>VZRF01003322.1:175448-302668 GCA_013396875.1 Vireo altiloquus | reverse complement strand
TGCCGCCGCCCGCTGCCCGAGGGGCACCACGGCCCCCCTGCCCTGCCCTGCCGCGCTGCCGCAGCGTTGGGCCCTCGCCGCGGCATCCCGCGGGGAGACGCTCCGCGCCCCTGGGGCAGGGGGCGACTTCCCCGCGGGGCTCCGAGCAGGTGAACCTCCGGCTGCACCCCTGCACCGCCGGTGCTCTGTGCGCCTCGGCGCTGCTGCAGCTCTGTAGCAGTGTTGGTGACCTAAGGCTGTCCCCTGGCTTGCACACCGAGAAGATAGCCGGGTGTATTCGAGCCCGCCGTCTGCCTGTCTCCCTGACATGCAGCCATCCCAGGTCGTTCTCCCAATCCCCGCTTGCTGCGTTTGCACCGAGAACATGTTCAGTGCTTGACGTACTCGCTCCTCTGCCCGAGCTATCCCTGCTGGGTGCTCGTTTGCCACTGTACTGGGGCGCGGGGGAATCTCTGCTCTCACATTTCTGTATTTATGACAGTCCAGGCCCCGGTCTTGTGTTAGGCTGCACTATATAGGACTTGTCATTACATTTTTCGTAGGATGGTATACATGCTACTTGCTGACGAGTGTTAAGCTGGGCAGCCACACTAGGTATTGCACCCCAAATAGCTTTATCCTTGTCCTAAGTCACTCAGTTTGGCTAAGAAGAATAGACACTTGCTCCCGTGCTTCTTGAGCAAGGATACCAGTAAATTAGTGGGTACTTTCAAGCATTTGTAAAGAAGAAAGTGAAAGGAAAAATATTACAGTGGGAAAAAAATACCTAACATTAATCATATGTTTGTCATGGCTATGTCAATCACATTTTGATTCCTAGTCCTTTAAATAAACCTCAATACTAAAAAATACAATTCCATCCTTGTCTAATAATTACATTCTTTCCTACTAAGTTAGTCTTCTATAAAACATACTGGGGGGTGGGGGAGAAGGGAAATCTAAATATAGAAATGACAAAGGAAAAGGCGATTTAAATGCTAATAACTATGCCATGTTAATGACATACAGTAGAAGTTAAATTGAAAGCAGTGCACTCAGCAAACTGAGTATGACAGGTGCATTCATAGAGTTTGCTTCATACAAGGTCAGCTCGATTCAAGATAAATGTCAGCCTATAAAAAAAACATCCCCTTGGCTTCAGTGTGCTCTGAACCAGGATTTCAAAAATTTGCAAGTAATTTTGTAAGTGAGGGACCTTCTGTCTGGCTGGATACCAGTGACACAGGAGGGATGGTAATCTGTGGATGATACATGTAAACACTTAAGCAACTTTGACAGTGTTAGGGACAAAAATAGCTTAGAAAATTTGTTTTGTTTGATAGCCAAGTCATAGGATTGGCACTTCAGGAGAGCTGGAGTTATCTGTTGTCTCAGATGGCAGCCTGGGGAGGTATTTTATTGAAAAGGGAGAAATCCAGCCTGCTAGAACTCTAGCTTCTTTCACGAGTAGAAACTGGAAAGACAGTTTTTGTACCAGCCTTACCTACATGGAAATCAGAAAACAGAAGCAGGAACAAAGTTAGACCAGGTCTGAAGGGTTCTTCTTACAGACAAAAGGACAGTGATTTTATATTCTTTCATGTAATACATGAAGTTGCTTTTTGCACCTGTAGGACATTACTGTTGGACTTGTGAGGGTGAAAGTACATTGACTTGCTGAGCCAGTCACCTTTCTGTGTTACAAAATTGGAATAATTTTAATGTCAGGGCTGAATGGAAGCAACATAGAAGAATGGCTGTGCCAACAGATAGCTCTGCAAAGGCTGTAGTAACCCCTCCTGTGAGTGCATCCTGCAGATAACAAAGATTTCTAAGAATGATAAGGAAAGTAATATTACTTGCGCTGGACAATACTGTAAAAGAGACAGGAGAACTACACATCAGATGCAAGAGATTACTGTAAAAAAATTAGGGAGAAAATGGACCTTGCCTGACCAGGGAAGAAGAGATGTGTAAGAAATGCTGTAAGTCATAAAGCCTTTTGGTATATGGTATTCATACATTGCTCCCTCAAGTGGGAAGAATGTTTGGAAGTAGAGTGTTCAAAGCAGAGCCTTCTTAGCAAAACCTTAGATACCTGAGACTGAAAAGTGAGAAACAAAGAGAATCACACCTTTTTTTTCCTATTACCTTGAGAGGCTTTTCAGAGTATTTAGTAGTTGTAGTCGATAGCAAACATCACTAGAAAATTACCAGATCTTTGGTATGCAGCTGCCTCTAGGTTCTTGCTACTTTAAGGGAAATTTACAGTTAGGGTAAAGAATGTTTGCAGACCATAGGTTAAGGCTGTCACCGTTGCCCCATATTAAGATGCTTGGTATGGCAAGTCTGTTTAGTTTACAGGAAATAAAAAATGCTGGTGCAGTTCTTAAGAACTAATAAGCTCAGTTCCTGAAGTAATTTCCAGAACCACTATAGCCAGTGAAGAGCCTCCTGTTGACCCCTGGACTCTAATCCAACAATGCCTTGGGACAAGGCTATATTACAGCATTACTCCAGTTGAGTGAGCTGACCGCATATCTTCACCTCATAAAGTCTCTTAGACAAATACCTGAGTTTCTCCCTCCACTAAAAAAGGTAGTCCTGATGCATGACCAGGTGAATGACCAGAATATCAAAGAGAGAAACCATTTCTAACCTACTTTCTTGATTTTCTTCTGCAGCCCATTTCCAATTTATTTACAGTGCTATATGGCTTTTATGAAATTAAACACTACATAGCTTTCTTCTAAACAGTATGGCCTTAAGCAATATAGTCCCAAATAGTTTGGCTAAATGTTCCTTCTCCATTCAAATCTGTCTCTCTGTGTGTCAGTAATGTGTGTGTACATGAACACACATCTATTTATATTTTTTTCTCTAGGTATATGCATACACACACAATTAGACACAACAGAGCATTTTCATCCCAAGATCTTAACACCACCTGAATAGAGATGATCCCTTTCATTCTGCCGTTGATAACATTCAACTCTCAACATCTTTCCCTGAGATTCACAATAATTACTGTTGTATTTAAAGCTCAGTCATTGGAGAGCAGAGTTTGCATTAAAAATTCTGGCTCTCTAGAAAAATGTCAGATGTACTTGCTTATAAATAAATAAATAAATAAATAAATGCCTCCCATGTGATGGAGAACAACGCAACCTCAAACAATTCAACCAGCAAATAACAGCATCATTACCCTCTGGGCTCAAAAATCCGTCACCACCCACATCAGTTTTCCTTTTAACACAGTTTCAGAGCTGCTCACATATGTTGTGGTGGCCTGGCTTGTAACAGCAGGGTGCATTTGCATCAGCATTATTACAAAGGGGGAAAGCTGAGGTGTGCATGAATTCTCTGACTTTGTCAGAAGCGTGGAATCAACCATAGGGAGCGCTAAATACAGTTTGCAAGTGTGGCTGGTAACTCCCTCTGATGCTCATGGGCTGGCACAGGCCAGGCAGAGAGCAGTATTTCAATCTCAAGGCCCATCTGCAGTGGTCCCTTGACTGTCAATGGGAACCCTAGGAGGGTTTTTTTGTTTGGGTTTTTTTATAACTTTGTATCATGTATCCAGCGCCTGGATCATTAGTTTGTGTCATTGTCAGTGGCAGTAGGCTGGGCAAGTTTAACTTGCCAGCATAATTTACGTATGCAGACATGGTGTTCAGTGGCTTGTGGGCGCTTGGAAACTAAAACAGAGCAAGCACAGCCCTGCTGCTGCTTTCTCCAGAGGTCACTCAGGTGCTCTGGTCCTGCAGAGAAGTAGCCATATATTGCCTGTGTTGTAGTGTTTGAGATCCAACAGACGAGCCATAAAGAAAATCCTAAATGTTTTATATTCCAATTTATTTTGCAGTAATTACTGTTTATTCTTGTATTTGATTGGGGGTTTTTGACTGTTTTTTTGGCCTTTTTTTTTTTTGTTTTTGTTTTTTTACTTAAAAAAAGAAAGTTGCCAGAAAAGGAGAACAAGTCATGAATAATGTATCAAAAAGAATTAGTGAGCTTATTGTCTGCCCATGCCATTTGCAAACTTGGTAGGGGGTTAAACATTTTGATTAATGTCTTATGAAGCTTGGTTTTGGGGTAAGCATTATTGTCTGGACGTTCAAAACAAGTAATGGGAGAGTTCACATTCCCAGCTGTTCACCAGGGATTTGTGCCAAGTTGCGTAACCTTTCCGTGGCACAGTTTCCCTGCCTTTGAAGTGTGCCTATATACCTACCTGTATGTAGATGTAATGAAAATTCATGTGTCAGAAGCATTCTGAGATGAAAGGTGCTGTATGAGTGCAAAGTACTCCTGTTATTGATGTTGTAAGAGGTCAGGGACTCATTTAAATTGTGTAGGACTTTAGTACCATATAAACAAGAAAGCTAACAAGGTCCTATAATGGGTGTAAAACATGACTGTATGTTATTACCACAACCACATTACTAATAGAGTATGCTGATGGAAATGTCCTATTTATTTTAAATGAATGTGAACTACACAGCATTTTGAACTAAATTTAGATGAAATTATGTTGAAGAAGGAAACATATACACAATATACTATAAACAGAAATTTTTTGTTGTTACTATTTTCCATGGAGTTATTTTGAAGTAGTTTCTCTTGCAGAACTCACAAGCCGAATAGTCAGGGAAATAGCTAGGAATGGCCACTGAAATACATCCAACTTTCCTGTTTAGAGTGAGCAAATCCAAGTGAAACCCTCTATGAAGGATTAAAAACCAAACCACACACACTTGAAGTAGTAGTTTTCAGAATTTATACCTCAATGCTGTCTGCATAGACTTTTCTGTGAGCAGTGCAGCTTTACTTCGCTATGCATGCCAGCCCTAGCTCCTGCATGGTCATCTGCCAAGCACTGGAGGTTTTCACACTAGTGCTAGGTGGGCTCTAGACCACGTGGAGAGCTCTTGAGATTACACGAGAGATTAATTAGGCTTATATGTCTGTATTAGTGCAGCGGGCGTTAGACACCAGGCATTGCATTCACCCCTCATGCAGAGCAATTTCTGGCATTTCACAGCAAGCAGTGCATGCTGAGATCTGGGAAGAAGTCAAAGATCTCATAAACCATTGCAGATAAAAGCCAAATCTCAACGAAGCGCTAATGTTCTTAAAGGTGACAAAGACTTACTCCAGGCAGCTAAACCAATATGTATTTGCATTTTATAGCACACAGGGTACAAAATAAACAGGTTATGAAGAGCACTGGGGTTATCACCACTGGAGATTTCACTTGGTACTAGAAATTATGAGAATGAACCTACTAATGAGGCGTCCATTCCCTGCAGTGCTCCATGTTGCCATAGTGTAAAATACATAATCTTGAGCTAGGACTTGTTTTGCTTCATTTGTCAGTACCTTCCTTTTTTTTTATCCTGCTCTCTCCTTCCTTCACAAAACCATTCAGTTCCCTGCCTCCCACCTCCCATGGCTGTGTCAGCTCGGCTGTAAGGACTTCTCTGGACTTTCTTATGCTTCACTGTTAAGAAGTGGCAGGTTTTGTACTTGATGACAAGCATTCAGCATGTCTGAAGGATAGCTGTATCTATAGAGCAGGAGAGAGAGCTTATTTTCAGGACAGGTTGTAAGGAGGGAGGGAAAAACAACTCCATACAGCCACTTTTAAATGAAGTAATTTAATTAATCTCAAAACTGTAAATCCTGATGATGTTTGCCCACCACGTTGCTGGAAAATAAAACTTTGAGGTCTGTGGGGTGGAAACAATTCTCCCCACCAGAAGAATAACTCATGCAGTGAGAGACAAGGAGCATTTACGACTTTGCCAAGCAGTCCCAGTTCCCAGTCTCTAGGCTGGAGGGCCCTCTCTGGAGATAACTCCCGACATAATATCATTGGATGTCCACTGAAAAAAGTGCATGGAGTAACCAAACACTTCTCATGCTTATTTCAGAGATAAGGAAATTGGCTTCTCCTCCCAATGCCAGTGGAAATCTAGAAGACTAAGACAGCATCAGGAATTGAAATCAGGAGTTGAAAATACCCCAAGCCTAATTTTAAAACATAGGTTCAAAACTGAAATTTTAAAGGGTTTTGAACCGCTGTATTCTGTATCATGTTGAGAAATCCCCAAAGATTTTTTTGTTGTGAACTGACCACTTGATTTGTTTTGGAGCTTTTCTTGTTTATTTCTTCTGGCTGCCTTTTTCCAGAACCAAGAAAGCTGATTTCTCTTTACATTTGCTTTGGTCTGAACTGATTTCTTTTTAATGATTGCTCATTTTGCTACTGCCTGAAGAACTTGGTTGTGTACAAAGGCTTATATGACATGCCCAATTTTATGACTGAAGATAAGTGTCTTTTTATATGCAAAGAAGGCATACATTCAAGGCTTCGGCTCTGAAAGTGCAGATTCTATCTGTTCTATCTTGATCCTATACAAGACATTTCTCTGTCTTTGTGTGAGTTTCGTCAGTTCTAAAATAGTGATGTGTTTCACAAGGCAGTTACAAAGTAAATTCCTTCGTATTTGTAAAACATGGATGTAAGTTGCTGTATAAATAGAAAATTTAAATATATCTGCCAGCTCATGCAGAAAATTCCTTGCATAAAACTGAGCAATTCCAAACAGATTTTGCTTTGCAGCTACTTTGAGAAATCTGTGATGTTTTTAAATAACAGATATTACTGCTGAGCTCAATTGCAGTTTAAATGACATATCAGAAAATGTGTTTCTTATAAAAAAAATGGGAAATTTGTAACTATCTTCAATTTTAAGAAGCTAATTTAATCAGCTGTTGCTGCCTCATCCTCTTTGTACTTGGAAACCTGTGGATTTGGGGGTAAGGGAAACGGGAATGTTAATATGCAATTAGATCATCAGATTGCACTTCTTTCTGCTTGCTTGATTTTCTACTGACATGATGCTGCTGTAGCTGTGGTTTTAGACATCACCTCTGTCTTTTCAGATAACCATTAGGTAGAGAATTAAAAAAAAGAAACAAAACACCATAAGAATAAGAGATGTAAGTGACCCATGCACTTCAGTGTCCGAAACAGCAAAGCTCTGCAGTTCTGTCTCCTCTAAGGTATCACCTCTCTTTCAGATTTTCCACAGGACCTCACTACCTTGCTGTTGAGTTTTTATAAAGGCGCAGTTTTTCTTGATGAGTTCCCTCCTGATGTAATCCAGAATAAAAGAGCCTCCATGAAACCTTAACTAAGAATAATTCCAGGTGTAAATACTCATTTTGTTCCAAAGAGGGCTGAAGTAAAGCATCGTTATTTGCAAAGGCACAATTGATTTCCACAGCCTTTGCAAGAGCATTCTAAAAAAGGACAAAGGAAAAATACTGGAGAGTAAGGAGCAGTTTGTTGAAAAATAAGTGCCATGAGGGCATGAAATCTCAAGTGCCATTTTAATTATTTTCCCAAAGATTATGCAAAAAATTCACTGTTCCTGTTTTGGCTGGAGTGTTACTGTTGGAGAAAGGGTGGTCACTGTTGCCCAACTTGTCTAGTTTGCTTTGCTGATGTAGTGGTTCAGCAAGAGTTGAGCTTTTAGTGTGGGAAGTGAATAAACTGCAAGACACTACTTATTTTCAAGTGTTTTGCTTCACATGATATTTCTGCATTGTTCAGGCAGTTTTTTCCAACCCTTTTCAATTTTGACAGCCCAGAAAAATTTCAGTGGAGCACAGAGAAAATTCACGTACATAGGAGCTGGAGAGAATACATGGGTTTATATTTCTTCATTACCTGTCTCCAGCTCCTTGTAAACATTCCATAAGGTACAGGGTTCTGTGGGGCTGAAAGCTCACCGAACCAAAGCATATACTGGTCTGTTTGCTGACAAATACATTTGAAAGGCTTTTGGGTAGGAAGTGGTCTGTCTTCTGGCCCTCTTACCTGTGTTTTGTACTTTAATGAATGAATGAAGTCAAATGCAGGCTGCACCTGAGCTTTAATGTGCTGGCATGGGTTTTGCCTGTGCTGGCTGAAGAATGCAGTGGTGCCTGCCAGCTGGGACTGACTTTTTTCTTTCATCAAGTCCGATGTGCCCCATATGTAGGTATAAGGGGTGCAACCACATCACCCAATGTTCTTCCCTTCTTTTTTAAAAGATGGTGTTTGACATCGACTTTCCTGAAAATGCAGGGTTTATGTCTAGATTTTATTGGGCTCTTTTTCCTGTTCACTTCCAACTCACCCCTCCTTCCTTCTGCTGCATACCAGTGACAAATATCTTATTTTTGTAACCTCTGTGTTAGTATACAGTAGCTACCGTTCCTGTAGCCATTGGTAGCTTAGGTGAAGTAGCCTCTGATCCACCTCTGGGAGCTTCCCTCCTCAAGGCAAAGGCTTTCCTTGCCCTAGCATACCAATGTGCTCCTAGAACTTGGCAGCCTTTGATCTCAAATCTGCTGTCCTGCAGATGGAAGACGCATTCTTGAACAAGCCCATCATTGCCATTTCCTCTGTCAGCATCTTACCAATTAAAAAGCCTTTAGGCCGTTTGAAAAGCAAATGAATTGTTAGCAGCATCACAGGGTGGGAAGACACTTCACATTTTTGGTTCTGTTGAGAAGGGAAAAAATGTCAGTTATGCAAGAGAAAAGATTATAGAAGTGAAGCATTTATAGCTTGGACGGAAGAGGGAGTTTGATAACCATCTGCAGTTGTATGAACTGTGGTGTGGTCATGAAGGAGAGGAAAGGGGAAACGAGGTTAGCTAGGTCACTGCTGTGGAGAAGAATGTGGGCAGGAGCGGTGAGAAAGACTGGGGTGGTAAACACAGTTTAAACTAACTGAAAAGATTTCCAGATGATTTTCTAATGAAAATGCAGAAGTTTTCCCTCTTACACTACTTCTTTCTAAAATGTAGCACAGAGAGTGCTGACCTTTAGATCGCATTAGGTGTTGGTGATGGTGTTTTACATATGCTCAAATTCATGAGTCACTGAAAAGAAAGAGTGTTGTGATCACTATAAAGTGCTGTACATGACGGGTCAAACCTGAAGACCACAACATTTTCTGGTGAGGGAAACAAGAAACTTGAGAACCACATCCTCCTCAGAGGCGTTTAGTGCACTCTAGAAGGGCATTGTAGTTATGGGCTCTCACTGAGGTAAAGGGTAAAAAACCTGCAACTCAGAGGTGAGAAATTTCTTTTATTAGTGATTGGCAGTCATGATATGGTTCTCTCACAGCACCCTGTTTTTCACATGCTGCTTCTCAAATTCAGCAGACAGAGAGTACATGCTGGGGAGAGAATCCAGAGCTACCTAGCTAGTAGAAGTATTGACTATAAATCCTTGTCTTGTTCCTTTTAGAAGCATTCACTGGAGGCAGCATGGCCTTTGCTACCCAGGTGAGCAATACACAGTTTTAGGGTCTCCCTGGCAGGGCTGAGGGGAAAAAAATGCAAACAAAACAAGCTTATCAAAGTGCAGGAACTTTTCCAGTATGAGAGAAGCGGAGTGTTGAGATGTCTTCAGTGTGGAATTAAGGGAGATCTAAACTCTGCTTTTTAGAAGGAGGCTTGCTGAGTTTTTTTAAAGGCATAAGCTGCCGTGAGAGAAGACTTGGCAAGCACAGGGGAACTTTCAGTCCTGTGGTCCCATATGGTATATGCCCACAGCCCTGCAGCCTTTCTTGATCTTTCTCACCCTTTCTTACTGCCTTTCCAGTTCAGTTCTTTGGGTCCTGTGCTTGGTTGTCCCGTGGGTGCTGGAGTGCATTAGTTATACAGACATCTCTGTGGCTTTGTTACCAGACTGGGGCTGGAGTGCAGCACCTCTTCCTAATTGGTACCAGGGAGCCCAGCCATTTTGCCCTGATCTTGTTACTGGCTTGGGTAATTTATTCCATCAGTCCATCCCCCTTCCTCCTCCACTGGAGGAGATGACTTTGAACATTAGAATTATTTGCAACCCACTCAGCCCAAGAGGCCAGCTAAGAAGATGGGTTCAAACTAGCCACCAGCTCTGGCCAACAGAAGTGAAAATGCCAGGTGATGTACTTGATGTCTCTGGTCATTTTTCTCTGCACTTCAGCAGCACATAACAACTGGTAACACGGGCCTCCAAATTTAGTGTGACAGCACTGTCAGCTTCCCCTGTAGTTATGTTGGGTCATAAAAATTTTGCAATCTTAAGCATTCACTTTAAAAGAGGAAGAAAATCCAAACCACACAACATTTTTCAGTTCATTAAAACACCAAAGGCAGTCATCCATTGAAAGCTTTTTTTGTCACAGGTAAACATGTTTTTCACATGCTTCTTTAAGGCACACATCCACATGCACATGTACAAGGTATGTTGTGAGCAGGAGACTGCCCTTGTAGGAGAATTATACACCGAGTGGTGCTAAAGTACTGTCTTGATTACTACTGACTTATGTGCAAGACTAAATGGTCAAGAAGTAAGGAGATGGGTTGTAACTGCACATGTACATGTTGCTTTTGGTTTGAGCCATCTCTGGTTACATGTTGCATGTGCAAATGCTGTTTTGTTTTTGAATCAGTGGTTTTGTACATGGATTTTATCTTTTCAAAATGTGACCTCGGGAGCACTCCTGATCACTGCACCACAGTCCTTTATATACTTGTGGGCAGTCATTTTGCTTCAGAGTGTTTTATTTCAAAGCATGAAAGCATGACGACCTTTCAGCATTCACAGTCTTGTTCTTATATGAGCTTTCTGAGATGCAGTGAACGGTCTACTGGTTAGGACATGCTCCAGCATTGTAATAGTCTTGGGAAGAGCTTTTGTCAGCAGTGCCTTCTGGATCTAACATATAAATAGTGGGGGTTTTTCTGTTAATACAGTGCAGAGGCCAGTGTTTCTTTCTTTAAATAAATTAATGATAAATCACAGCAGGTATCCTGCTTGACATTTTCTTATTCTAGGCTTGACCTGCCGGTGAGCTTTGAGTCGCTGTCCAGAAAAGGCCAGTGTCGCTGTGGGCTAGCTTTTCCAGATCACGGCATGCCATTTTTGTTAGCTGCAAGCTCCTACCACTTTGTGGGTGGTTGCATCACTGAGGAGAAAATAGCTAACGAAGGCACAATCATTGCCTCGGGACTTTGTCAAGGAAACCTCATGTGAAGTTACATATTTGTGACTTTGATCTCCAAGGGTTTGGTCTTGCCTGCAGTAATCTGCAGATGTGGGGTCTGTTGTATTCTGTGTGCATCCAGAGATTCAAAAGGGGAAAAGAGTGCTAAGAAAGAGGGGTTTAGATCAAGAGGGAAGCTATCTGAAAGGGAAAAGCCTGACATCTTTAGCTTCAGAAATACCAGCATATCCCAGAAGTCCTGGGTCAGGAAAGCTTTTCACTGCATTGGCAGGACTGAAATGCTCAAAGTGACTGCGAGGCCATAATTTCATCACTCATATCTTGCTGAATAGCAAACTAGAAACTTCTCCCTCTGTCATTCTGCTAGAGGTCTAAAGTAGACAAAGGAGGCATGCCAGTGCAAGTTCAGCTTAATGAGAAGGCCATCAGGTTCTGTATGACCAGCGTTGAGAAGAATGTCAAATCAATACTTGTCCAGCTGGTGATAAAAGATAACCTGCACTTAACTGTAGAAATAAATGGAAGAAAAAATATGATTCACTAATATCCTTGACCTTTTTTCATGAACAGAGAATAGTAGCAGCACGTGAAACCATTAGATATGAATACAGTCTCTTGAGAGCTCTGAGTACGGAGTGCTATGACAAGAAATAAGCAAATTGGCTGGACAGGGAAGTGGTTTTGTCTGCAGCCAGAAGAACAAAGAATATTTGAGTTTGTTCTTTTGGTTTTTTTCGCTCTTAGCATTAGGGAACCTTAAGCACTGCTCTGCTTTGCTGTTGACACAGCGTAAGGGTGAGGGATGCACAGACAGGTTGGAACAATTGCAAGAAAGGATTAGTAGCTGTTTTGCAAGAGGTTACTGTTGCAACTTATGGGAGTTGGTTTCAAAGGCATCTGCAAGCATGAATATCTCTCATTTGCTTTCCATGAAGAATAGTGCCTCTATAGTCTCTTGACATTTAGAATCACATACCTCTACACTTCCCTTCTTTCTTTCTGTTTTGGCCAGATAAGATTCTGTAACCTCAAATGTTCTGTGTATATCCCTTTGTTTTACCATTCTTTTGTGAAAGAAAGAAAACAAAATTGAGAAAGAGAGAAACAGGATATAAAAATAAGGAGCTGCACTCAATTCAGTCCTTGTCTTCCACTGAATCCCTGCGTGGCAGTGCAGTGATGCAGCACCATAACCAACAGTCTGGCATCTGCAGCCTGCCAAGATGAACCCTGAAGGATTAAGCATTATCAATCTCATCTTTTACTGTCTGTTTTTGGCTCTTTGTTTATACATATTTATTTAAAACTGGGGATATTTTGATTTCAGCCTTTGGCTGGGCCCTCCTGTGCACTACTGTAGTTGGTGGCCCTGGACAGCTCCTGTCCCTTCACCTTGTCATCCTGCCCCCTATTTATTGCCCTTTTTTGAGTCCACAATAGTCTGTAAGCTTCAAATATCTGCTTCTTTTCTGTCTCCTCTGCTTTTCCTTTTCTGTGCCTGTCCACAGGCTGCCTCCAAGGCACATCCCGTTGCTGTTTGCAGACAGGCAGCCCATGCTTAGTATGGCAGCAAGGTGCCCACTGCCTGCCCCCAACAGGTTCCTTCCTTGCAAACAAGATGTGTGGTTCAGCAAAAGAGATGCTTAATTAGAACTCTTTTTTATGTGGGCTTTAAATGTAGGCATCACTTAAGCTCATGTACGGGTATTTATCTCATATGAGACAGCCAGACTTCAAATGAAGAATGTGAGCTTTGTAAAGCTGCAAGGCTTTTATCTAGCAGAGGGTCCATGCTTGCCTCTTCCTCCTCCAGACATGCAGTTGTGGTACCAGGCAACATGCTACCCAGCTGTATGTGTTCCTCCTTTGGCATGCCACCATTTTAGAGCCAGGTCCAGGTCAGTCTGGGCCAGATACTTTTACTCTAGGACTGGCATGTCACAGTGCTGCTGAGGCATGGCTGTGACTACTTCGCCTTTTGACTTGTGGATCCCTCTCATCCTCACCCAGGTAGCTTGTTTTGAATTCCTGCTCAGCATGATGCCACGTAGGAGAAGCAGTGAAATTTTTGTCCCTGCATGCTGATGTCTGATGGCACATGATAAATGCCTGGTGTCCTCACTGGTGGCTTTTTTTAGAGACCTTACAAACAAAGGTCAGGGTGATTATTCTCACTAAGTCTTAAAGCCAATTTCTGGATCACAAGACGAGAATAACATTGCCTGCATTCCCCACATGCCTGTTCATTCTGCTGTTAGGTCTCATTGCTGTGACTGACCAGGAATGTTTTCTTACCTGCATGGCCAGAGATAGAGATGTTGGAGTGCTGAGAGAATCTAATCTCAACAAAGCCCCTTTTGGATCAGAGAGCTCTTCTGCTCTTTGGTGTATTCTTTTAAAGACAATCCTTTGAGGAAACCTGGGAGAAGCATGTCAAGCTCAGTTTTACACAGACATGACTGTAACGTGCAGTGAGGTTCAGGTGTTATGAAGGTACTCGCTGTAGGCTTCAGACAGAAATGTCCCCATTGTGAACCTGTGCCTCGCTTGAGGGACTTTGATGTTCATGACCATTTTTAACATTATAAATTTTTTTTAAAATGCTATATATAATTTGTCTTCAGACATTTTCAGGTCATAACTACACTACTAGGTTTGTTCCAAATTAGGGATGGATGGCATGAATAGCACAGTGTGAGTCAGACTCATCACATGTTCTAAATTAAACTTGTGCTGAGCCAACATTGATCTTAAGACTCTTTCTGAAAATCTCCCTACCTTACAGAAATTGCTGATCATGTTTCTACAGATGTTGATAATGAAGAAAAAAAATAAAGCAGAAGCATGGAGGGCAACTGTATGACGGCAGGGCTCAAAACATGTAACTAGGAGAAAGGATTCTGAATAAACAAGTTAGTGAAATAACAGCTTCAGTGGCAGATAGGTTTTGCCTTGCCTAGCACTCTTAAGAGTTCAAATTGCAAACTAATGTTTCTGAAGCATTGTCTCCTAATGAATACAGACGGATGTTTCCCTACCTAGGCATTGCAAGCTGCCTGAAGTATAACCACAAAGGGCTCCTGTTTCCTGGGGGGGAAAAAGAGGAGTTATGAGGGTAACATAAAGATCAGAAGATAGGAGGTCTTGAAGGATTTATCTGATGACCTGTCCCCCAGTAGAGGTAATACATGCTTTAAGTGAAATTTCCCCTGGGATACTTTGCACAGTTCTGGCCATACAGACTTAAGGCAGGTCAGTTCAAGCTTGTTCAAAAGATTAGGCAAAAGAAACCTCAGCTTTTAATTTCTCAATTTTTTTTTCATCATCTTATGTGGGAAGGTCAAATGGAAAGGTTTTGGCTTCTGTACCCAGCAAAGAAAGGTAGAGTGTGATTAAGGTGTTAGTCTGTGAGGGAGATGGGATCATGTTTTCTGATGGGAAGATGGTAGCCTAACTGCAAGCAAGAGGAAATTGAGTAGCAACATTATGACTGGGAGCTGACAATGAGTGCTTTTAAGCTGGAAATGAGGAAGGTTCCTGGCTACCAGAAGAATGAGACTCTGGAAAGAGCAGGGTCAGGAAAGCTGAACAACTTGTTTTTAAGATTGCATTAATGAAAGTCATGCTATGGCAGGTGTGCCTGGAGCACCACAAAGGACTGAAGCCTACGCCCCTGCAAGTTGTTTCCATTCCCTTGAATGGGAAAGGTAGCAAAGGTAGCGAACTTCTTAATCTGAATATGCTGTGGTTCTAAGATACTTGTTTTTCAATACTTCTACCTTATTTAAAAGAAGTAATTGCTTACTTGAGACCTTCACAAACCCTGTTCTCTCCTAGGAACGATTCCCAAAATGCAAAGTGTCCCCTCACCAAGGAACACAGAGGCAGGGGGCTGCTTCTGTGGGGCTGACATTGCTGCCTCTGTTGCTGCTGCTGCTGGCGCTGGCGAACAAATGGAGCTCTGTTCATTTTCTGCTCCAGCAGAACGAGCAGGGGGCGGGGAATGGGACAGAAGAAGGATGAGCTCGGGGATGGAGGTTGCTCGGTCAAATGAGAAAAACATAATGAGGGAAGACAATGTATATTCAGGTTCATAAAGAAATTCATTCAATGATATATGTTAAACAAAATTTGGAAGGGTTTGTTAATGCCCTTTTATTGCTGTTCACAGGACAGCTTATCTGTTCATTTTTCTGTTTTGCATGCTAATGATAAATCAAAGCTGATCATCTTGTCATTGCCATTGATCCTGATTTAGCAAATCTAAAAACATCAAATACCTTCCATTTTTCTCACTGCTTATGTTTTCTCCCAGTGTTCCAAATAGCAAGATGTTGTGATACGGAAATCCTTTTAAAGAGGGAAGCATCCAGACTGCATTGAGAGCAATAGAAGATGCATGCTTATCTTTTGTTGGCCACTTTGAAAGTCTCAGTCTGTATGTTTCCATCTATTTGAATTATGTTGCTTTGGCCCTTCTGAAAGCAAAGCAACCATTCTTACTGTAATGAAAAAAAAAATCTACTGCAAGTTTTACAAGTCACAGTATTTTCAAAAATGTGGCATTTTAGAAATGTGGGCTTTAAATTTGTTGGTCTCTGCATGATTGGGCTACTAAGAAGCCATATTAGTGTTGTTCTAGAAAGTTAAAAATGTGATTTTAAAATGTTTTTGTGATGTCACTAGAACAATGCATGCTCTAAGGAGAGCAAATGCTGAAACATGAGAGTGTTAATTCTGTGTTTGAGAGATTCTGCATTTTCATTTGGGTGAGTTGAGGCTGAGGGAAGAGGGACTTCCATTTGACTTGGGGGCTTTGGGATTCTTTTTAGTTTCACCACATACATACGAGTGTGTGAGCACTGATGAAACACAGTCCAGTTACTCTGCTGACAGCAAATGGAAGCAGAAGACCATGAGGTGTTTCCTACCTGCTCTGACCTGTGACCATCATCTGGCCCTATTCCTTCTTCAGCCCTGCTGAGGAGGGATAGCCAGGGAGAGGGGTAGGCAAAAGGTTTGTCTCACTCTGTCACTGCTGTACGTGCAAAGAAGTGAATCCTCTGGCCTTCATGAAGGCTGTTAGGTTGACCTTTCTTTTTAAAAAAAAAATCAGGGCAATGTTCATTTTTCCACAAATAAAGTAGCAGATCTATTTACTTTATACTTATATCCTAGACTCAGGAAGGTTGAAATCTCCCTACAGCATAGCTGTTCCCTTTTCATCTCTAATGATCACTCCTCATTGCTAGACTAGTACATGGGAAAATGGGTGCAGCTTTGGTATTTCCCTGAATATCTTCACTCCTTGAATAGTCATGATGATCCCTGTAACCATAGATAGGTAGCAATACCCTTAGAAAGTAGAAAACTGATTTTCTTTCTTCCCCAGTCTTTTTAAAAGACTGGTCTTTTTCATTCACTCTTGTTAGTGGATTAGGAATTTGCTGTATCATTGTTAACTAAGCAAAATAAAGAGAGTCTGGAAATAGAAATGGCTGCAGCCTCTGCAGATAGATGTCAGCTGTTGCTCAATGTCATTATGAAACTGTGAAGTCATCAGAAATAGTCCCCACAGGAAATGTGAATATAGGGCACAATGCTGGGTTTCCAAACTGAGAATAAAGAGACAGAAACCTGGGTAAAAGGAAGAGGAGGAATATCACATGACATAAAAGCAGCTCCAGTCCTTTTTGGCTCGCTGGAAGTTTTTGGCAGTCTTGTAATACCCACAGAAAAGATTCATGAAGATCCATGACCAGTAAGTGCACTCTTAATCCAAGATGGTCTGCAGAGTTTCCCTATGCTCACTGGGAACTTTCTCCACATTAACACTGAAGCCATGCAAAAACATGACCCTTGAAAGTGAACAGGAGGAGGAGATTTAGGAAAGGATAACTTATCTTGTTAATGACACCACGGAATAAGACACTCAAGAGAAATCCAATAGCTTCAGCTGTAAAGGTCCCGTTAGCACTGTCAAGGATAAAAGGGAAAGCTGTTAAGAAAAAGAGGCAACAAATTTGCTTTCCAACTCCCTTATCACCTATTACGTAAAAAAGCCTGAGGGAACAAGATCCTACAATTGGAAAGAGTCTTAATGGCCCAAAACTCAGCCCCGACATTGGAACAAAAGCTATAGTCATCACATTTCTTTGCTTTCTGGACAAAGAACTTATTATGTAAAATGTAGAATAAAACTCAAGAGCCTGGGATATGCCAATAAGCATACCTCCTTTTACTCAGACAATAAAAAAACAGATCAGGAGAGAGGACTAAATGCAAGGCTTCAAACAGCACCCTGTTAAGCTGTCAGACCAATACGGGTTTGAGATGAAGATCCACTAGTTTTTCACCTGCAGGAAATAATACCATCTGTGCCCTTTGGATTTTCTCCTGTAACATCAAAGCCAAAGATCCAACAACTTCCATTAGAAGTTAGTGCTGTTGTAAAAGTGAGAGTTATCTGCTTATTCATACCACATGATTCATCTTCTTTTGCTTCCAATAATGTTGAAATCACTGCTTGTTGTGTAGCAGTGATGTTTCAGAAGAGAAAGAAAAAGATTTTCAAAAGAGAAGTTAGTAGTTGAAATATTTGTTATTGTACTACTGCCTCAGCAATATTTCTGTATTACTTGTTTGCCATAGACAGAGAAGTCAGCAATGAAGGAGAAGTTAGCTGGCACTCATCATTGACGGAAAAAGTGTGAAAAAGCATTTTTACTTATTAACTAATACCAGATAATCCTAATGAGGCTGCAGGATGTCAACTGTAGAAAGCAGCAGTCAGATCTCACAGATTTTCATGAAACCTAACAAAATAAGGCAAAGAATATTCTTTTCCTTTAGTGCTCTAATAGCCTGGTCTTTATTTGTAACTGAAGAGTCCTTCTGTGAAGAAATCATTACTACTGTTATAGCAAGATGTAGAGCTCCCAGGAGAGATAAGGAAACCACTGCATCTGCCTTCACTGGATACCCAAGGAGTGCTGTCTTTGATGCCTCCACTGGACATTATTTTTGCCCACTGACAGAAGGCTACTGCTGGGAAGAACAAGCTCAGGCCTGAACAAGCAAAAAGACAATTTTCACTATATAGAAGTGTGAGATGTTTTCTGGGAATAAAGCTCAGATCAAGCTGATCCCTCATAACATTAATCCCATAAAAATGAAATTTAAGGCAGTGATTCAGGCAAGTTTCTGTTTGAAACTCTAAACTGAGAACTACTGTCCGTGATAGTTCTATTTCCACAATTTTCTATGGTGATAAATGTTTATGTTACCTACAGAAGAATAACAATACATATAGCTGACTATACCCATTCTTAACACAGTTAAAGGAGGAGGGCTCGTTGAGGCCATGAAACAGGCTGCTCTGAAGCTACAGCTACTTTTTATCTTTCTATTTTAAAAGTACATAAAGAACCAATGTTTCAATATTGTATTGTCTCAGTTGTCTTTATTAAACTAAGAGCAGGAATAGAAAAAACCATTAGTCTAACCAGATTCACTAACAGTAGTGAACAAGTCTCAGCTCAAAATTGTGAAGGCTATAAAACAGCTGTAGAGAGCAAGCAGCATCATTTGTAGTATTATGTTTCGGAAAAAAATATTAAAGAAAAAAGTTGCAGATGTTAAGATGATATAACCCTGTACAAATGTACAATTAAACTAAAAAAAAATTCTCCCCCAAACAGTTTACTTGATTTATCTACATTTCAGTAGTCCATTCTTCAGCCTTTTACTATAGAATTTTAGTATCCCATAGGTAGCATACATGCAGATTTAGGGATACTAGAGCAAAGCTTAAGATAAAAATTAAGTGTTCTTATGCATCGAAAGGGATTTTTTCATTATAAAATCTTGGCTGCCTTACTGTTTTTGTGACCAGAGAATTTAGAATTGAAGAAAGGACAGTGTCTGAGTTTCAGACAAGCAAATAACAAAGAAGTTCAGTTACAGCATCATGTATTTTAGCACCATATTTCATTCTAGGTCACCTACACTGTAGCTACATAGTATTCTGAACATCCAGCATATTCTGTTTCAAAAAACCCACAAAAATTACTAATTGTTTTCTTCTGATGTTTTTTCTAGTTTGCATGACATTGCAACTGTAATTCCTTATTTGCAGTTACAGTGGTAGTCAGAAAACATTGTTTCCTCCGGAAACCCAAAGACCCACCTTTTCAATGGAGGTCATTGCTTCTAAAGGCTGTGCTTTGCCTGCTAGCAAACATCTGCCTCCAATTTCTATGCAGATGCTCTTGATCACATGTATCTGAGTCATGTTTCTTCTGGAAACATAGGCAATGAATTCTCTAAATATCGAGCTGACCTGATGTAATGAATGGCCACTTATTCACTGCTTCCTGTGCTGGGGTACAACTGATGGCAGCAATGCTGCTGTGTTCTCAGCTTAGATGTCACCGGTGGGGTAGTTCATAGCAATGGGTAATAGCATTTAAGATAAAAAGTTATAAAAATATGTTCTTCAGAGAACCTCACAATCTTAAGGAAATTCCCTTTCTTCCACCAAAAGCATCTCCCCATCCCCATGCCAGGTCTCAGCACTTTTTACTCCATCAGCACCTAGTTTATTCCCTTCCGCAGACACCACCAGGAACCACTGGGGATTATTTACAGTGGTGACATTCCTGCTCTCACATGGCTCCCAAAGCTATCTCTGGCAACTTCAGCATAAGAGTGCAACGAAGCTTGGCAGAACTGCACTGGTGAACAGGGTAGGAGTAACAAACAAGAGGACTTAGTGACACCACTGTCCCCTGCAGCTAGTTCCTTTTAGAAAAAAGCTCATTAGTGTTAAAGCTAAGTTTTGCTTGAATAATTGATTTACTTTTGAGGTCATGAGCCAAAGAAGTAGAAGTTAGGGACAGAAGTGCTGTAAACAAATAATATGATAATTATAATTCACTGCCGAATATTTGTCCCAGTTAAGAACTCTGTGTTCAGATTTTTCTTCACAGTTGGTGACTGTCAACATTTCACCTGCCCTATCTAATAGGTGTAGTTGAGTGATGCAAGTCACTTGCTCCTTTACTCAGTTATTTCCTCCCAGTTCAATGATTACTTAGCCAATCTAAAAATAAATGTGAATTGGTCTGTAAATACTATGTTTGGGCTGCAGGCTGCTAGGTAGAAGCAAATTCAGCCAATCCTTGTGAATGTGTGATAAAATGAAATCTGTGCATTGATTTTTCCCCTGCTTTGAACTCTAGGCCATCTTATATTTCTGGCTGCTGTATCTGTAAAACAATGAGGCTGTATCTGACAACAGAAGTGGACTTTAAAAGGCAGAATACAAATATTTGGAATGCACACAGGGAGACGAGTCTTGCTTTTTCCTTTTTGCAGTAACAGTCAGTCGTGCTCTTCATTGAAAATCTGCCAAAATTCAAGTTACTTGTTTTGAACTGAAGAAACAAAGCAAATGAGAAAAAGTGCCACCTTGAAAACAGATCTCCTGCTGTGAATGCAGCAGTTCAGTAGCAGGGACTTGATCCTGAGTGTTCTCTGGTGTCAGGGGTACGGGAGGCTCCTGCAGAGCCTGGGAGCTGCATGACTGAGCTCTGGAGAACCCTGCAGGTGTGTTACACCAGACATGGTACAGTGTGGCAGCTCTGAAGCTGTCATCCTGCACCTGCTCGTACTGTTGAGGGGCTCATTCAGACTAAGGGGAAAATTCAAAGTAATACATGGAGTTAAAATACCTCCTTTCCCCACCACACCAAAAGGCTTGCCCTGCCTGAGGCCGACTGTGGCTGGTGTTGAACCATTGCTGTTTCTGTGCTTTCCTCATGGCAAGTGTGAGTGCCAGCTGCTGTGCGCTGCAGAAAGCCTGTCTCGCCTGTGGCTGGCTGGGGACAGTGCAACTTGTGAGCTGCATTGAGGAGATTATGAGCTCTGTGTAAGCACCTTTAATGCCCACCAGGCTCCCATTTTGTTTGTAAGCCCAGTCTCTCCTTCTGCTATCTTAATTGCCTTCACATTCCACGTTCGGCTGCAGTTGCAAGCAGTGATGTTGCAAGGGTGTCCATAGAGGGTTACTAAACTTTGATGACCCTTGGTTATCGGGAAGAACTTATCTTGCCAGCTGTTTTGAAGAGAAGAAGAAATGCGGAAGCAAAGCTATGTCAGTGAAGGTCCCTGAATACTTTAAAGGCCCCCAGATTCCCTGGCAAACAGTGATCAAAAGGAAAAATTTCAAAAGCTGGGAAAGGCAAACAGCTTTTTTTTTCTTGTCTAATTCTGTTTATTTCTTTTGCAACCATAACAGAAACTTTTGCAAAATCTCCATGCTGTATCTCAGCCATATCTGCTCCTGCATTTACACACCACCAAATGCATAAAAAATGGAAAGTATAGTGCTCCAACAAATGAGGATGGTTGTGTATGCATGTAGGTAAAGGTAGGCATGTAGGGTTGGACAGGATAAAAATTGCTCTGACTAGACACTTGGACCGCAAGGTTCTACTTTCTTACATGTTAACAGACTGAACTTTTGTGTGAAAGAAATACATCTTGGGGCTGCTGGAGGCAGAGAAAAAAGTTCATCCCTAAACCTACCTCAGGCAAGGGAAAATAAAGAAATACAGGTCCATGTACAAACTCAGTTTTCTGGCAGGCATAAAACTCTGAAAACTTTATAAGTTGGTATCATCATGTAATAAAAAAAAAAATTGATACACTAAAGTTTACTGGGCACACAGGAACTCTGGGGTAGCAGCAAGTAGATCAAAAACTGAAAGCCTGTTTATTCATTTTTCTCTTTCACATGTTGATGTGATGACTTCAGAGTCCAATTTTTGGTTAGTATTTATTAATATGTAAACCTACATGTTTAAGTAAGTCATTCTCAGCAGTTAACTAATTACTAGCATGGTGTGATTTACGCAGTGTTAACATTACTAAAGGATTATATGCTCTACTCCCTCTTGTGAAGTTTCATCTCAGGAGGTAGAGACATTGTCTAGAGTATTTCTTTCATTTTACCTAAATTCTTATTCCATCTTGGCTTAACCTGATTTTCATAAGACCACCTCTTTGGACAACCTACAGCTAAATTAGTGTCTGTCAGGCAAGGTTATGCGATGTTACATATTGCCTTAGGACTCTGTAAACTCTGTCATTCAACATAAACTGAAGCGTTTCAGCTCCAAGAATCTGGAAGCTTTCTCATTTGTGAAGTGTTTTGATTCCCGCCTCAAAGCCACCAGCATGTTTGATATTCAGGTGAAGCAAAAAGACTTGAAACCGTAGAAATATAACAATATTAAGCTACAACCTTTGCCAATGAAGTCTAATCCAATAAATTACGGGAAATTTCTACCTTTAACTCCCAAGTGTCATAAATACTTCTAATGGGATAGCTGAATCATGAAGTCCATGACTTTTTCTACACCATGCAAGAACAATGAACTTCAGAAATAGTCTAGATTTGTCTTTCAGTGATTTAAAAACAGAAAGCAAAATGGCATCATGTGCCTGAGCAGTGTCTTACAAGTAGTTTGCAAAATAATTATGGTCAGCATCAGTGTGGTCCTGGTACGATGCATATGTGAGCACATGCTTGTAGTGCTCTACTGACTTCAAAGCAGCTTTGTGCATGCCTCAAGAAATTATTTTGTGGTCATGCTTGAAAAAACTTGGTAACAATCAAGTGTTGAATGTGGCTCAGAGGTAAAATAGCTGAAAAGCATTGAGCATGGTTTAGGGATCCAGTCTCAGGTAAGCACTCTCTTGTGTCACAGCCTGGGAATCCAAAATGCCTATTTTTTCCAGCATGATCTAGCATGAGTTTTACTGAAATCATCTTTCTGGTTTTTCTCTGCAGCCCTTTCCACAGTGCTTCCTACTCATCTGTTCTTCTCTGCTTATTTCTTCATCACTTTCACCTGACTCTCTCCCATTTTCCTAATGACCATTGTATATCAACTATTTGACAAGCTGCTGGCCTGCCAGTGAACTGAACTGCTCATTTGCAAGAGCTGAATTGTCTAATGTCTTCAATTTGTGAATAATCTCTTGAATTCACTACTGATATCAGTTTCCTTTCAGTGCAATTAATTTCATCTACAGTGAATACTCCATGGCAAAGCTTGATGTCTTGGCTTTCCTCTTGCCTTCTTTTTCTTTGAGTCTGTATTGTCCTTCACTGCTCTTTACTGCATACCCTGTCCTTTGGTAGTCTCCTTCACAACTTTCGTTTATTCATTTTCTGCTTTGTTTTAACCATCTCTTATCTTGGACTCCTCTTTAAACGTTTTCCTTTGTAATCATACCTGTTTCACAGGATTTCCTATTGGTACTGTCCGTTGACTGTGCTTCTGATCTCTCAGCCTGCTGCAGAAGAAACTCAGCATCTGCTCATGCAAATCTATGCCAATGCTGTGTTTATTACTCCCTCCAAACCACAAAATTTTTCATCGAAACTAATATTGTCAAAAGAGAAATGAGCCCGAGCGGGACAGTCTGTAGAAACAACAGACCCAAGTGAACAATGCTTATTATGCAGTGTATCCCATATCTCATTCAAATACCACTTGGCGTATGCAAAAACTGCCCAGGACACACGGCTGGGCCACTTTGCCTTCTGCCCAGCTGCCTGCCTCTTGTAGCCCGTGGGCTGCTCTGCCTTCCCTAGCGACAGTGTTTGTGTTGACATTGCAGTGGCAGTGCCTGGTAACAGGATCCGCTATTGACATGTGCTGCAGGACATGACTCCTGCCCCGGCCCTGCTCTCCCGGTAGCACCTCTTGCTCCATGTGCTGAACCTCTGCATTTAGGTGAAATATACAAGGAGGCAAAACCTTGTTAGAAACAGAGTGGGCTGCTGTCGATTCGAATTTTTTTAAGTTAGCACTATTCCCAAGTTTCTTTTCGTCAGTAAAGAAAAATTCACTGTACAGGATCTGGGTAGAATTCATGGGGATAATCAGCAATTACAAGCAGATCACAATTGCTAATTCACTGCAGCATTCCTGGAACATACTGTTTCCATTCCTGGATTGTTACATTGGCATTTAAATTATTAAAGCTGCATAATAAGAGGTCATATGTTCTCCTTGGACCTGAAACATTCTGACATTTCTATTAATGAAAATGCTTCCAAAATATTTTTTTTTAAAGTTTTCATGAAGTGCCACAGGAACGTGCAACTATGTTAATAGGCAACTACATGTACACTTAATTTAGGAAAAGATTAGCAACTTTAAAGTAAAGAAAGCTTGTCATGATGCCTTTGAGACCATTTTTCATTTCTTCATTCAGATGTGTATGTGTTTATGCAGGCTTGTCAGGTCAAAATCAGTTCTCTTGAGTTACTATTTTTAAGGAGTGCTTAAGATTAGTGCTTGATTTAGTACAAATTCTTGACAGCATTGCTCTGCAATGTGTTTTTCCAGTCTTGCTCTTTAACCCTCATACAAGTGGCTTGGTTTGGATGAAAACTGATTACGATGTCCACGTTCTGGTGTTCCATCCCAGCCTTCTTCCTTCCCTCTTCTGCACAGGCAGGGTTGCTGTGCTTGGCTGCCTCTTGCAGGGACTTGACAGGCACAGAGGGCCAGTATCTCCCCCCACTTCCATGCCAGTGGTGCTGGGGGAGGCAGCTCCCTGTAGCCACAATATCATGGGGGGGGCATGAGTGTCGTGCATGCTGCTTCTTACTTTTTCTGCCTGAATTTAGGTTCATCACAATTTTTTTTGCAAATGTGGAAGCCACTCCAGAAGAAACCAAACAAGTTCACTCAGTGATAGATGACCTGGTCCAGTGTCAGTTGAAGCCAAAGAAATGTTTCCGTTGACCAAAGAGGAGGCTGGGTGCGGGGAGGAGGAGGAGGAGGTGGAGAAGGAGTGCCAGCGAGGCTGATGGGCAGTTTCTGTGCCTGTGGCCAGTGAGAACAGCCTTCTGCTGGACAGCTTTCAGCATCTCCATCACCAGTGCTGGGGCTTTTCGTCTCCATTTCTAAGGAAAGAGCAATGGTTGTTCATGTGCAATATTGCAATTTGCAAAAACAAAGCTATTGTGCAAGACATGATATTTATTTTGCTGTGAGATTTCTTGTCACACTGTCCTAAAAGGGTGTGCATCAAAACATAATCCACTGGTAAAGGCCTCTCTTTTGGGACAGAGACACTGTGTGATGTCTCTTCTTCCCTCAGGACCTGGATTATTTTTAAGCTTACTCCAATCACGTAGTTCCTTGCACTGAACTTTCTGGACTACTTGTCTATGCAGTATTTTTAGTATGTGTGTCTGTTGTTCTTCCTAAGGGAAATTGCTTAAGGTTTTACACTGAGCTGAAGGGGGAGGTGAGCAAAAGTAATAATGAACAATTTCGTGGGATGGTTCCTGCTGTTGAAGGACAAAACACACCTGAGGTGAGAACCAAACTCTGTAGGAAAGACCAGAACAAGCTTGTTGCTTCTGCCTGCTGCTGGAGACCAACCCACTGGGTTCAGCAGTGGAAGGAGAAGGAGAAGGTTGGGAAGGTAATAAATACCCTGACCTGGCATCATCTGAGGCATTTAGGCTGCCTGCTGCTGCAGCAGTCCATAGGGTGCCTCATTCTTGGGAGAGTTTTTGGAAAAATATCTCTCCTAATTGCACTGATAAAAAGCAGTAACTGGAGTGTCAGCCTGAGTATACACTAAAAAAACAGATGAATTAGTTTGATTTGTTTGATGTCAATTTATTAATTATTAATTATGCATTTTATTATTTGGTAGAAATTCTTTGGTTTGCCCACTCAGAAGATATCTGAAGGCTTACAGATATAAGAGTGTGACTCAGTGTCATTTTTAGCAAAACAAGTTAACCCTGCAGCTGCTGAATGATATGGGCTTGTCATTTTCCTTGTCAGCATTTTTTTCAAGCAGACCAGCATTCCATATATAGTTTTCTTCTTTTAAATACTTTCACAAAGACAGATTACTTCCCATAAATTTAGGTGCATATTTTGTGTATAAAACTCTTATCTCAAAGCACACCTCAGATGTCAGTATTTTCTGAGGTAGAGTAGTAGTACTTCACATGGTCTGAACAGATCATTCAGTGCCCCTCTAGTTGTCCATCAGTGTCCACTCAGATGTCCATCTGGTCTAGCAACTCCTTCAGACAGCTGTTGCTGAGGGACTTTTGTGGAATGACTTGTCCACTGTGGAGGTTTCGTCTGTCTTCAGCAGTGAAACTGCAGTGCCCATGGGGGATCCATATGGTCCCATATTGGCCAGGAGGATTATCCTATTTGTTTAAAAGCTCTTCTACTGCTTAGCATAAGTTTCCTTTTATTCAAAAAACTAAAAAACCCAAAATATTTAGATTTGATGAGCTACAGTTTTGCTAAACCTGTATTATGAAGAGGCATGCACAGACCTCTTTTTTTGTAGACTGTACTCAATTGTCTTTCCTCATGATGGTGCCATATTCCTCCTGCCAGGGTGAAAAGCCTCCAGTCATTCTCTGAAAATATATATAGAAATCGGATATCTAAATCCACACAGTAAAGGTCAGCATGGGATGTTCTTTATTTCTGTGCTACTACCTCATTTCCCATTATGTGGTTTCTACATACTTAAATTCTCAATGCTCCTTGCAAAGACACCGCTATAATGAAGGTCATGTAAGTCCACAGCCGGGCAAGAAACAGGACCCACTTCCCTCACTTCAGACCACATCCTTAAGAACTCCAGGCCATGTTTTGTCTCTGTTAAACATCCTTCAGCTAGGTACTGTCACTTTCTTTTTAATAGTCTTTGCTTCTTACCGCTGACAACCAAATGAGGCCATCCCTACGTGTCTCTGTCTATTACACCCATATTGGCTGTAGCCTCTAATTGAGATTTGGGTTTTTCTCAGCAGTGAAAGAGCCACAGAGTCCTTAACCTATTAAAACAGTATTTAAATTAAAGAGAAGCAGATGTCACTTTCTGCTGGAGATCAGCCCTTACATACAGAGCTCTTTTTTTGCACATGGGGCCTAATTGGCTTATATGATGGTTCCCCTTGGGATATTTGGGACTTGGATCAGTAACCCAGGCCACATCATGCTAAAGCTTTTAGCTGTGACAGCCACCACTAACATCTCGCTGCCTTTCATATAACATTATTCTTCTAAGCCGTTGTGGTGTGCTCAGAAGTGGTTCAGCTTGGCTGAAAGGTGCAGCTCCTTCTCCCAGGACAGCTGTGTCACGGTTGTTGTCATTTATTTTCTCTCCTTTGTCACGTACCCAGTAATGAGGCTTAGCCACCCAACAGCCATGATCTGTCTGCACAGAAATACCAGACCAAGGAGAATTGATTCTTACCTCCACAGTTTTCAAAGGATGTTCCTGCTAAACTAAGCTGTAACTTAATAAATTACATCAGTAGGTATTTCTAGGTGGAGCTGCCTTTACATATAAACTCTACAGTTTGCATGGAGCGTTGGTTTTTTCCATTATAATTTGTATTTGTGCTGCTGGTGCAGGCAGATCAATTTTGGCTCCTGATTTTCTTTAATTTTTCTGTTTCTTTTTGCTATGTCACTGCTCTGTTTTTCAGACAATGTGCCAAACTAAAAATTAATCCAGTGTCAGGATAGCAGTAAGAATTACGAACAAGGAAGACTAAAGCAAGGTACAGTTTGTAAATACTGATATCAAAGGAAGGAAATACACTTTTTCTCCCACTTCAATCTATCGAGTCTCTTGGGTGAATTATTCATGCTGTTTCCACCCCTGGCAGTATTAAAAAAGGTGTAGCAACAGCACAGCCTCGCCTCAGAGTCACTTTCTTCCTACAGCCTTTCACACACACTGCAAGGGATGGCTTCTTATGAATGACCTTTTTTAATACTGTGGCATCCCTTCATGCAGCTCAATCCCTGCAACTGCAACACAAATCCAATAGAATAACCACCATAATGAATGTGGCTCAATTTCTGATGTTACTGGTGTGTATCTGCTCCTTTTGGGTTTTTTTTCCCCTTCAGAAGGAAAGAAAAGAATAAAGACCAGCTGGGGAGGCTCTCATCACTTCATGTCATTTTTCTAATTAGCCCTTAGGATTCTTCCAGGAGTCTCCAGAGGCTGAGCTTAATCAAAGGCTGGAGGTACTGTCAGGAAGCAGTGCATTCATTCAGAGAGTATGCTTTCCTCCGAACACTGCTTGTACTTCCTTTCAAGTTCTTTTAAGCATACTTTTAACTCCCTTATTGCTGTTTTAACCTCCTTGTTTGTCTGCAACTGGGAGCAAAGGAATAGGAAGTCTCAGCAGTTTCTTCATATATCACAGTACCAAGGGAGAAAAACTGAGAAGTAATAGGACTTAGAAAGAATATCCTTCTTCAGTCCAAGGATGAAGCATCTGATTATTCAGCCTTTTAAGCAAACTGCAAAATGACAAGCCAAATCACCCTCAGCTTCCATATATTTATATTAAAGCTACATCTTTTTGAAGCGTATGTTTTCAATGTAATGCCAGTGGTATGCTAAAGTTGTGTTAGTAAGATTAGGGCTCAGAAATGGTCCACAGAGTTTTTTTTTTAATATCTTTTAAGCATAGAAGTCATCTGAAATCACACTTCACATACCAGTAAATATCCCCTGAAATAAAAGCTGATGTATGTCATTCTTGTCCCAGTACTGTAACTTAGTGAGACTTTTTAAATTGTGATATGATGAAGAGAGATTTAATGGCAATTTTGAATAAGATTTTTTTTAAGAAAAACCATTACCAAAATGGAGCTTTGTCCTACAAAACCAATCTGGGTCATTTCTCAGCATGCACTGAAAGTGAAAAACGATGGACCTGTCAGTCAGGGAGCGCAACCTCTTTGAAAACAGACACCACTTACCAAACTTCATCAGGAAAGAGCCATGCTCCTAAGTGTCTAAGCACGATATATTCTGTTTGGTCAAGAACCACCCAAAGATGACTCTCATGATAGTTCAGCCACAAATTCAGGAAGAAATCTCTCATTTTTAAAAAAATAAAATAAAAACTTTGGGGTTTTGAATTAAAATAAAAAGTTGAGCTAAAAATCATGTCAATTTCTATCATAGTAGAGATTGGGTACCCATTCCCCAATCTCTTATCTTCCTTACAAGCAATTTTCCTACTTTGATTTCCATCCCGCTTGCTATATTTGCACTTTTTGCCTTGGCAGGGACAAGGTATAGTAGCAGAAGACTTTATAATAGCGATAAGCAGTCCTCTCTAACTTCCAATTTTTGTAGTACTCTCTGTTTTCTGAATTTAGGAGGACTGATGGGAACATCACAAGAAAAGAGATGGCAGCATGTGCTACAACTCTTTGCAGAAAATTGAGTTGATTTCTCAACAGAAGAGATGTATGTGCTTAGGTAATCTTTGCCTAGAGGCTGCCATCATTTTATCATCATGATCCTGTTGAAATGACTGGCTGGCATAAATATGTACATATATATTATAAATTTATAATAGAAATATTTAAATATTTAAATATAAATACATAAATAAATAATTAATTTATTAAATTTTTTTTGTTGTTTCACATTCTCGGGAAGCCTGCAGCCCATAAGAAGGATATGATATATGTGTTTCCTCTACCTAAGACAGTGACAGGCCCTTTTGCAATAGGAGCCAAGTTTCCTTCAGCAACAGCAGCAATTCAGTTCCACATTTCTCCCTCAGTTTTCTGCAAGACAAATTTGCATGCTAAGGTTTCTTTCTCCCTGGCTTTAACCTCACTCCCATCTTCACCAGCCACTTTTGGTAGTGTCTGGTGTTTAGTTAGTGACAGTTCCCTGTTTTGTACTTTTAACCTGCTGCAGGAACCTGGTTTAGGGTACCATCTTGCATAACATGCAGTTTTTATGCTGCTGAAAGATGGATTTAGTGTTAATACTAGTATTGCTTTAAACACTAGAATTCCCAAGAAATTATGACTTTGTTCTTATCTAGCCCTGTTGTGCTTTTTCACAAAGAATATGCACTATATGCTTTCAGACTTTTACTAAATAAACATGAATCAGCAAAGCCACATATGTTTTCAATAGAGCAGAAAGTTGTTGACAGTATTTTTATTTTTTTATCAAAAAAAGGCCCAAACCCAAGTTTGGCAGTGTCAGCAAGAGAGTTTTTTAAATTACCATTTTGGGGCATCTTGCCATCTTTCTCAGTGTACGCTGCCTTCCTGTTTATGCCCTTCACTCCCCCAGAACCAGTGGTGGGGGGACGGGGGGGAGAGGAAATTAGGTCTAATTTGAAGCCAGCCTGTGGATAAAGGTGTGAGATTGAAAGTAGTTTTGTGGTAAATACAGATGTCCTGTTTAAAAATAAATAATTTCTCTCAGCAATGCCTTTTCAGCTTGCCGAGCTTCCAGAGAGCGTTAAGGGCTATGATAAGTTGGCATTGCTGCTGCGGTATCGTAGCAACTCCAACAAATCAAGACTGCGCCCTCAAACAATGAATCATTCATTTAGAAACCATATCTTCTCTTTCCCTTACTTGTGAAAGATTTATTCCTTTCAGGAGGAAAATTTATATCCACCATACAGACGTAGGCTGCACAATACCTCGTGGAGTGTGTACAATAGCTTTGGAGGGATTGCTCAGGGCATTGCCTTCTGCCAAGGCAGTCATTTTAAAGAAGTCTGAAAAAAGCAGCAGTGCTAGCTGTTTGGATAGCTGCCACTCTCCAGAGCTGCTTGCCTTCAACCTCTGCATTTTACCAGTCTTGCTGAAGGGAATTAACATCACATCATTATATCTTTGGGTTTTGCTGCTTCTAGTAAGGTAGGTGAATCACCTAGTGAGCCAGCAGCTGAAAGTAATGGTACTGCCAAGTTAGTTACTAATGATCTGCCTCTAACAAGCACCTAAGCTATAAGCAGGAAGAAAAAAAGTAATTATTTTCTTACTAGAAAATGCAAGCTGAGCACATTGCTAAGAAACCCATGAAAAGAGTCGGCTTAAAACACACTAAGTCAGATTTCCTAAACTCTGCTAGACAGTTTTGAAATCTAAAATATCTGAGAACCACTGCAAGAAACCCTCTGAATGAGAAGACTGTGGAGAAGAAAAGTGCCTTTCCAGGTCTGTGTCCAGTTGCTGAATTAATAACAGCATCAGAGCACAGGCTTTCTTTTTCCTTTGATGTGCAGATTGAAAGAGAGGACTTGGCTAAGAACATGTGAGCCAGTCTAGTTAAATAGGAATACAGAAGTGAAATGTCTTTGCACAGTAAGAAGGTCTAAAATTATTCTAGCTCTGGACTTAGGACTTCAGAGAAGTAATATAGTGAAATAATTTGATTAAATTAATAAATACAGGCATATGCCATACTTAGGCTTGTTGACAACAAAGTAAACAATTAAAAAATTGCTAGGGCATCCAGTGTAATCAAATTTTATTATATTTGTCATACTGGTTCTTGGATATTAGTTCAGGTTTTTCATAGTTGACAAACCTCCAGATTCAAAAATTGAAAACGTGTGTTTCAAAGGGTTAAAAAAATTACAAACTTTTATTTTTTTTAAGCTAATCAACAGATATTTTTTTAGATCAGATGTAGATTTTTTCTGATTGCTCCAGTAATTCTAAAGCACTAGGGCTGCTGTGCTGCCTTTTTTCTTTAATTTGCGCATGGCAAGTTTTTCAGACCTCTCTGAAGGATTTGAAAGATAAAGTGAAAGAAAACTTGGCAAAAACATTTCTTCTATGTATAGCTGACACCATTGATAAAGAAATCCTCATTTCCCCTTTCTCTGCCTCCAGTTTTTTTTTCCAGAGCTGTGCAGGAGAACAATGATGAGTGAATAAATGGGTAGTTTCATTGACAAGTACTTTCTTTTCTTCATTGGACCCAGAGTGCCTGATAATTCAATTAAAGTACTTTACATGGAAGGTTTTGATATCTGCATGTGCTGGTTTTAGCCAGGATAGAGCTGAATTTCGTCGTAGTGACTGGTATGAGGCCATGTTTTGGGTTTGTGCAGAAAACAGTGTTGATAATTCAAGGAAGTTTCAGTTATTGCTGAGCAGTGCTTGCCCAGAGCTAAGGTGTTTTCTGCTGCTTACCTCTCCAGCCAGGGGTCTAGGGTGCTCAAGAAGCTGGGAGGGAACACAGCCAGGACAGCTGACTCTAGCTGACACAAGGGATGCTCCAGACCATATGCCATCATGCTCGGTGTACAAAGGTCCGAGGCAAGAAGAAGGAAGAGGGAACATTTGCAGTGATGTCATCTGTCTTCCCAAGTTACCTTTATGCATGGTGGAGCCCTGCTTTCCTGGGGATGGCTGAGCACCTCCCTGCCCGTGGGAGGTGGTGAATGAATTGCTTGTTCTGCTTTGTTTGTGTGTGTGTCTTTTACTTTTGCTAATAAATTGTCTTTATCTCAACCCCCGAATTTTCCCACTTTACTCTTCCCATTCTCTCCCCTGTCACAGCGGGGAGGCAGAGTGATCGAGTGGCTGTATGGGTTGGACAAGCACTCCTCCCACACAGTGTACAAAACTTTAAACACAGCAACTATTTGTGCTTTGTTTTAACCACCAAGCAGTGGAGAAATAAAATGACCTCAATCGTTCACTGATGTCTTAAGGAAAGCATCAGGTTATCTGCTGCACGTCACTGTAGAAGAGGATAGTCGACAGGTGGCAGATAAGCTCTTTTGAAAAAGCTCATGGTGATACCTTTCAAAGCTATAGTGTCCCAGTTTGGTTTTTTTTTTTTTTTACATGAGGTCTTTTTGTTCCTATTTCAAGTTGAGGGAAATAATACATGCTGAAAAAGTCATGATTGGGGTTGTACCTACTTTAAATCTAGCACTTCAAAAGGACTTCTGATGCACACAGAACTACAAAGATACATTTCTGGTTATAGGAGCATCACTGGTATGCAGCCAAATTTCAGTCAGTGCACGACAGCCCTTAGTTTATTTTCCTTCCTTTCCATCATCAGAAAAGACTGGAAACAATGTTTTTGGTTATCATAATGTCTTAATTAAAACCAAATATGTAAAGCAGTGCTAAGCAAATATACAGGAGGCATTCTCTCTGCTGAAAGGTCTGGTCCTTGAAGAGCAAGAAGATTAGAAGAAAACATTCGTGCAAGTATTGCAGTATTTGTAAATGAGTCTGTAGTCTGGCTTCCAGTTCCTTAGAGTTACATGGTGTATGTGCGTTATTTTCTGGTCACCATCTGGAAAAAAGTTACTAGCTTTCTAGGGAATTGCTTGTATCCTGAGTCTTCTTTGGCAAATAGGGAGAGAGGTTTGAGAGGTTAACCTCTAACAGAAAGGTTTGAAAAGGTAGGACTGTTCACTACGGAAGGAGGCAAGCCACTGCATTTTCCGTTTCAGATCAGCTCAAATTGTTTAGTTCAATTTAACCTTAGTTAAACAGCCTTAGTTAAACAGAGCTTCAGAGTAGTCGTTTTAATCTCCACTGTCTGGTTTGGCTCCCGAATTCAAAAGTGTTGTTAAAATGCATAATAGCATTTCTTACATGTGGATGAGTTTTATTTTATTTTTTTAAGTTAATGCCATCCTTTGTCTCCTAGCCTCTAGTACATTACAATGCCACCTCTGAACAGAGGACAAGAAGCAGCAAACTTCTCTAGCCAAAGGCGAAAGCAATTACTCTCTGTGGAACCCGTGTGACTGCTTAGAACGTTGTACTGTCTTCACTTAGAAGGAGTGAATACTCCTTTCTCTCTATCAGATGCCTTCTAAAGCTGTTGATGCTTTACGTCTCTGGGGAGTAGAATGGTCGGTTTTCATTCATCATCTGCCAAATTGGCTGTATCAAAATTTCAGGTCTGGCATTTGAAGTCATGACTGCCCTTGTGCCCGTGAAAAACTGAAGACACTTTGATAGATTAAATGAAATCTTAGTCTTGATGACCTTTTCCTTGTTAGAAGAGATTGTTTTTTTGGACTATGGCCTCTGGCCTTCAAGTGTAGTATCAGATTTTTCCACTCGTGTGCTGTGAGTACTTAGTCATCGGGAGGTTCAGAAGCCAGACAAATCATAGCTCTGCCTTTCCTGTTGTCACTTTTTAGTACCATTCTTTGAACTATTCATTTGCTGGTGAGTTTTTCAGGAGCAAATGTAGGAGAATAAAGTTCATGATTCCTCAATGAACTGCTCACCACATATACTTCTTCAAAGAACTGAAAAAAAGGAGGAGATAGACTCAGTTCTTAATTACTCAGAAGTCCAATTTACTTCTCCTTCCTCCAGACATTTACAGGATGTTTATCCTCACTTTAGCAGTCATTTGCTCTCAGACATGCAGATGAACACCACTCCCAAAGGGGCAAAGTGAATAAACTTTGGTTCATTGACTGGTCTGTGGCAGGAAGAACAGAAAACTGTAAGAAACCTTTCCATCTAGGTCTATTTGGCAAGGAACAAAAAGGAGAAAAACACATGAGTTACTATCTTCAGGAATTCAAACCTTCTGCCCTGAAGTATATTAAATTTAGAAAACATATTAGAGTACCGCAAAACCCACAGGACAGATTTCAATTGACTCCACCTAGATTTTGGTGGCAAAACATCCTGGCCACATAAACCAGTGGAGCATTTTGTATGGAAATGTTGGCTTCAGCAGTTATTACTCACAAGTCAAAACAGAAAGATTTATTCCATTTTCCATTTCAGTTTTCCTCCATCTTATAACCTCATGAGGAGAGCTTCCTTCTTTTCAGTTTATCCAGATGCAAATACCTATAGAACGTAGAAGGCAGTAAAGAATTCTTTCTGAAGCTTCCTGCTGCATTTTTCACACAGAAGCTTATTTGAAAAAATTTCTAGAGTCAGAGAGGATGTTTGGGATTCATCTCTGAAGCATCTGCAACTGCTGTGGAAAGCAAATGCCACCACTATTACAGTCAGGCATTTTGGTTAAGTTTGTCCCAGTATATACGTTTTCTAAAAGTAATACTTTAGAGCAGATAAATGCATTGGAAGGGGCTGTGATCTAATGTGGTGAGGCTCTGTAGCCCTGGAAGATCAAAAAGTGTAATGCAAACAAAAGAAATTCAAGCAAAACTGAGTGATGAAAACACGAAGGGGGATGGTGTTACGTAAAAGAAGTCTTTCTTTCCAGTGGACTGAGGTACCAAACTAATTAGGATATTTTTCATTCCTAGACTAGTTTTTGAGCAAGGCTCAAACCTTGTGGAGGCACAGCAGCTGGCTGCTTTAGCTATCTGGGGTAGAACGTCTCGTGCCTTTCCCCTTCTTTATGAGGTTTAAGCACTTGAGGAAGAACACAGATCCTGTCACACACTCTTACTAAAGTAATCTTCAGACTCTGCACCCTTCCAAGCCTAAGCACGTTATTAAATGCAAAGTCCTCAAGATATTTCATGTTAATAAAAAAACAACAAAAAGTCCTTAATCAAATTTCTCATTATCTTGATTCAGTGCACACACAGTTATCTTCATTGTATCTTTTAATATATATTCATCTGTTCTCTTTGCACATGTAGTCAAGTAAGACAGTGCTGCTGATAAAATATTGGTTTAATGGATGCTAAAGGAGATAACTTGGGCATGGCTAATAAAAGCTGAAGCCAGTGTGATTAAAAGAAAAAAAAAAAGAAGTCAATACCTGTAAGCATAACAATATTGAATGGTTCTGACTGGTGCCATGCAAACGCAGTGTACGCAGAAAGAAGAGCTGGGAGCTGTGGTGGTTGAGAGGACAGGAAAGTAGGGGTAATGTTGTGACCCATCCCTCCCTTACAGGCTTTTTTGAAAGATTAGACATTTGCCCTGTTACTTGTTAAAGAGAAAGGGGAAATAGGGAAGGCAAAGAGGAAGCCGTAACCATGGTGTGGGGTGAAAAAACTACTATTAAAGGACTATTAAAAAAACTCCCAACAACCAAGCCCAAAACCTGCCCTTAGATAACAGAGCTGTTGCATACACACTGCTTTCAGCAGCACTGAAACATACTGCCTCACAGGCTGGCTCAGCTGTTTGGTATTACAAAACAGCTGGAGACCTAAGGGAAAACACCTCTGAGACGTGACCTGGAGGACCTAAGCCAGAGCCCTCTGTGAAAGTTGTTCTTTGGAGCATCCCCTGCAAAAGGAGGTGAGGCCTCCTTGATTGAAATCTGGTTTTGGGGATGTTTTCTTATCCTCATGCTTCATGTTGTACTGAATTGAGGGGGGGGGGGGTTGGAAATGGGACAAGCAATCCAAATGACATTAGCACCTGTGACAATAATTTAAAGATAAGATGTAGGCACTCCTTTGTTTTCCAGGCTGTGTCCCTACCTTCAAGTGCACAAGATGCAGATATTGCTGAAAGTGATCATGCCACATATCTTTTTGCCCTTGTTACCTTTGGAAGAAAACCAGTTTTCTGTTTCAGTGGTTAGAGACCTCTCTTCTAAACTTCAGCCAGATTGTATGCCAGCCCTGTTTATACCCATTTGTTCTAAGGCCAGCACTGTCTTCTGAATTGAATGACGCTTCTTCCCTGTTTTTTCCATCATGGTTATGTTGAAACAGAGCAGCCTCTCAGTCTTCTCTTTGGTATGGAAAACAACCTCTTCTGGTTTCCACTCACTTGATCAGGTTTCTCTGTACCCGTGGATCAACTTAGTAACCTTCCACTGAGTTGGGAATGCTCTGAAAGCCTCCTTGATCATGTGGAGAAGAAACGAGAAAAAATATTTCTCAGTCTCTACCAGAAAAGCCTCACCAATTCTCTAAATACATTTGCCTTTTTCCATGTCTGCATCACCCTGCCGGTCAGTCATTTGGCAGAGTGTTAGTACACCTAGTCTAACTGAAAAGTTCCTGGCTCGTGCCAGAAATTCTTGTTATTAGTCTCCAGTATTTGGCTTGGCACTTTCAACTTTTTATTACACAAGACTCAAAGCTATCTGTGCGTGTGGTGCTTACTAGATTTGCATCCTTGGCATACGTAATCTGCATATTCTCGGCATTTGTGATGTGGCAAATGAAAATTAATGAAAATGCTAAAGAATATCAGCTTGATCTTCAGCAGCCCCACCAGTAAATTCCTTTGAGGCCTGTGAATCTCCTTTCAGCATTGCTGATTGCATTTCTCTTTGAGCCAGCCCCGTAAGCATTTCAGAGGTCCTCTTCTAATCCATGTAATTATTCAGTCTGATGAATTCTCTCCTATGTGATACCATATCAGATGCTGTTACCTAATCAGATTGTACAAACACCAGCATGACAAATTAATTAAACCCCCTGCAATTTCATGCACTGCTTCTTTCAAAGGTTTGCAGTGTAGCCTGTCTAGCTGTTGTTGCCTGGACCCTGCTTAGAGCGTACTGAGTATGGCTTCAGTCCTCAGCTTTGCTTGTGTTCACTGTCGTTGCATTTGCTGAGAATACAGTGGGAAGTATTCTTTTGGTTTGGGGATAATGTTTTTTTTCCAGTTTGAACCATTTCAAGTAATAGCAGGAGGAGGAGAATATCTACTTCATTGGCTGTTTTCTGAAGTGTTTTCTCTCCTATGCACTGCTTGAAGATTTCCTCTCTTCTTTTTTTTTTGTTTTCACTGCTGCAGTATGCAAGTTCGGTTGTTTACTCGATGAGGGCAAAGTATGTAATGTGGTCAGAATGCACTGGAGTCCCAGTGCCAGCAGTACTCCCACAGACCTGTGCAAAGGCGTCTGCAGCAGACTGGGATTTTTTGTGAGCTGAAACCAACAGTCCTGCTTCCCACTGACTTGGTAGCATTCCACTATGAGATCCACCATCGCCCTGAAAATAAAATGTGTGTGCACAGCCAAAGAGGCTTCTCAAAAGAACATTTACAATAGGCTTGCAGCTATGTTTGTCCCAGCTGACTTCATTGGCTCCCCTCTTGTTACTACTCTTGGAGGAGATGCACAAGTGGAACACTTGGATGCACAAGGAGCACAATGTGTCCTCTAGTGGAAAAGAGAAAGATGATGAGTCTCTGAGTCGTACCTTGAAACTCTTTTGTGGTCTGAGGTCTTCAAATTGCTTCCTCTCTAAGCTTGATAAGCCTTTTCTCATAGCATCTTTCAAACCTGGCCTCTGCCTCTGTTCCACATCTGCCACCATAGGCATGACTGCCTGTATATTTTCTATATGGTTTGCTGCCTTCTTGCAACCAACTAATTGCTCCTCTCTGTCACAGGCAAGTTTGATAAACATGCCAAATTCACAGCGCTGAGCATCCCAAAGAATTCACTGACTTATCACCAAATCAACACACCTTAGTGTCCAAAAATATTTTAAATGTTGTGGAGCATAAGAATTTTGACTGTATGTAATGCTTTAAAACCCATATCTCTTCTTGCTCTGACCTGGATTTCACTTTCTTCTTTCAAGATCTTTCATTCCCAACTACTTTGTCCTGATGGAATGACAGAATGCTGGCATTGAAACAACCAACAAATGTGTGATACTAACATCAGGTTATTTAGGAGCAGGAGGTTTTGGTATTTTGGTCAAGGTCTGCTGTAGGTTTGCTTTGCAGCTTATTAGTTTGCTGTAGGCAGACAACCCAGCCTGAAATCAAAGCTGGAAAGGCGCTGGGCGAGGGCTTCCAGGGTCACAGGGACGATGGGTCACTCACCAGCCTGTATGCCGCCCCTCACTGTAGCTGTGGCACTTTGGCTTGCTTCATTTGTCACACAGTCGTACAGTACAAAACTGTTTTGAACTCATGGGTGCTTTAAGCTACTTCAGTTCTCCCAGTCTCTAAAGAAGAACAGTAATCCTAGTCTGAACCAATATTTTAAAAATTAAATAAACAAGCAGATAATATAATCTATACAATTCTTTCATCATAGCACAGTGTAAACTGTGAAATACTGCAAATAAACATTGCTCTGAAATGTAAACTCGCATGGAAGATTATGGCCCATTTGTGCCATCAAATATCCAACACAAGACAGAAAGCAGAGTTGAAAATTCACTGAAACTTCAAGACTATTTCACCTAACAGCTGTAAGATAAACTTGTCCAAATTGTACAAAACAAGACTTATGACGTCTGTCATGACCACAGGTAGCAGGGTTGAGAGTTGTTAGCAACCTTTAAAAGATACTATCTTTGGAATGTTAAAAGCAATATTAAATTCAACAAAGCTAAGCTTAGTTGCACCACTTCATGTAGAACTGTACCATTCCTTGTTTCCACTGCCGGTATAATTTCACCTGTTTAATTTTGTGAAGCTGGACAAAATGAGAGGGGAATCTTGACATATGCTGCATTCTTCCATGTCTTCTGGTAATACACCTGGAAGAGCAGAAGCACCCAAAGAAAGCTGTTCCTCAAGGGAAAAGCACTTTTTGATTTGCACTGATTTCAGAGTCTACTGGATCAGGTCCTACCACTTGCATAAAATATCACTTTAAATAAATTTACTTACCATTCGTGAAGCGTGAGTTTGAAAAATGCTTATGTTATCACAGTACTGCTTGAAGCCCCATCTTTAAAAGGGCCTGTGGCTGTTACAAAATTCCAACCAAAAAAATACAGCGGCCTTTTTCAGAGGCTTTTCTCTTTATTTTGTACTTTATAGCTCTTCTTTCTTTCCCAGAGATGTTGGCAGCTGTTCCGATGCTGGCTGCAAGTGTGCTTTCCCAGTGCAGGCAGCAGGGATGGGCCTGGCTGAGTAACTGCCCTGTTGCTTCCCTTTCCCAAGAAACTAATGCTGACTGCTGCAGTAAGTCAGCAGACTGGAGCGTACCTTCCGGGCCCTCAGCTCCGCTGCCAGTCACTTCCCATTAAAGGCTGTCACTGCACCAGGTCTCTGGTTGAGAGGAGTCCTCTGTCACCGAAGTGCTTTGTGCAGGGCCTGGTCTAGGCCGCGTGTTTGCATCGCGAGTCTTGTGACACAAGCGTGAGGAGTGTGCCACTTCATCCTGCCACGGCCGCCTGGGGGCTAGCAGAAATTGTTGGTTTTTACTGCTCTTGACAGTATATCCATTAGTGCTGTAAATCTTTGCCCAGAGTCTGAGAGCCAATGGGGAGCACAGTTGTGCTAGCCGAAACTGGGGCTCAGGAGCTGATCGCCAAATTGGGGGTGAAATAAATACCATGACTGAAAGAGGTTTGAACTATTCTTCTTTGTCCTATGTTGTTTGGGTTTCAAGATAAGCATGTAACAGAGCTTCAGAGCAAAATTGCTTTTTAATTTTACAATGCCTATAATTCAAGGCTCTTTGGTTATAAATCCCCCCCAGTTTCAAGGAGAAGAGGCTTAATCCACTAGATACCACTGTGACAAGCATCTGCTTCATCCAAGGCATCTTTATTAAAATGAATCAAGGTAGTCTCCTGGGGGGGAAGGCATCACAAAAGCTGTGTAATAAAAAGAAACACCTTCTTTTCCTTAAAGTCTTCTGATCAACAGCAGCAGATGTATTACTGTCTGAAAAAAAAAAAAAATTACAGTATTTGATTATGTAGTTGAGTGGGCCTGTCTTTTGTTCAAAGTGAAGTAAGTCATATAGGTAACAAAAGAAATTAAATTCTTCACCCAGATTTGAACTGTATTTGTTGAAGAGATTGTTGAGTTACAGAATTATTGCATCTCAGTTCCTACTATAAAATAAGGTTTTGGCATTCATGCCTGGAATTGAGAAATCAATCACACTATTGCTTAAATTTACAGTGATGGCAACAGTTCTGCTCCAGTGTAACCTCAACAAAGGATTTTCTCAAATATCAAACACTTACAAAAGGAAGTTGAAACTTAAAGTCAGGTCTTCCAAAAAGAGAACACGGAAATAGTAAGGGAGTTGCCTTATAGACAGTGAAATATGCACAAAGAGGTACAATAATTTCCTCTACTTCTAAGTTTATGAAAATAAACTTAGGTTTAACGCCATTTGGTCCGACCCAATGTCAGGGTGGCAGGCAAGAGGAGGGATGTGTAAAGGGCTAAAGTGTCTGACAGTGGGCAGCAGTGAGAAGCTGTTTTCTGTGATGCCATCTGCTGCTCTTTGTAAAGTCCATGGTGACCTGAAGAAGCTGAATTGATCAGCCAGAAGGGACTAACCCACCAGGGACTAACCCCTTGGGGTTTGTGAGTTACGCACCAGCAACATGCACAGACATACATGTTCCTGGAGATTGGGCCCCAGAGCTCACTGGGGTTAAGAGTCCTGCCTTACGTTGTCAACACAATAGAGTCACCAGTTTCAGAGAATTCACTGCTTGCAGTAAGTCTGCGGTGGTCTGAGAGAAGGGCTCTTTTTTTGGATCCTCTGACCTTGAAGCTAGTCCATTCAAGAGAGGTGAATTCATGATACCTGCATTCACTTTGCTCTTGTCACAGTCATGTTTTTGATTCTTTGGAACAAGTAGTTCCAAATGGAGAGTTTAGAAAATATGTATGCTGTGCAGCATCACTAAAGTTTATAAATACCTCACATAGAAAACTATGCCTTTACAGTTGTAGTAGGCTGGTTCTGAAGATCCACCTCTTTAAGATCACAATTGCCAAATGACAGTTCTTTGGAGGGTCATCCCACAATACTTCTACAGCTCTTAAACTGCAGTTCCTAAGCTAGATCCCTTCTTGAATTCCAGCCGACTATAACCTCGCTTAATCTCCATTTATGAGTTTTCCTTTGGGACCTGTGACTAGTATGAGCAAGTTTCTTCTCAGCTGCTCAGAACAAACTTAATAGATTAACAGCAGGAACATAACCAAAAGGAGTAGCAATTGAAACCATCATGTGACATTATCTCAAAGAAATTTTCATTTTCTTTGCAAGCATACATTCCAGTTTTTGTTGTAAGACACAACCAGCATCGACTGATTCGAAATATTTCAGATGCTTGCTCCCACTATGACTCTACAAGGTCTGTTTCAGGACCTCATTTCCCTGATGTCAGAAAGCATTTATTTGTCAAGATCAGCACAGACTAATTTGTTCCTGACCTGCACTTGAAGACTCGGTAGTCTTAGTGCTTTTGTGGTACTTACATCCCAGAAGTGTTCCACCACCTGTGCATATCCTATTTTCAATTTTTCTACCATGCAAGTAGAAAAGCAGAGGTCTGTCACAGGGTCGCTGTGTGCTGTTGGCTTCATTCACGTGTCTGCAGTGTTTGCATTCTGGTTTTATACACCACCCCTACAAGAGCTCCAGCATTACATTTGCCCTTAGCGTGTATGCTACTGCAGTGCAAGCTGGTGGCCTGAGCATCATCACGTTTCAGAAGCTGGTTTGGGAGCACTCAGTGCTTTTGCCCAACTGCCCTGCAGGCCTTGACGAAGCAAGCCCAACAGCCAAATTTTGTCCTTTGGCATTAAAGATTCAGAAAAGGATAAATTGTAATCTGTCATTCTTGTAGACAGAGAAATGTAGTAAAGTTTTCATTGGGTGAGACTTAGCTTACAAGCTGTGCTATGCTGCCACAGCAAGCCAGCTCAATTTTTCAATCCCCATAATGGCAATAGTGTGACACTTAGCTCTCTCTCCCTGCCTAAGAATTTTGGCAGGATGCCCATCTGAAGCCAATTTTGTATTAGAGCAACTCAGAGATAAATTATAGCTGTTCTGAATTAATGTTTTACATCCTCTGTACTTCCCTGCTCATCAGTGAGAGGAGGAAAAACCTCACGTGTGGAGCAGCTAGAAGAGAGATTGCATCTTGTTTGACTTTGTGGAGGTGGAGGAGTAAATGACTCAGAAAGCAGAACAAGGCTGGTGTGGGGGCCGGGGGGACTGTAATGGGAGGCTATTCTCCTGATGAAACCCCAGCACAATGTAGAATGGTGCTGTGAAAGCATGGTAGATAGTCTATCTTCACTGCATTTCTTACCACTTTTGAAATCCTTGACCAAAGAGACCCATTAGTTAAAACCAGTGACTCAGACAGAGAACCTATTAGGCAAAATTACCTGTTGCACTATGGTGTACCAGGATCAGTTTCATTTAAGCTTTGAGAATCCCTCAGTGTTTTTCCTGAACTTCAAAAGTCAGACTATCCTGCCTGTGTAAAACAAATGAAAATGAGTTAATAAGTTTTTTTTGTGCAATTCAAGTCAAGGAGTTAGAGGGAATAGGGTGGTGGAAAACTGTTCATTGCAACTGAGAGAATCACTTTTAGCAAGTAGGGAATGAGAAAGGATGTCAGTAAAGATAGTTTTAAGCTTGGAGTTAAGTTTGGTGTAGTCACAAGGCTAGGAGAGCATTGAGTTTGTCAGGGGTGTCATGGTGGCTGCTGAATATTCTGCTGCTGAAGAAATGCTGTTAGCAAAACCCAATTTAAGAGTTACTGTGGCACCATTTGCAGTTCTTCAGTGGAGGAAGCCATCCAGAGTATGTCTGGTCACCTCTTTACCTGGAAGACATATAAAAAAAAAATTTTTTTTTAAATCTCTATTTTGTGAATGTAGGGGTAGATACCTTTGAAATGAGATTAAGCATCAAATTAATAACATGTATTTGACATAATCAAGAACACTCACAAACTGACTTGTGACTGCACTTCTGGATAAGACTCACTCCTGCCGGACGTGTAGAAATCAAAATCACAAGACTTGCTACAACTCCATGGATGCTTCCAAAGCTCTCTTTCTCTGAGGAGAAGACTGCCTAGGTGCTGCTTAGGGAATTCTGAGTAGAAGCACTAGCCTAGGATTTGCTCAAGGTATAAGGCGATTAACTGCTGCCAGGCATTTAAAGATTACTTCAGTGAACCCCTGTCTCTGGGGTTTGTGTATCCCAGTATATTCAGAAAGAATGCTTTTTTGTCTCCCTCTGTAAACTTACATGTTACCAAGAGGTACAGAGGAAAAATTTGAAGCATTGATGCATTTTCCACTTTCTCCCATTTCCATTGAATCCAATAAGAACAAAGCATATCTAGCTTGATTGCGTTTCAGATGAACTGGTATTTCACCTTATTTCCATTGTCACAGAAAGCCATTTATTATAAGAGCAGCAATTTGGCTCCCAGCTGCCATGAGATAACATAAGCAGCAGTGATCAGGTTTTTCATGGCATCCCCTCTTCTAAGTCAGAAGGGTATTTTCAGCCTTGCTTGTGTAGAAATATTACTGTGCTTCCCCTTGTCAAAGACAGGGTGTTTCAAAAAGAGTGCACAATTTCTTGTTACTTGTGCTCCATATAGCCGCTGTCTGGAAAAACCCATGTGTAATAATTTCATTGTGGGTTGACTTCATGTCACTGGATACTGAAAGAACCAGTCGAGCTATTTTTAAAAGGAAATGTTAGCCAATCCTGTCAACAACACCTGCAGGAACCAGGCAAGGAGTCCAAGCTTCTAAAAACTTAGGCTGAGGACAAAGTAGGTTAGATTTTCTGAGGGAAAATTTTACTTTGGAGAAAGACTACCTGTTCTCCTTTCTGTCTTCCTCCACCCCACATCTTTACTAGCTGCTTTCCATTTATTTTTAACAGATGCATTAGGTTAAATTCTAGAGGCAGAATTACTGGTTTAGTGAGACTGTCACTTTCTGCAAATATTGAAGTATTGGACAGTTCTGTAATAACTGGAAATACTTCAAAGTGTCTTTTGCACTAGCTTTAGAGAAATGAAACCACAGCCACTATCCACAATTTGTTTTCAAGTCCACTGAGTAACTTAATTCTTATCCTAATAAAGCTGCTACAAAGAATAAGAATGGAAGAGAAAAAAGAAGAGATACAAATGAAAGGTTTTCCTACTGTTGTTGTGGACTTTACTTATGATGGGAGTTTCCAGCAGAGGAAACACCAAATTCGTATTTAGTCTGGTGATCTGGGTACCCTCTATTTGTTGCTTCTAAGCAATTAAGACATGAGCTATTCTGGCAGCTCTGCACTTGCAGTCACAGGCACTCACACCTAACAAACTCAGCTTTGTGCAGCCCAAACTGTGCTTTGCCCAGCCGGCAGCATGCTGGAGGGAGCAGCTGCTTAATGACAGACCTCAACCAGCCGTGCTCCCTGCTCCTGACACAACAGCTGAGGGAAATATCAGACCTCAAATATGTTCTGCTCGGCTGAAGATGGGCAAAGCCCTGGAATGTAAGTAACGAGTCAGTGCTGGGCCACATGGGCAGATAAATGCTTCAAGAGTAAGCTAATGGACATTAGATAATTGCATGGTGCACTAAGTACACCAAAGGTAGGGCTGTATGATGTGTTTGGGGACAGCTGGTCAAGCTCCAACTTCCCAAGTCAGGCACAGAAGCCTTGTTTGATGGTTATGTGTATTTTTTGTAATCATGGTAGCTCTGACACGTACATCATAGATTGTTAAGGGTTTTTTGACATAGTGCAATAATTAGGCTTCTTCCTAAGCCCAGTTACTGGACAAGTCAAGAATTTTGTGTATTTGCTCAGCAGCTCCTTACCACTCCTGTCTGCAGTAAGAGAGAGAACATTTACTCAAGCTGATTGAACAAAACCTGCAGGCTTGCTTTGGTTTGCTTTAGCCTTTCATCATGTGCAAGAAATGTTCATTAAATAGCAGAGATTCAGTTGCTTTACATATTTTGCCTAGCTCTACTGGCAGCAGAGGGGTTGCAGTTTGTGAGCTACACTTAATTTTGGTCTGCTGCTGCCTACTGATGAATTTGAACCACACAAGGGGAGTGAAGGAGCAGATAACAAAAGATAGCTCCCCCTAATTCTCACACTTTTGACCTCTAAGTAATATATTTGTTCTTCTTCTTTACACTAAACCTCAAAATACGTGTTTGCATGACCATACTTCAATGAAGTAACCTACCTCTCCCAGCTGACTACCAATTCTGGCAAAATCAGTAATTTGAAACAATAGCAGCAGTAGGGTAATCTCTAGAGCAGACATGAAGTGATAGGATAGTACATGTGGTGATAATAAAAGCTTTTGCTGTAGTATGGATGGCCTTGAAATGGATTGTTGGCTTTAACACAGTTTGCTGGGTGTAATTATTACATCCTTTAAAATCCGCATGGAAAGGGAATTGAGAGGATATGTCAATTCTTTGTCTTCCATGTAGGAGGACATGGGCTCTGAATCATTAATAAAGAGTGGAAAGTGTATAGAAATAAGAGAAATGAAACAATAAAAGTAAATTTTACTGATCTTGCCTCTAGGGTCCTTTCCACAAGAGCCGAAATTGCAGAATCAATCACCTCACAATTCCTGAGAGAAAGAATTTATAGTGGAGTACTGCAGCTTCAGTCTGTGGAAAGAGAAATACTTAGCCCTTTGCTTTGAGCAAATATCGGTAGTGTTCTTGTCTCCTGGTTCCTTAAGGACCTGAACCTGTGTGGTCTCCGCTGTGTGTGGTGTTTGACATTCACTCCTCTAAGCTTGATGCCCAGGAGCACACATGGCACAGCTGAAATACAGGCAAGATTTCTGTGCAGTTAAGGTAGTTTAGCAAGTTTTACTGAACATGTGCAACTCCTGTTTTGCAAGTGCTTAGGCAACTTTTGGTCTGGTTTAAAGGCGTTTTTGATAGCTTCTTCCAAATTTCAGAAATTTTCACCAAATGTTTTATGCATCAGGATTTTTTATAGCTTGAGAAATTTAAGGAAAATGTTTTAAAAAATCTACCAAGCCAGAGACAAACTTCATTAATTTCCCATATTCCTACAGCTGGCAAAAGTACTTCTGCAGATGTATTGAAGTATTTGCTTGGATTTCTTTTTTTCTATTTGAGTATTTATTTAAGGAGAAAAAAATGGATTTACACTACATACAGGATCTTGTAATTGTGCGTGTCAGGTGACCTTATGTGAAAAAGTACGACTTCAGAGAACAATTTATGTGAAAACATGAAAGCAGAAGCCTGGCTTTGTATGCAAGGCATGAATGTAGGAACACAAAAGAAACAAACACAACATCAAAATTACTGAAAAATTCTCAACAGGAAGGGCAAAAATTAGAAAACAAGTGTACCTAATAATTTCTTGCCTTAAGATGTAAACAGGTGAGTTAATGTGGAGGACAAGATCTTTGGTGAAAGTGAGGAGAAGTTCTGAGTGATGAAACAGAAGATCCTTCAGGAATAGAAAGGAACATATGGGAAGTGGAGTCAGGCTGCTGCTAGCAAGTTTTAATGTGCAAGGGAGGTAGATGTGGATCTTCAGATGCCAGTTTTGGTGATATGTTAAAGTGCAAGGTGAGAGTGGCCTCTGAGGGTAGCTGTCTGGGAGGGGTTGTGGGGTCTTCTCCACAATATCTCCCAGATGTTGAGCCTGAGACAGCACTTAAAGCTGGCCCTCAGGGCCCCTTCCAACCTGAACTTGTCCATACACTTCGGAGCCTAGTGAGGTGTAATCATGGAGAAAGCAGCTCCCTCCGTTTCAGGATGAGAGAGCCATGAGCAGTATTTCATCAAAGACTGAGTTAGTGCTAATAAAAAGGAAATATGCCAGAGTTGTGAGAGACTGGCAGGTGGGGGACCTGTGTTGATTAGATTTGCCGTGTGCATACAAACAAGTCTTATAACAATCCTTGCAGAGATTTAATTTATAAACATGAGAAAAAGTGGTTTTATGAAATGTGCAACTGATGATAGTAAATCATCTTACTTTTTACTCTGGGGATATAATGTGCGGAAGAGAACAGAGCCTATTTCTGTGGGAAATTAAAAACAGAAGAAGGAGCACTGCTGTTGATACTGTATCACTTGTGATTAAGGCAAATATTCTTTGTGTGTAGATACATATGATATGCATTTGTATCCTCCCCAGTGTTTTCTAGCACTTAAAAGTAATCAAAATGAAATTTGGTGAAGAAATTTTAACTATTCCACTGGGCATTCTGAAGACACAGGGAACCAACCTTCTCCTAGTTTTTTATGTCTCAATTTATATCTCTATTTTATTTGTCTGTATTCATAGACTTAGAAACAGAAATAGCTTTTGAGAGGAGAATGAGTCTTTGGCTTGAAGAAGATCTGAAGACAAATTATGTCAGCCCTGAGTTCACCATGCTTATGCAACATAATCCCAAATGCTTCTCACCTTTGTGGATTAGCTCCAGGGAAACCTAAACAAAAAGCTTGCACACTGCTTTGGCAACAAAGCATTCCTTTGCATGTTTCACCTTTAATACATTTTGGACAATTGATTAGGATCAGTCAGAGGATACCAGGAAAGTCATAATGCAGGGGAATATCTCTGACGTTGATTTTGCTTTTGTCCTGTTCCCCTACAAGCACCGCTTCTCTAAAAAGGCCAGGAAAAGTTAAAGCTTATGGTCTCACCTCAGGAGTCATGTTTCTCCACAGACATCAGTGGAAATGGCAGTGGTTTAGGTCTCCTTCATACTGGTGTCAGGCATCCCTTTCCATAGACACAGCACAGGGTGTGTGTCCTGAAGGGCTTCCTACAGTCACAGTTCAGCTCTCTTGGCTTCGGGATCAGTGTGCTCCACATCCCACAGGGAGGCAACCATCTGCAGCAGCTGATTCACCTCTCCAAGATTGCTTCCTGTCATAAATATTCTGGAACTTTGTCAAATGTAGTTTGAAATGAGCCACTTTTTGGCTTCACTGAGTCTGATTTCTTTCCTGTGATGCTGCACCACTATCTTCTGTGGTTTATTATTCTCTGCCTCATTGTGCTGTTGTTCATGAACCTACACACAGGCAGTAGGTGCCCTAGGGCACTGTGCCATTGTTGCCTTTCTCTGATCTTAAAGCTAAAGCACGGTTTATGGGGAAAAGGGTTTTCTTACCTTGGTATTTATTTAAGGATCTTTACATACAGCACTTTGTCTAGGTGGAATGCCCCGAAATGCACACTGAAATGCTCACACTGAAGTGTACACACACGTGATACTTTGCATATACAATTTAGACTTAGTAAATTAACATATTTGTTAAAGATTTTCCAGTGAGAGACTTGAATGAATCTCCCGTTCTGAAGAATCTCTTTTCTGTATGGGCCTATCTTAGTTTACAGAATCTGCTCTAGAAAGGACCTTGGTGTCTGGGGCTTTCTGACCCCTGACTGCAAGGCTTCCAGGGTGTTTGGTCTCCTGGCCTAACAGGATAGCAGGTCTCAGCTAAGTTATCAGACTTAAAGAATTACAAGTATGTGGGCTAAAAGCACTAAGAATACATGAAAACTATTTAAAAGGATATATTAAAGGGTTATAAAAGGCAAAAAATCATCCTGGCATCACCATAGCTGCTCCTCCAGCCCCCAGATATGTCCTCCTCTGCCTTAATTTTTGCAGTGGAAAGGATTTTCCATTTGCACTGACGTGACTGTTGCCACTGCTGCTCTAGTTATTCCTGCACCTCCTGGCTGTGCCGGTTTAAAGGTGCAGTTCCCAGATGCATCCTAGGTCAAGTGAAAGCTGAAAGTGCTCTAGAACTATGTTATTTTGGATTTAGGGTATTTATTTAAACTTCCAGGATGCACAGCCTGGACATTGGATAGTAAGTGGCTAGTGTCAACAGGTAAAACTGAGATCCTGATTATGGTCACAGAGTAACAGGCATTTCTGTTACAGTAAAAACCTTGCAAAAATATTCATCCTTGCTTTTCTTTGCTGCTCAGGAAGGTGAATAGAGAAAAAGTTGCAGTCAAAGGCATTCTAGTGTCCATTGCAACTGATGACATTCTAGTTTTCGTGTCTTGGTTTTTGTTTTGCAGGGTATATGGGCTTTCCTTTAGGCCATATTCTTATTACTTAAGCAGGCAGAGTAAATTGGATTAATGGTTTTTTGTGCACTAACTTTTTTTTAAAGATAAAATGTAACACTTGCCCTGCACTGTGAATTAGAAAGCAGCAAGCAACAGAAGAATTTGAGCTCTCATTTTCAGGACATCCTCTCCAGAGACAGGCCACATACCACAGGGATGTGGAGGTGTTCCTCTCAGGACAGGCGTTTCATCTTCCTTGAGGTGAGGTTCAGAGCTGTAGTCTCTGGCCGAGGACTGGGATCATTTCTGTGGGTTGAACCAATGTCAGCACTTAGAGCATTGTGGGCGGGGGTGACTGGCTGTTCTCCCACAGCCAGATTTAGTAACAGAGTGGGGGGCAAGTGAAGTGTTTTAATTGTGGGCAAATAGGAATTGACCTCAGATGGCATTTCAGACATCTGACACATGAGCTACAACAGATGCTGACCCAAAATTAGAGATACTGAATTAGGGTAATAGCATTGCAGAATAAAACAAAACAAACATCAACTCCCCTCAGAAAGACCCAAAACGATGAACAATCTTCAGTCCTAATTTTCAAGATACAAGGTCTGACTCTTGTCAGAGTGCTTTCTTCATACAGCATGTTTCTTGACCCCAAATAAATACGTATGCGTGTGTGTTATTTTTCCCCAGTTTTCTCTCACTTCTATACCTATGTCCATGGAAGTCTTACACAGACCTATGTCAGAGCATTACCTGTTTTTCTCAGATTGTCTGTGGAGGCTCCTGCATTTATGAGAAACCCATCCAGAAGCAGGAATGCAGCTGCAAGAAGGCTCAGGTAGCACCTACACAGTGGCCCTACACAATTCTGCCATGCTTTCAGAGCATCAGATCTGTCAGGTGTCCTTCTGGCAGCACAGTTCCTGCAGCGGTGACAGCGGGAGGCAGAGCAGCCAGAGCCAGCTGGTACATTTGACGCTGAGGATTTCAATGTGACAGGATTTAGTAAATGAAAACTCAGCCAAGAGTCATCAGGAGAGAGATTATTTGACACAGGAGAAAGACTACATCACCTGCATCACCCTACATCCCCTACCCTACGTCCCCTACATCACCTTGCTCTTTAACTGGATACTGCGATTCTCTTCCATTTTCTTAGGGAATGCCAGATAGGAAGAAAGATATGTGCAAGGAAGGGTAACACATTACAAATGTTTGCTGAACCAAACATACATTTGGCCAAGATACTGCCTAATGGAGCAGGTTTTTGATGTTACCTGTGAGTAGATAACTAGCCTGAACAGACTTGAAAATATCTCGGGCAGAATCCCAGTTTCAAACAAGCCATAGGAACATCCATTGTGTCACACTCTTCTTTTCTTGGGATAAGCAAAATTGGGCATTGACAAGAATTACAGTTCTTAGATTTTACTTGCTCCTGTTTAAAACACATGCACTGGGGTCAGGTATTGACTGCACAGTCAACTTCATAGTTAGCTTCAAATGAAGTAGAAAATGTGCCCAGTGAAATGTAGGTAATAAAACAGCTTTAAAAGCAGAAGAAAACTTCTACAATAGATGTTGCTTTCTTGGTGGATTTTAAAAATTTTTTTGTACCTCTAAACCAATACAAAGTAAAATATCAGTCATCCAGTAGTCTCTGGAAAGGGAGTATCGTGGTCAAATGGTCAAACTCTATTGAGCCAGCTTAAGAGACAGCCTCTGAATTTTTGGCAACAGAAGTGTGTAGCCCTAGACTGGAACCAAACCTTTTCTGCCAGCCTTAGTGAATAGTGCTAAAAGCTCATGCAGAATAGGACAACTTAGACCTTTGACATTTTTCTCACAACTGTTGCTTTTGAAATCACTGCCTTTGCATGCAAAAGTTTGTTGGATTCATCCATTATGCATGTCCTAAAAATTAGATAGAGGTCTCATATGTCCCTTCTAAGATGCTAAAGCCAGCTGCAGTACACAATTGTAAAGATGTGAGTACTGGCTTGCAATGTTAAGTGTATTTGACATTCCTCTGACTTGAATTTTTTGGATGGGAATTAAAAAATGCTAGTCCTCTCTGATTTTAGTAAACATTAAAGACAGCGCACAATTATTCATTAAAAAAGGTTCAAAGGGTTGTTAGCAGGTCGTCTAGTAAAGATTTTATCTTTCTAGTGATAACAAATGTGTTATAGAAGATACTGCATAGAAGTAACTGTATATCTTGGTGCCTGCCTTTTTGAGAAGTATTTTAGGAATATGACTTACTTCAGCTAACCTGTCCATGTGTCTACCAGCCATGTGCTGTCCATGTGGTCTGCCTGGAAGTGTTCTGTGGGACTTTTTTCTGTTATTTCTAGAAGAAGGGTCAGCCATATCTGTGGCTTTGTTTTGATCACATTTGATGAATTGCACTTTACTGCCACATTTTCACCTAGTACTGCATTAGACTAGTGGTTCATTAAGAACTCAGGAGAAGGTGATGTCACCAACAGTCTGTCTTCCAGCATGTGGATTTCCTAGTTATCCCATCAAAAATGGTGTGAATAAGCCGGTTCAAAATTGGATGACGTCTGAAATATATACGATCAAGCTAGCATGCTATGCTAAATCATGTCATTAGTATTATTGCTACCTAGTTCTGTGTGACTTCACTGACAAGCTGCACAAATCTTTGTAGAGGTATGGTTTCTTGTGATACAGGTGCTACTGATGAACTTTCGTTATTGGTTTCTGTTCACACAAAAAATGTACAAAATAGAGTCAGATTAAAAAATGGAGACCTTGCCCTGGTTTATATTGCCTTCCTTTATGACAGATTTCATTGGAAATCTAACAGGAAATTAGACTGGAAGATTATCAACCGCATGAAGGATCAAGTGTCTGTGTCTTTCATATTGCACACCAAAGCAGCTTTATCAGTTACTTGGGATTTCTTGTGGATTTTAGGATATCAAATATGACATCAGCAGCTTCAGCAGCAAAAATGTTTGGAAGTTCATAAGGTAGAAAATCTATGCAAGTTTTCATAGGGAGTTTGAAAGTTGAGAATGGAGTGTCTTTTACATTGTCATCTTAAAGTCAGAAAGGAAAAGGCTAAAGAAGCTAAACCATCCCTAAACACAGTCCTATTGACTGTTCATTTTCTAAGGATCTCTACAAAGAAGCATTTAGAAGGATTGCTTTTTCAGGACTAGCCTCTAGAATATTTCATCATGTCATCCGCACGTTCCACAGGAGGAAAAATTAATGGCAACATCTCTTACAGAAGTCCCTTTTGGATTTTGCCAGTTTACCTTACCTGGAACACAGGGTGTCTCCAGGGAAGAATCCTCAAAAGTTATCTACTTGACTGTCATTTGTTCACTCAAAAGAGATCAGTAAAGCCAGAGAGGGAAGGAGGAGTGTTCAAGTCTTTCTGTCTGTCCTACTTAGATGGAAAAACTTAGTTACCCCGGGGCCAAAGTCATATGGAGCTGTTTTCACTGGCATGAGGTCTGTGCTAGGCAAAGATTTCTCTCTGCAGAGGGATTGTAGTGCTGTGCCTCTTGACAAAATGTTATTTCTTAAAGCCATGGTTATCCCATGACCTTGTCAGAAGTGGATTACCATCCTCCACAGACTCTGGTATTCTCTTGTTGTACAAAGCAGGAAAGAAGCACTTGTGCTTGTGAAACTGCTGGAAATAATTCAGCTGTTTGCATGTGATGAGAAGTTTTTAAACTAGCCTGCCTGATACTGGTTAGCCTTTTCTCTTTAAATTGACACTGCCAGAAATATTTCATTCCTGACAGAAGAAAAGAGAATTGGAAGAGCCATGATCAGGGAACCTTTTATTTGGCATAATTTAAGGCTATTTGTCTAATATTGGCAACAGCATTTGGGAGATTCAGCATCTTTTTAGCAAGTTTAAGTTAGAAGATTGTAACCCTGTATACACCTTGATACTGATTACTTCACCATTATAAGTATCATCACAAAAGACAGCTACACTTAACTATTCATTTCAGAGGCCACAGTATTCCACGAATTGTTTGAATGCAGTTTTGTGCACACACTAGTTTTTTGGGCATCAGCAAAGTTAATATAATTTGAACTCATATCAATGCAATATATGGAATTATCTATATCCCAGGAAAAGTTACACATAGCAGCTGCAGGTATTCCATATCTAACACATGATGTTTTCAGGAAGGAACAAGCTGGAGCAAGAGGGATGAAAACATTAGCCTCAGGCATTCAGGTCAGAGCACATTAAAAGAGAGAGATTTGGCAGATACCTAGGGTGGAAAAGTTAGTATTTTCTATGTTAACATTAAAAGTTAACATTTTGCTATGTTGACAGTGCAGCTTTAGTTTCAAAAATTAAGAATATCTTATAGAAAGAGTGGAAAAGAACAGCAGGAGAAATGCTCATTTCTACTTCAGGTTCTTTTCAAGTCAGTGGGAGTTGCTTGCTTGTATGATCTTTGGAAGGGAAAATAAAGTCAAACAACTGCAACAAAAAGATTATGCTTACATTTGCAATGGAAGGACTTTGCCACAATTACCAGATGATACCCTAGCTGGTTTTGATCATTCAGATAAAGTGGTATTAGGACTAATGTGTAAGTGGATAGAGGTTTGGGTGGTGGCTTGGCAAGATGCTCCTGGTTGGCCTCATTGCCATGGCCCTGTCAGCACACATCAGCTGTAACACATAGGAACTAAACACTTGTTAAAACAAATCATATTTCATCCTTCATGCTTTTTGAATTTAATATTGTTTTAACAGTTTGCTGGGTGTACCAGATGATTGATGCTGTCAGACTGCAGATAAAATTTATCATTCTGTCATTTTTATTCAATACTTTAGAGGAATTTTGGTTCAAGATGGAATCTGAAGGAATATTACACATCTTTTATATAGTTCACCTTAGTTATAAAAATAATCCATCTAATTCTCAGTGATTCATTGGCAGACATTTCCTAAACAGAGAATTAGAATTAATTAATAAGTTAGTTGTACCTGAATATGTCTTGAAAGACACATGTTGTATTTCTTTTTAAATTTCTTACAAGGGGATATAAATGAATATGGTATCAAATACAAACACACAAATTCGTATAAGCACAAATATATATCTGTCAACTACATGAAAGGAGATCAGTTATGTTTAATCACATGCATATTTGGCCTCATTTCATAATGAAAGTCATAGACTAATATCAGCTATTCACAACAATTACATGGGATGTTGTGAGAAGCTTGTTAAATGGAAAAAGCTTTTTAGCTCCTCAACTTTCAGCACATGTCAGAGCTTTTACCTGTAAAGATGACCTGCAAGGACTGTGCTCTGTTGAAATCATGGCTAAAACCTCTGAGCAGTATTTCAGTGATTTTGCATTATCCATGACTATTAGCAGGTCATAAAATTATTCTAAAAAGGAAAGAGACTGACTTCTGGTATAGCAGAATTTCCACTATATACTTCAGAGATGGATACCTTATCTTCAAGTCTACTTGACTTGAATTTAGTCTGTATTAAATTATTTTGCCTCTGTCACGTAAGTGCTGCTGAATCCAGAGAAATGAAGTCCAGCTTGGGGTGAAAACAATGACAGCTAAACTTGCTTGTTCCTTCAGAAACCAGTTGCAGGGCAATATGTTTGGTACCCTTGCAGGTACTAAATGCACTACATTATTTTCTCTTTCTGTGTTTCAACAGGCCTTGAATAGGGGCATCGCTGCTGTCAAGGAAGATGCTGTGGAAATGTTGGCCAGCTATGGGCTGGCATACTCCCTGATGAAGTTCTTCACGGGTCCGATGAGTGACTTCAAAAATGTAGGTCTGGTGTTTGTGAACAGCAAGAGAGACAGGACCAAAGCAGTTTTGTGCATGGTTGTGGCTGGCGCTGTAGCTGCTGTATTTCATACCTTAATAGGTAAGGTCACTTCACATCTAGTTAATAAGACTTTTAATTTGCTTCCCTCAACCATTCTTCAGGCTGCTTAAGCTGTAGGCTTAATATTTCATTTGTAAGTACAACAGGAGATGCAAAAGAGATGAGAACTCGTGGGCTGGTATCATGCCCATCCGTGCAATTTTTATTGCTTTTTAAATGGGTTGTTAAGGAGGAGATTCCATGCACAGGACTCTCCTGTCTGGAACAAAAACATGCTGCTGATCTCTTTCAGTTAGGTATGTGAGCAAAACTTTGGCAAGGTTGACAGGTTGCCTGAAACTGGTAGCTCAGTGTTACTGTTTTAGGTAGCGATGATCAGGGAGCAGTATCTGCTGGGTTGGTTTGGCAGGACTTCAAGGTGTGCTTGGTAGGGCTGTTTGTCAGTTCTTGGTGGCATTCTTGGTGTACTCCCTCTGTACCTATTCCTTTGCTACTTACCTCACAGTATAAAAGTCTCAGCAGGCAGGTGCCTGCATCCTCATTAAAATATCAGGAGGTACTCTCCAGTGCTGCTAGTCATAGCATAATTCTTCTGTTGCATAATTAATCTATGAGGAAGAGGTTACTAAGAGCAATTTATACCAAACTGAGACCAGCTCCCTGAGTGTACTCTGAAACAAAGAAAATACACAAGCAGGAACAAACTGAACATTAAAAGGAAGGCAGCCACAGGACTTGCCAATTTTTGAGAGCCTGGAAGAATGGAATATCAACTCAAGTATCAGCCACAGCAATAAAAGCCATTTAACTTGGAAGACTTTTAACTTCATCCACTCCGAGAACTGCACCAGATTCTCTGAGCCTTCTGGCTCATTCTACAGAACTGAAACCTCTGGACCTCGGCAACAAGGAACAGGAGATGCTGGAGGAAGAAGCAGATAGTGCACTGCATTGAGCAGGTAAAATCCTAAAAAGCTGGAAGTTGTAAGGGGTGGGAGGGAGGAGGTAGAGGCATGTGTTCGTTGACAGGCAGTAGCATTGGATTGGATCACCACCATTAGGGGGTCATTCCATCACAGAAAAATGGGAAATGCCAGTGTAATGACAATATCCTGAATCACTGTGAAGTCTCAGAGTGGCCTCAAAGTGAGGCAGCATTCATTATCAGGCTGTTAGTATCTCAAGAGCAACATGTGCTGCAGTTGATCATGTAGCATAGCGTAGAATAGAATAGAATAGAATAGAATAGAATAGAATAGAATAGAATAGAATAGAATAGAATAGAATAGAATAGAAATAGAATAGAATAGGTATATTTCAGTTCCTGCCTGAGTAGGTACAAGTTCCATCTGGTAAATGCAAACACCCCCTGCTCTTATCCTTTAACAGCTGCCAGCTATACTCACCAGCCTTATGTGCCTCCCAAGCACTACAATTTTGAGTTTTGACCATCATATCGCTTATTCCACTGGTTCGCCAGCCCTGTGCTATTTAACTTTGCTCCATGTTATGGTCATAAAAGATGGTTACAGTAATGGCTCACTAGCCAGGGCAACTCTGTGCCAGGGATAAGCTGTTGCTAATTCTATAAGCTGAAGAAATGCATTCAAGTTAATTTAATTCACTGATATCGATTGGTCACTTCCTTAATATGTTTACATTTGAGGCTGCTTTATTGAGTCAGTGTTGTAAACTTTGGGCCATTTGTACATTTGGCTCTCATATTTCTTTGCCTGGAATGTTTCTTCAGCCCCCAGAGCTGCTCTTGTAGTTGCTCACTTGCTTTCCTGCCAGTCCTGGTCAAAGATTTTGCCTTTTCCAGCTGGATAGAAAGTTATTTTCTAGTCATCCAGTATTTTATTTTAAGCAAGGATAGATTTTAAGAAAGTTTAAAGTATAACTATCAGATTTCCAGGTGAAAGGCATAACTGGATTTTCCATGTGTGACTTCTTATTGAAAGGAGGTCAAGAAAGTTTAAAGTATAACTATCAGATTTCCAGGTGAAAGGCATAACTGGATTTTCCATGTGTGACTTCAATTGAAAGGAGGTGTTTGGAACAATGGTTGGAAAACCTATCAGCTAGGTTTCTTGCCTTTGCCTGGAAGTAAAGGTTCTGCTTTGCTCAGAACCTCTGAAATATCCTCTGCAGATACTGGGAAATAAAGGAAGCTGTGTTTACCATGCTTTAAAGTCCTGAATTAAAGGGCTGCACAACATTTTTCAGCTTTTTATGGTGACAGAATGCAAAATATTTTTTGGTATTTCAACTTGTCTATGCCTGAAAATATGCAAAGGCCACAGCAGAGACTGGCAGAGCGCCTGAGGGAATGGAGTTAGTCAGATTCTAGCACCAATTGCCTGGGTGATGCTGCCAAATTTTATGTTCCAAGTTTCCTTTGAACCTGTTTCAAGTCCTGATTATTCTGTTCTGACCCACAGATGCACAGCCTGCCGAGCAGGAAGAAGAGGAGTCCAATGACAGGCAGCCTCCTAGGACCTGCAAGTACTCCCCAGCAGCTGCAAGCCTATCACAGGCTATCTACAGGAGAGACAAATACAGGTTACTGATGCTTGGTGGATGAAAAAGAGAAACAAATAACACTTAGGGGACTGAATTTTTTCCACATGCCATAAATATGGGGCTAAGGAAGATGACATGTATATCTGCCATGGACTGTCAAAGTCCAAGAAGAAACAGAAAACAAAATGCCCAATGAAATAAGGAGTACCAAAAGTTAGAAGGAAGAAAACAAGTGGTAGTAGAAACACAGTGACCACAATGAATCACCACACTCCCAACTGTGATAGAGACTATTTGCAGTCTGCACTCACAGCTCCTCACAAACAGCGGCCTCTGCTCATGGAAAATATCAAACCAGACTGTTTCACCCACCTGACTCATGCTTCGTTCCTTCAGCACCAGCTCCCCACTGCTGCTTCCCCACTGGGGCTCACACAATCCTCTGTGCCACTGACTGGCTGAGCTGAACAACTTCAAGTCACAGTTGCAAGCTCTGGGTCCCTAAGTCATCACCCAACCACATCCTTATGAAGGTCTGCAAAGTCCTCACCAGCAGCTCCTGTCGCTCCCCTGTACAGGTAGCAGTAACAACTGAGAACCAAGTTGGCCAAAGGGATTCAAAACCATATTCTCATCCCACTTGAAATGCTGCTGTAAACCTTGTTGGTACAGTACGCCTGGATTTGCTGTTTCAGGTGTGATCTAGAAATGGAAAATATTATTCTGCCTTCCTTCCCTTGGGTTACTTTGAGAGCAGCTACTGCCACCAGTTAGTTTCCTGGTGGGAAGTTCACTATGGAGCCGGAGTCTAAAGTACCTTGTTATTTCAGAGATTGGCTTTTTTGTGCCTGTAAAAAAAGGGATTCAAGATGCTAAGCCTGTCTGTGCTTATTTTTGACATCTTAATAAATTGCCAGCTTGACAGAGAAGAAAAGTAATTTGTATAACATTATGCTAACATAATGCATCTCTCAGTGTTGCTGGTAAGCCCTCCAGCTTACCACTCATTGAGTCCATTTAACATTAGTGTTATGAAGAGCATGCACATTTTCTTTGGCAATAAAACAGCATTGTTCAACTTTTCACTAGTTTACTGAGAAATAGTATACTGAGAAAGTTTATTTCCTTTTGTACAACTCTCAGTAGTTCTGGAAATGACAAGGCAGCAGTTACTTTGGGAAAAGATCCTCTTTGCTTTTTACTATACCTGGTTAAAAACTACATGATGGACCATTTTCATCACCAGGAGAAAAAGGTTGGAACTCTAATAACCAGTAAACTTAAGTGTAGGTTTGCTTCAGTAATCTATAGCAGATTGGAGTCACAGGACACGTGAGTGATTTGTTTTGTGCCCATTTATTACTGTCAGGCTGCTGAACGTGGGCCATGGATTGCACAGGGGAAAACTCCAGCAGTTCCTAGGAATTCCACTGATACTTTTGAACTTCCCACATTCATGGTCACTGCGTGTACATTAAAAGTCTCCATAAGAAGTGAGACATAGGTGTAATCCCACCAATTCCAGTGTAACACGCTGTAATTTTCCAGAGACTAGGAGTTACAGAGTGGGTTATGAAAAGCTGAGGGGTTTTTTTAATTCAGTCTTGTTCTGACAAGACCACTGTTCTGGAGTATACTAAACATTTTGCTGTGGAAAATGTGACAGCACAAGAACACAAATCAGAATATAATCAAGGCTTGCTGCTTTNATAAAAATGAAGTTTTATTCATTAAAAATCTGTCCTACTGCAGCATCTTCACATGGTCATTGCTAAAGCAGTAACATGCTTCACTGGCTGCCTCAACCCTTTTCCCACAACAGGGGCAGTTTCTTCTCACCAAAGCACCTTTGGACAGCAGTGACTGGGTTTCAGTTAAAACAGGCTAATTTTGAGACTTATGAAATGTTGGCTTATATGAAGATATTTCAGTTACCAAAAGTCATTGATAGATTTGGGAAAATCAACTAATGCAATTTTGGAACTCGAGCTGAGCACAGAAAAATACAATTGCAGTAATCAGTCTGCATTGAGATGCTCCTAAGCTGTTCTGGGTTTTTTTAATTCATGTATTGCTATAACCAAAGAAAAAAATCCCAAAGCCTTTAGCACTCTGGTCATCTGAGCTTTCACAAGTGGAAAACAGAGGCTTTCTCTTCTCTTTTAAATTCAGGCCAACCAAAGACATAAAGAAATCCATATACTCTGTGGCACATCAAATGAAGATTTGCTATAATTTTTTCACATTTGTATTTTCTTATCTGCCCAAATCACTTAGCTGAACAAATTAGCTCAGTGCATTAAGCATGGCTCTAATAATACCAAGGTTGTGGGTTTGATCCCCGCACGAGCCATTCACTTAAGAGTTGGACTTGATGGTCCTTGTGTGTCTGGTTTAACTCAGAATATTCTGTGATTGAGAAGCTCTGATCAGCATCAGTTTTGGCCATGTGAACCATCCTTCCGACAAGCAGCAGAATAGATTTGTTACGTCTCAAGTCTCCAAGTTCAGTTCTAAAACTGGCAGCAAAGTATGTAAATGGAATGTGTCTAGAAAGAACATGCTTTAACCCAAAATCATGTTTTGGATTTTTTTTTTTTTTGTAAAGCTCATTTTGACGTATGTAGCTCCATGTCTGGAAGTAAACAGTATCAGTTCCTCTGAGAGTTTTTTCTTTATGATTTAAGTATGACATGCTCAGTAGTAGTCAGCTCCAAAACAGCTGCAGTACAGCTATTTGTCTGAGACTACTGGCATCATTAGGAGTGTGTTGTTTTAAGAATGTCTGAAATTTGTGTGGTAGTAATTGGCTTGTTAGAGAAATTGGTGTAGGGACCAGGAGATCCAATTAGGTGTACAATTTTCAGTATCATTTCTTGACCTTCTAGGTCTTAAAACTCAACTGGAAGAACCAAAGCAAGAATTCCTGCTTAACTTCTGTAGACATAGCAAAACAAATGAGATATTAACAGAGAGAAAACAGGCAGCTTGTCTTGGACTTCTCTGTTTTAGTTGAAATGATGCAAGAAGTGGGAAGTGCCATCTGCTTTAGATTAATGTAATAGTCTCTGGCTCTGTTGTCTGTGTTATTAATTTTGTACCATTCTTCATAATAAGTTTGTAAGGTTTGCCAAGGTTAAGTTCTAATTGCATCAGCAGTTGCTTGATTCACAGCTCAGTGACACGTGCCTGTATGTTTGTCAGTGAATCTCAGCTTGCTGAGTCCGTCTTTGTGAAGATGGAAACATGCATGGACATCAGCAAAAGTGATTGTGTGCTTTCACTAACATGTGAAATAGTTGACTATTTTGAAAATGATGTTTTAAGTTTAACCATTATGAATTTAAGACTAAAACCATATTAAAAAATGCAGTTAAACTTCGTTTTGATGGTGAGAGAAAAAAAATCTCTGAAGCTTACAGAGCTCAGTGCTGATATCCCTAAAAATCTTAAAAATGTGGTGCTATGGATTGTAATGGTATAAGTCTCTTGAGAGTGCTCTGTCAATAAGCTACAGCCCTTTTCTCAGACGTGAGAGTAGTTCAGCCTCCCACCCTCAGTGAATTTTTCTGTGATAGTAAACTTTAAGTAAAACAAAACAAAAAAAAAAAAAGAAAACCTCAATGGCCTTTAGAGGCAAAAAAGTTACTTATTACTCACACTCTAAACACTTTAAAGTCTCGTTTTAATCCAGAGAAGTGCAGGGAGAGCAGGGAAGAGTGACTTGTGTGGCGTGCTGTGCTTCTAGCGCTGCACTGCTGGAGGTGACCCCTCCCCAGGAGCAGGTTCCTCAGTGCCTGGACTATGATTCTCCATCCCTATGTGGAGGATAAGGTGGTGTGTTTCCTGCAGCAGTTTTTAAGGTCTTGTGCAGAACTGTAAAGCACGCTCAATGGAACCTAAGAGAAAGCTGAATTAATCTGACCTTCACACGTGCCTCCCAGACCTTCCAGACTTCTTTCCTTCATTGAAATAAGTTGATTCAGAAACATCCATGTACTGCCCTACCATAAAAGCAGCTTTCCACAAGAACTTACCACACAAAAATGCCTTCATAACAGAGAGTTTCCAAAACACTGAGTGAAGATTGGCACATGGTTATTCATGCAAGACTCTAAAGAGGCTGTGCTTGATGTTTGATTGAACTGCAACAAGGACCTGAGCACTTAAAGGCCCAAACTGCCTTCTCTAAACTGAAGAAAGGTTGGAGTCCTGGTTTAAAATTCTTCCCCAACCCCCTTCAAAAGGAAACAAGGCTGGGAGTGCCTTAGGAAGATGATTAAGCAACTTGGTTAGTGATGCACTGAGTGAATTTGGAGACTGTGAGTCTAACATAGTTCAGGTGAAAGACATATAGAGAGGGACCAGCATAGGGAAAGGGGGAGTTTTTAACATTTTTAGCATATTTTGGGCAGTCCTGATTACCTGGAATGAGGCTTGTTCTTGTTCACAGTGCTGTCATACCACCTTCTTTTATTTTACTGTCTTGTTTACACTGTCTTGTTTGGACTCATATAGCCTTTTCAGTTCTGTTAATCATTTAACTGCTGTATCTCTAAGCCATCACAAAACAATGATAACTTAAGCTCCTCTTTAATTGTTTCCAAATACTGTTTCTGAGTTATTGAGAGACAGTTTGAAGCTAAGAAGATTGAATTTGATGACTAATGTTAGCATTTGTCAATCCAGTTATGAGACCTGCATGCATGGAAAGGACCACTGTCCTGAAATACCCTATATGAAGATCTGTGCAAAGATAATAGAGTTGTTATATGTGGAAAATTAGATTGATGTTTACATTTGAAATAGTTGACTTAGAAAATACACAAGTAGGAGAGAACTGAAGTAAGGTTTCCCAGACACAAATAATTCTGCCATTACTTGCCTTACAGCCTAATCATTCTTTTAACAGGTATTGCAAGTGTATAGAGGAAACCAAGTAATGATGTGCAGGTCTAGAACATAGTTTATGAAAGGTTAAAACTGATTTGGATTATTTAATTCTGCCTATTATATGTGTCTCCATAGTTCAGACTCCAGTCACAGCCTTTGTTATTCTTGGTTATTGGGAGGACTCCAGGGTTCTTAAACAAGCCACATAACATGGGTACTAACAGAACTATAAGCACTTCTGTAGAGAGCTGTGTGGTGACTCCCCATGTCTGTGCTGTCTTCAACCCAACACTTTGGAAGAGAGATCTGGAAAGAAAGTGTTATCCAACACTAGAAGTTGCCTTGGGTTGAAAAAGAGCAGTGAAGTAACATACTGGCAACCAGAAGTGGGAACACTCTGATTTCCAGAGGTGCCCTTTCCTGACTTGTAGCTCCTGAGGTGCTGGGTGTAGGTAAGGAAGGAAACTAAGGTAGATCAAGGCTGCCCAGGCACTGCACAGCAAAGCACACGGTGTCCTGACAGGTCCTGGCAGAGGTGGTCATTAGACACAGTAAGGGAGAGGCATAATGAGTGTGACTTGTTTCATGCCATCACAAATCACAGCATCCTTTTGCAGCTTTGGGCAGATTTACAGGTAATGTCATGAGAATGCAGTGATAATAGATGGTTTCAGCATCTATAAGGCACTATATCCCATGAAATACACAGTGCCTGGTGAAAACAGCTTTTCTAACAAAAAGCCTTGATTTAATGAAGGAGCAGTAGATTTTCTGGAGTACCAGTGTGTTCATTTAGCAAACAGATGTGGCACTTACTATGCTCATCTCCCAATCCAGCCATTTGTTATCACTTCTCTGCCAAAGGTTACTTTTAAAAGAACCATGAGAGCTCTTCTTAGTCATAAACAGCAGCTGGTGAGGCTGCAATATCTGAAGCCCTTGCAGCTGTTTGCTAAGTGGATGTGTGTCTGTGCTCCAAGGCATCACAGTCTTTCAGGTACTTTTGAATACTTCATCCAAGAGTCCATATGTAAGCTTTGCTTTTCATTCTTATTCTTGTTTCTCCACAGCTTATAGTGATTTGGGGTATTACATTATTAATAAGCTGCACCATGTGGATGAATCAGTGGGAAGTAAAACTCGGAGGGCCTTCCTTTATCTTGCTGCCTTCCCTTTTATGGATGCCATGGTGAGTGCCTGATTCAGAACTGAAATTTGATATTAATGTTATGTTTTTTGAGACCTTAATTCACAAACTTTGTTACCTGATGGGAAACTGAAGTATGCAGAAGTAAGGTATGTCATTTGCAAGTACTAACTCTGGATATACCTAGACTCATCTCCTGCTACATGAAGAAAGCATCTGAGTGGACTTTAAAAATCCAGAGATCATGACAGATATCCAAAACTTCAGCTGCTTTGTCAGTATGTGCATGTTGGAAAGCACTGGTCCTCTTGTGATGAGCTGCACTGGCTGTCTGTATGACTTCATTCCAGTTTGCAGTGAAAGATTTAGATTTGCCATGCATTCCCAGATCACCCACAGAGCTCACGAGGAATAAACTCAATATTTTTCTCAAAACAAATTTTTCGGAAAGATGTTTCTTACCATCAGTTTTTGCAAGCACAGCTGAGTCCGGTACATCTCAAATGCCTGGGCAAGAGAGCCACACATGGAGTGAGCTGCTGCTTCACAGATTGCCAGGCTCACTGCTTGTGGCCTGCACAACATAAAAATGTGGCAACTCTTTAACGCCTCTCCCTCTGTGTAAAACTCCTAAAGGATAACCTTCTCATGGCAGTGCCTCCCCACTTTTTCACCACTGTGTCTGGTTGAAACAGTTGCTGACAATAAAAAGTAGTTGGATAATTAGGTTTTATTTTCCAGACAGAACTCAGTATAACTCAGTGGGCCAATGAATATTACCCTTCAGAGGTGCATCCAGCTGGTGAATGATTATTTATTAGATTATTTGTTTTGATAATTCATCCTGTGCACCATCTGATTTATGAAGGGCTGGTTTCTTACTAGATGTGCTCAGAAATTTTTATACAGCCTATAAATTGACTCCTATTCTTCCTGCCAGCCTAGCAGTGAGGAACTCAGTGCAACAGTGCTTTCTCTGCATTAATGGCTTGATGTTTGCCTGGGTTCACACCAGGTACTGCTGGTAGAAAAGAGTCTTATGGATTGCTTGTGTACAATCTAACAACCAGAAAACAGCATCTTGGACCTGAAGTCATTCACAATATCCTAATCACTTTCCAAACATTTCTCTGGCTTTTTTCAGGCATGGACCCATGCTGGGATTCTGCTGAAACACAAGTACAGTTTCCTGGTGGGATGTGCCTCCATCTCAGATGTCATAGCTCAGGTAAAGGCCCCTCATAGAAGTCATTGTTCCCGTTGTGTTGTGGACCAGATGCTTTCCTAAACAGGAACTCTCTTGTACAGAGAATCTCCCTGTGCCTCTCTCTCTTCCATGAGCAACACACCAGAGGAAGTAATCTTGTGTGCTGCCTTCTGACTTTTTCTTCATCCTGTGAAGGCCGTTTGCTGACAGTTGTGGTTTAGGACAGTCTCACTTGACTGGGTAAAGTCAGTTCCCAGGGCGGTTTCAGGGGGATCATGTCCTCAAACACTTCCACAGCCCTGTTTCTTAATGGCTGAGAAACAATTTTGTATGTACATGTGTACACTTGGGAAAAAGGTCAGGCGAAGAGACTACTGGTTACTACTAATCCTGAGGCTGAGAGTGCTTTGAAAGAGATCTTCCTGTCTCTGTACATTCTCCCCAGCACTTCACACAGTTCCAGTGAAATCCTGAGTTGGAAGTGAAGGCTTGATTCTCCAGCTGACCTGTCAGTTTTGCACATGGTGTCTAAGGCTGAAAATGCCGTGTAAGCCACCTTCTGAGTACTTGTTACTGTTCCAAAAGGTGAAGGCTCAGAAGTGCACCAGAAGGTGATAACCCCTGGGTGATGCAGAGAAGACCAAATGATTTTTGAACTTGTAAAAGGGAGGTGTTAACTGTCCTGTTGCTTTGTATTAGGCTCACTGAAAATACAACATTCATACACATTGATGATGGCCAGTGTTGTAGCATTTAATAACCAATATACAGCCCTCTTTTGAAAACATATAAAAATATTATGAAATTAGGAGCCCCTGCACCTATAAACAGTTGCTGTAATTACAACCCCATTACCAGCTGAATGGTGTAATGACTGGATAAGAAAGAGGATAAAACAGTCCAACATCAAAGGAAATACAAAGTCAATGGCACTCAGTTCAATTTTCCATAGCATTTTCCTGCCACTAAATGTAAGGAGACCATAAACCAGGTTGACCCATTCAGTCAGTTGCTACTCTGTATTTGTCAGGTCTGCCCCACTACAGTACCAGAGATAATAGCAATTACTGTAAATGACCTTAACCCTCAGGGTCTGCTCTTGTTCCGATGTGACCTACAAAGTTTCCTGACCCTGGGTGCGTGTCAGGTCACACGCAGCTAAATACAGAAACAAATTCTTATTTTGGCTGTGCCCTTTCCACAGCGGTGCCAAGGTTGTGAAGAATAAGACACCTGTCATCTTCTCTCAGCAGAATACTACACAGAGCAAGAGCAAATCCAGAGCACAGAAAGTTGTGGCTGTCGTACCCCAGAACTCTGCATCTACTTCTGCACCTTACACAGGGAATAGGGACACAGGCAGTAGTCAGTTTTCCTTGGGTAGCTTCATGTGCACACTCTTTGTGACTGACTTTGCTTCCATTTACTGAAAAGCCAACATGCTTATAGGTTTCAAAACAGAAGTTTTGCAAACCTTCATAAGCACTGTGGCCTGCCTGAGGAACATCTGCAGAGCGTGGTTTTTCTTAACTACAGAACCTGCACCTTAACAATGTGTATTGTATTTCTTGTAACTCACTCGAATGCCAGCATGTCCTGGCAGAGTTTTCTTGGTTCTGCTCTTCACAGCACCAAACACAGCTGGCTTTCCAGTTGTGCCCCCCATCCAGAGTAATTTGGAATTTAATGGGCATATCATCCACTCTGTATTTAACAAAGAGAGTAATATCATATTAATCAATTCCTTTACATTTTATCGATTGAGCATTTAGTCTTCAGAAGCTGTTCATTAGCCCAAAAGTTTCCATTTAATTTACATTAATGTGGCACTCAGCTGAAGAGCAAATAATGAAATAGTGCAATTTCACTTGAAAAAGTTGAAAAATAGGTTGACATAAGACTTCCTGCTCCTAAATGTTGAAGTGAATACTTTAAAACATCTGGGTTTTTAATTGCCGCTACCCTCTCCCCAGCCAAAAAAAAAAAAAGACAAAAAGAATAGTTGGGCTTAGAAGCTGACCCTAGAAGCATGTCTCCAGCCTCAGCGTGTATCAGAATAGCACATTCTCTTGGGAAGGGTGACACTCAGCCACGTGCTGAGTGTCACCAGACTTTCATTCCAGCCTTCTCTTATTTATGGGTTCTAGTCTGATGCCTGCCCAACCTTCAAGTCCTGTTTCATAGAGTACGAATTTAACTCTTGTTCTTCTCATGGGTATGACCAAATATTGGGGGGGTCCTGACTAAAGTTTCTTAAGCTTGAAGTCAGGTAGCTACTGATGTCAGGATGATTTTTTGCCTTTTCTTTTATAGCCCTCTTATATACCCTTTTCTATAGTTTTATGTATTCTTAGTACTTTTAACCTATATACTTGTAATTTTCCAAGCCTGATAACTAAAACCCACCGTACTGTTAAACCAGAAGACCAAACATCCTAGAAGTCCCAAACACCAAAATCCTCTCCAAAACATATTTTTGTAAACTAAAACAAGCCCATCCAAAAAATGATTCCTCAAAACAAAAAATTCACTTGAACCTCTCATTAAGGAATCTTTAATAAATATACTAATTCACAAAGCCTATAATTGTGTGCATTTCAATGTATAAAAAACCCGTATGTACATTTTCAAAACATTCCACTTAAACAAAATGCTACACCCGAAAATCCTTAAATAAATACTAAAATAAAAACCCCTTTTCCCCATAAACCATGTTTTAGTTTTAATTTTAAAACCAAAAAAAGGCAACAATACTGTAGCCATGCCAGTTGTTGGTTCAGATGGACTTAGGAGCAATCAGACAAGAGATGTGTTGGAGAAGCACACAGACGAATTGTTAATCATCTGTTTGTTTGCTACACAGGTTGTTTTTGTAGCCATTTTGCTTCACAGTCACTTGGAGTGCAGGGAGCCTCTCTTGATCCCAATCTTGTCCTTATATATGGGAGCACTTGTCCGATGTACCACACTATGCCTCGGATACTACAGGAACATACATGATGTTATTCCTGACAGAAGTGGGCCTGAAATGGGGGTATGTCTTCATACTTGTGCTTTTTCAATAATTTTAAACTTGGGGGATTTTTGTGTTATAATACTGCATGAAACCACTATGCATGAAGGACCTTCTCCCTGTCCTACGGGAAAAAACATTTTCACTTAAAGAGGCATGGTAGAAACTATTCCAGCAACAGCACATGTGAGACAATGCCTTCCGTGGTATGGATGTGTCTACTGAGAACCTCTGTATTAAACTCTCAAGACAGCTCAGCATGAACAAACACCTTAGTTCATATCAGTTCATATGGAAGAAGATATCAAAATTTCTCTTTTTCTTAAAATGTCATATTGTTTTTCATGTAGCTTTGTCTGGTAGTCAGAACAAATTATGCAGATAGATACCTCATGCATTATTTATTGAGATCCATGACACATCTTCTTTTGAATCAATATTGCTAACATGAGTGAAAATATTTTAGGCTCCTCACATGGAAAATTATTGAAATGAATGTACCAAACTGACAATGGGTGGGAAAAGCAGAAAACCTCTCTCCATGCTTTTGGTCCTGTGCTGCATGTTTTTTTTTCCAAACGCACTTCATTTTTTTACCCTGTGTTGCAGGGAGAAGCTACAATAAGGAAGATGCTGAGTTTCTGGTGGCCTTTGGCATTAATTCTGGCAACTCAGCGAATAAGTAGGCCCATTGTCAACCTTTTTGTCTCTCGGGACCTAGGTGGCAGTTCCGCAGCCACAGAGGTAAGACAGTCGGTGTTCTCCATTACTGCACGTGATCATTTACATGGTGTTACCTCTGTGCTTCTCTTCTCAGCCAAGCTGACAGGAAAAAATTGTCTTAAGTACTTATCTGTTTAGCTCTCTTTTTATGCTTGAAAAGAAGATTGCTTGGATTCTCACCATGAGCCCTTCTGCCCTTCTGGTGGGATCTCACGCTCAACCAGACTAGTAGGATTTTTTCACTGCGCTTGCATCTCAGGTTTTCATGCTCTACACATAGGTACATATAATGTGGAGCATTCAGATCCCAGGGATTTTAGAACAGTTCTCAGTAGTCCCACGTTCTACTCTTTCCTGTCATGTATACTTTATAGCTGTGCAAACTGTTGTGAAACTATTGTTAGCAGTCAATGCATCACACAGAACAGTGCAGAGACATAGAAAAGCACATGTGAAAAAACCTGTCTCCTGGTTGGGATAGGAAATGTACCCTGTTTCTCTTGAGGAATTTCAGATTATTCCAGTAAGCCTCCTGCAGCTTTTGGGAGACAGATCTCTGATTGTAGTGCAGAGCATTCATCAATGCTCACCATGAGCTGACCCATTCTCTTAAGAAGTCTGAGGGACTTCTGCTTCCAGTTTCATGTGAGGATGTCTAGATGCATATAGTCATAAGATAAGCAAAGCTGTAAGATACTAAATGAAAAGAAAAACTCAAAAAAACTGCTGCTAATTTGTCATATGTGATACTGTGTATTTTACTCACTCAGGAGGTGCCAGAGACTGTAAATGAACAGCTGTGAAAAGAGAACTTAGGAGATTTAATGCTTTTACATGTGTGATTCAGGGATCAGCCTATGTGTTAATCGTGGTCTCAGTACAAGGGGAGCCAGATGTTAGCAAAGATCAGTTTGCATTTCTTGGTGACTTTTGATTTCAGATGCATCACATTTCGTGGCTAGCCCATTTCATTTTGTTGCTATTAGGATGACTGCAAATACATGTCACAGCTGGGGTTTTTTTGCTGGCAGTTTTATACTAACAGTAATGGTCACATTCCAACTTTCTCTGATTTCTGAAATAATTACCTCTGAAAAGGGAGGTGCTGGCAATACAGATAACATCAGTGTCTGGAGCATCAGTATCCACAGAAGTTTTACAGGTTCCCTGTTCAATAACAGCAGCAGCTTTCAGTGCGGGCAGGGGCTCCCTGTGAAGCAGTAGGCTGTAACATGTTCATAAGGACCACAAATCCACTTGCGCTGTCCAGCTCCCACTGCTTTTGTTTGGACTGCCAACACAGTTATGGTGATTGGGCTACCTCTTTGGTGGTGGCTTTCACAGGGGCCTTTTTCACCTGTCAAATACAGGTGCTAGACACTTAGGAAAGCTTTCATGTAAATATGTTGGAATCACACCAATTGAGGAAAAACACTGGAAAAAAAATCGCAGTTAAAAAGGTCTATACTTTACATACAAACATACAGAACGTGGTAGTGAAATACTTTTCCCTTTAACAGGTGCTGTGTCACTGCAGTAGTTTTGGTCTTCATTATGAAAATAAGCAAAATATATTTTATATTCCTTACTTGATTTAACCTAGTCAGGTTTCATACTGATGGAAATTCTGCTGAAAATACAGTAATGGGAGCGTGTGCAATTAACAAGAGTATTATCTTAAAATTCCAATTTGTTTTATTTGAACCAATTACTTTTTCAAGGTACATTAAACATTATTAAAGCTATTATTAGCAAGGAGGGATCTATACCACTCTCTTCCTCTGTGTGGCTATCACTACATTCCCTTCTCTTTTTAAACAGGACAGGGAACAAATTAGCTTGCTACAGATCTTTTTTACCAAGCAAAGACACCAGTTACATCTATAATGGGAAAATGGACTCAGATAATTAAGAAAATGTATATTAAAAGTTTAGGAGTGAAACACAGACAGCAGTAGTTAAAAAAGGTCTTTCTCAACACTACCATTGCCAGATGTAAAATGAGTCAGAATTTAGGTGGATTGTAACATATCTGAATCTGCAGATGAAAGGCACTCAGGTGACACTTTGATTTCTAGAGTTAAGAGAGTCAGGCAGTTCTCAGGACAGATCTGTACTTCAGCACCGAGGACCTGAAAAATTGGAGTGACAGTCGATTTACAAGAGCTGCAGGAAGAGCTCTAAAACAGCCTTCTTACACAAAAGACATGAAGTACCTGTATTTGGACTTTTTCTTCAGCAGTCAGAAACATCACCAAAATCTTTGATACATTAATATGTGGGGGAGCTTATGTCTTTGATAAACCTCTTGGACTGTACTTGTGAGAGTGTAAAAGGGCCTAGTTTAAAATTTCAGGCCATTAATTGTTTCTTATGATTAAAATGTTCATCTGGAATTATTTTTGTCTGGTGTTCATTAATGAGCACCAAAGTGGAGAGAGGTAGTTTTTTTTGTCTCATAAGTGCCTCCTGCCCCCAAGCAGTCAGATTGCTGTCCAGACTCAGTCAGCCACTGAGGTCCACTGATTTGTAGTCTGTCTGTCTTACTTAAAGCTGTTTTACTTATGAATATTCAAGTGAATGGATAAAAATTGAAATTACGCAATATGATCCAAAACTACTGTGTGCTACAAGACATTCTGCTGCTCAGATATCTGTAGGTAAAATAACTCAGGAGCAATATGGGAGGAAGGTGTTGGGCTGGCTGAGGGGTGCACCACAGCTCAAGTTAACTATTATCTCAGAGTATCAGAGCGATGGTGAAATGACCAAGCTGACTTAAGACACTTCATGGCACAAAAGTATTTCATAAGCTTAAAATGCCAGGCCAAATGAGAGCCATTTTGATGGCCTTCCTGGAACAAAAACTTGCAGTCCCTTGTCTGGTTTTACATTGTGTCAAGGTCAATGTAGTAATATTGGTGGGTAACAGCATCCTAGGTTAGTTTAACTATTGTGTTTGAAGATTTGAAATTCATGTTTCTCTGTCTCTGTTCGTAGGCAGTGGCAATTTTGACAGCTACATATCCTGTGGGACACATGCCCTATGGCTGGCTGACGGAGATCAGAGCAGTATACCCTGCTTTTGACAAGGTGAGTGTCCCTGTTAGGGCTGTCACAAATACCTGTTGTGGGGTTTTGCATGTGTGATCCTCCTAGTTCTCTGTTTGTTGTTCCTCTGATAGGTTTTCTTAAAATCTAGTTAAAATTAATTGGCTTTTGGTGGCTTCAAGCTGTTGTTTGATTTATGATTTTAACCTTAGCTCTGTGTTACAAGGCATTAAGCTGCCTTTTGAATAGATAGGTGCTGTATTTTTAAGGATTAAAAAGTCCTCACTATGAGATAGCTACTTAGGTAATTAAGTGATTTCTCACAAAGTGTCATCACTGAATGAGCAAGCTCACGTCTGTGCTCTGGATTTTGTGGTATCTCTCCAGTGGGTTTGGGTTCATTTACTTATGTTAATATTTAGCAAAAGGTGTTTCATAGATAACATACATTCTTTTAGTAGTACTGACTTAGCTGACCAAGGCTATGAAGATTTTTGTTGGTAAATCATGTAATTATGTAAGAATGCAAGGACTGCTCCTGGAACTGAGCACAGAGCAAAAGTTAATTTTGTTTAATCTCCTTTTTTGCTCTGATTTATAACTGGTACTCACTAGTCCATATCCTGTCCTGTGACTCTGGAATTCAAATGCCAGATCCTCTTCTTTCCTTTATTGACCAATTAGTAACTGAACTTTCTGGTTCCAAATACTCATGAAAAATAAGTTTGTTTTCTCTAGAATGTATTTAACTAGAGCAAGCCCTTTTTAATAACATCCACCATATTTCCAAGGATAATTTAAAACCAACACAAAGTCAAATCAGTCATAACCTCCTAACCTGCCTGTATACAACTAAACTGACCTGTCAGATAAAATATCACACACAGGCTTTCTCAGAGGCCACGCTGCTGAAAAGGAACTGCAGATGCAAACCCAATGAACTGCAAGATAAAAATAGTTAGGGACAGGAAACTCAGGGGCTGCTAACCTCATTTGATCCGAGCCATAATCAAATGCACTCTTACCAAGCAATAGTAGGAGCAATTAAGACTCCCGAATTCAGGTCTCATTTAGCTGGTGAAAGATATGCTGACAACTGCAGTGGTGACAGGATTAGACCATGATTTGTCCATTTGTTTATTTCAGTTAAAAGGCTTCTCATAGGGCTCTTGTGGAACAATGTGAGGAAGAAAATGCTAGGGTAATGCACAGATGGGTACAGTTTATCTAACTGCTGGAAAAGTACTAATGGGAATTTTAGTTCCATGTTTGATGAGCAATTTGTAATAAAATGTACAAAATGAGGTAGCAGCAGTATAAAGGGTATCTCACCGTGGCAACCATATGTGTAAATGCCTTCACTGTACTTTTCAGACAATAAATACCAAACTTGAAACGCAGTTTTGGGTTTTTTTTTTAGATTGCTCTGAGAATTGCTTTTCCCCCAAGGTCATACATCACCTTGTGTCACTGTGCTTTTCAAAAACTTTGTTTCCTTAAGCTAAGTCTTTCTCAGAAGAGTCCAGATAGAAACACTTTTTATTTCTGGACCCTTCTGGATCAGAAGCACACTGACTGATGGGATTTGAGATGCCCCTCTTCAGTGGCTCTACTGGAGAAGTCAGATTCTTGTCTTCACGGGGAAATCATTACCTCTCTAAACATTTGTGAGAGAGATGCAGGATTCTGCTTCAGTCTTTTATGAGACTTTGTGTCCAAAGCAACCTCATGGCCTAGCAGTTAAATTCAGGTTAAGGGTTACTACTGGCATTTTGGAAGACAGCAGGCATATGCTAGTTCTGTGCTCTGTATGCTGTTTTATATGGTGATAATGCCATTAGTCTTAATGGACTCTGCCACCTGATTCAGGGAAACACCAGTTGTGAGATTTGTGAATGCTATTTATCTGATGACTACATGGTAATGGACATTCTTTTTGCTCCAGAATCTCCATAGTGTTTTGTTCTGAGGACTTAATAGTCTGTGTTATGAACAAAGGAGTATGTGGTTCAGAATTGGGGAAAAGGGTGGAGTATGGCAAGGGCAGGGATAGCAGCAGTGAGGTAGGAACGAATGAAAAAGCTTTTTCTTAGCAGCCCTTTTGAATGGCTTGATTCGGGTGTGCTTTATTTCCTCTTCGTTGTTTTAGGCTTGTTAGAAAGTTGAGCCATGCAGCAAAAAGTTCATTTAAACACTGGTGAGTGATGTAAGCAAGGCCTATCCTCACATCTGTAAAAACTAACAGTAGCAATGTATTTCTTCAGGAGCCCAATTAATAGTAATAGATGCATGAAAAAACATTCACAGAGAGTTTTCATAACCTGTTTCCAAAAAGGTCAGACTGAGTGGCTTCCAGCTTTAGGGTCTGGGTTGCCTACCTCTTCAAGCACCCAAACTTCCAAGCGGGTATTTAGTCAGGAGCGTGGGCCTAGGTGCAATTGCTGCACTGATCAGAACAAAGCCTTAAATTGCAAACTTCCATCAAGCACTTGAACGTGTGTGGAATGATGTACTCTTCACAGCGCTCCACTCCCAAGATGTGTCTGCAATAGTTCTATTTCTCCTATGAGTAACTCCAGTAAAGGAGGCTGACTGTGTGACAGGTTCTGCAGTTCTATCCAAGTTACATCAAGGGTGTATAAATGAACATCATGGTACACGTATCATCAGCAGGTGCACAAACTTGTGTGTCTCAAACAGTCCCAGGGTAAATGCAATAGATGACATAACAGCCTCTTGCTTAAGGGCTCCTAATGGTACCCTGCTTTGATATCCCATCCTCTCCTTTCACAGACCATTTAGTTTGGTTGTATGTGTTCCCCCAGGGCAATTTTAAATCTTCAGCTTCATTTGCTATATTAGATATTTGGAAGAAGGCTTTTGTTTAAATAAAACTTCACTGCCATGTGAGTACAGAGCCCATGTCCAAGGTGAAACATCTAATAGTCCTAATTATGTTCTGTTCATTAAACTGCATTAATGGAGCCAGCTGTTCCAGAAGCTTTGTTTATATTACCTACTTGTCTAATTGGATCAGTAAGGATGCTTGCATCGGTGATTTGGTACCAATTTGTGGTAAAACAGAATAAAATCCTGTTTTTCCTGTGAAAACATGCTACAAATTTTGAGGTTAAAAAAATCATGTGGTGTTTTCTTAGAAGGAGCTACCAACCTTTTTCAAAGGTTGAATTTGTTAAATAGGACTTATTCCTTGGAGAAGTAGGGAGATTACTCAGCCCTCAGTGACCATAGCAGCAGTTGCTGTCAGTTTAAGCGGAAAATACTCTGTAGTGGTAGAAAGTGCTCAGAAAGCTCCAGGTTATAAAGCAAACAAGCAAAGTCAGACACGGACAGGCACAGACAGTCAGGTCCAGCACGTGACCCTGGTGCCGGCAGCTCCCGCTAGTCTGGAGCCAGGCTAATGCTCCCTATCTCTTTCTCTTGCCCTAGAATAACCCCAGCAATAAACTGGTGAACACCAACAGCACCGTCACAGCGACACACATCAAGAAGTTCACTTTTGTTTGCATGGCGCTGTCCTTAACGGTAAGAAACCTTTGTTCAGCTCAGTTGTTTTCATCTCAACCAGAAAATTGTCTCCTCTACCTAATGCTAAAAGCACCAGCTCACAAGAAAGGTGAGTTGTCTTGTCTTGGGAAGCTCTCTTGATTTTATCTGGAGAAGGGACTGTGGTCATAGTATATTAGAGTACCAAGAAAATCAGCTGGCATTAACTCAGGCTAGATATCTAAGAGGCTGGAGTTACTTCATTTTATTTTCACTACTTTTCATTTCAAGCCAGCCTCCTGTGCAAAAAGATATCAGAGATCTGCTTTTCTTTTCATCTCTTTTTGTTTCTTTTTTTTTTTTTAAGAACAAAACTTCAGGTAACCAGTGTGTCAGGAAGACAAAAGAATGCATTTGTGTCACATGCAGTGGGAACGCAGCCTGTCCCTGAGCATCCTTCATTTATTGTGAATGGTGGGAAAGGCAGCACAGGTTGACCCTGCAGTAGCTGTTCCCTGCTGCCTCTCCTTGCACTGGGTTTTCATGTGGGGGTACTTTGAGGCACATTTGTTCTGTTTGCTCTCAAAATTAACTAAAAAGGGCAATCTTGGAGATGGTGCTGACACTGACTAAAGGATCTCGAGCCATGTCCATGCTCAGAAGCATTGCATGGGGATGACATTCAGGGAGAATTTTTGCTGAGCCTGCCATGTTTCAAAATGACCAATTTGCACACATAAATAAAGTGCATTTTACCCAAGAATGCTCTTTCTGCAAAGTCTTCTTAGCAACAAATAGGCAGTGGAAGAAACCTCCTGCAGTTGGTGGGGATCATAGCAAATAATGAAGCAGATGATCAGAGTCAATCCAATGTCTGTTTCTGTACAGGATGGATTTTTATTAGTGCTTGGGGCCATGGTATTGTCCCTCCACAGTAGCTGCACTAACAAGACAAAAGAGAACCTAAAAAATAGGTTTTTCACAGAAGAAACTTCATCACACTAGAAAAGTACTTGGGAAATGTGGCCATTGTTTTAGGATACAATGCTCAAAGTCCTATAATTGTATCTACTCATACCCCAGACAGGTTTACTGTTTACCCTCAGCATTGCATACTTTCCATGGGGTAACTGGCTGCTTTGGAACTCTTCTCCCTGTGTTCACAAATTTATTGTTGAGTATGAGAGTGCTGACAGAATTTCTGTCTCCCTTTCATTTTAGTGTAGAACCTTTATGACTGAGTTGCAAATGGCTTATGCATGAAGAGAAACTAATTTATATCAGAGGAAATGTTACAGTACACAAGTGAGAAGTATTTGTAACCATCCCCACTCCCTTGCCACAAACTGGGAATTTGGGATACAGAACTCTGTGTTATTTCACAGTAGAAAATGAAGCAGCTCAATCCATCCATAGCACAATTACATTTCTTCTGCTCTTTGTTTCCTATACTTTTTCCCTAAACAGCTACAACTGGCCACCATCAAAGACAGAATTGCATGAGCCGATGTGGCATTTCATCTGTCTTTTAATTTCTTTAAACTTGACCTTGTGTCATAAGGCTTAGAGACCAACAGTTCTTGCTCTAACTTGTATTTCCTACAGCATAAAACAGAGATAGACATATGCCTGCACTGCATTGGCCATTGTCTGGAGACTTTCCACAGCTCTCACGTTATCTACCATCACATGCCTTGAGGTTTTCTTTTGTGTCCTGTGCCAGGCCAAAGTTAACTTCTCTACAGTTGGAGCCTCCCTTGAATCTATCAGTGTTGTTACAGACCCACGAAGGGGAAAGCTTTCCTTGCTATAAGTTGTTATGAGAATACTATTTCAATCTTAGATTTTTCTCTGAACTGACCGTATTCTTAATCCCCCACGGTATTTATCAGGTTACTCTGGTTCTGGTAGATTATGAGATTTTCACATTATCATCACTATCCTCTGCAGAGTAATTTTTAATCACCACAATAGGCTTTTGTTTTGTGACTTTCTGGGATTTTGTATCCAAAAGTTCTCCATTTTACTTTCAAGGGCAGTTCTTTCATGAGATCATCATGAGAGATTTGCCCGCACTGAAATTCCAGAAATGCTTTTGAGGTCCATAGCTTTTCCTGTCCTGTTTCTATTTTTACCTGCTAGTGACAGATTCTTAGGATTGCTTGTCAACAGAAAGAGCAGAAAAATAGACACGAGCTCTAAAGATTCAGCTGGATTCAAGGGCCTGAGCCTGCAAACACTTCAGCACGCAAACTCAGCAGATGTTGGGATGACTCACGTTAATATGTGCTTTAAGGAACTAGACTTAAAATTTGCCTCTGTTGTGGCCAGGTGAGCTCCCATGGCCATTGGTGATAGCTGTGTTTTTTTTAGGGGCTCTACTTCAACAAATGGCAGTCAGACTAGCAGCATCACCATTGGTAACATCTTGTTCCTTCAGGTCAGAGGGAAAGTGAGAAAGAGGCTCCCAGGCTAAGACAAAGCAAATCAAATACTTAGACATGTCATGTGAATGCATTTTCCAGTGAATGATCTATAGAAGGATTCCAGAAGATGTAAATTTAAAAGCAGTCCATTAACCTCTTGAAAAAAAATAACAGTGAAGCTTTAAGTACAAGCAGCAGCCATGCAGGGAGGTACCTTCCCAATGTAAAACCCTGGAAAACTTTCAGTCATTGAAGACGTACTATTTCAATAGAATTGGGAGAAAAAGATCCTACTTACTTCCACAGACCAGTCATGCCTGCACAAGAAGTACAGCAATCCTACTACTGCAACAGAAACACCTTTTCACTGTTGTTGGTAGTGAGAGTATTAGGTCAGAGTAGAAAAGAAAAGCATAGCTTTGTTAAGAAACATAGCTTTATGGTTTGCTTAAATGTTCTACACTTGAGCCTTTCCAGGCTAACTGTGCAGCATGCACATGTGTTCTGTCAAGTATGATCATAAGTGCTGCCTTATGGCTTTGAATCATCAGGTGGGTATTAAAGCTGCTTCTTCGAAAAATGGGAATTAGTTATATTGCTTAGTGAAAAATGTGTAGATAAGCTATTTTATTTAAAGGCTATTAGTAGAAGCCGTTAAAGTCCTGATATGTAAGGCAGCTGTTGTGATTAGTCATATTGATGTGGTTTTTGTTGTAAGTGGGGATTCCTTCCAAAGCCCTGTTTTGTGACTGTGCAACTGAATGTAAAATATATGTAGCAGAGGGAAGGGACTCAGCTGTAGAAATTTGCCTGTACAAATAAGGACCATTCTGATTTTAAAAAATATGTCATGCTTGGTAATTTACCTCCAGTTTAAAGGGTGTGCATAGTGCTGTTTGCCTTTATCTGTTACTTTGCTGCCATTAGGCACTTCAGGGAAAATGCTTCTTTCCATATGTAAGTAGAGATGCTGCTCCAAATGCCAATACTGCTGCCATTGCAGATCAGGCTGTTGAATAACTAAACATTTTGATTCAATGCTAGACCCGTTTAGATGGCCCTGCAGATCAGCTCTGAGGTTGCTCCACAGTTGTAAACTAAGCAAAGACACAGATGCATGAGAGAAAAGTGTTGCATTTGTAGCACATATCCCTTTGGTTGTGGGATGTGTCAGCCTCAGTACACTGCAGAAATCCCAAAATAATTTGTCTGGGATGCTAAATGCTAATTTACTGCATTTCTCCATTGCAGCAAAGGTTTGCTCTGTCAGGAGAGAACTCCCTTACACATGGGCTGTGTGTAGAGGGGCAGGCTCTGCAAGGAGTAAGCTGCTCAAGGAAACCCTGCCATACCCAGCAAATAGCAAATAGGCTGTGCTTTAGCAAGGGTCGTTTTAGAACAGTGGTAGTGTCTCTGAGCTTGGACACCACAGTGCAAAATTCAGGGATTTTTCCAAGGCAGCCTGTGATGGGGCACAGATACTGCCAAATTACTTTTCTCTCTCTCTTCACNCATTTCCCAGCTGAGCTCTTATTTAAGTCTCTGTGATGACACAGAAGTTGCAGTCATTTAAGATCCTTTTCCCTGGCTAATGTTAGCTGCCAGCAGCCACATGATTAGTGTTTGGTCATCTGCCTCTGAGCTGCAAGGCTTTGCAGACTGATTTCACGTTAGTTGTTAATGCCTGCTATAAGAAAGTAATAGAACCTCCTTTGTGAGGGCTCAGACTGCTTTGCTGCACCCGCTGCAGCCTCGCCTGTGGGGTCAGAGCTGTGCAAGCCCTGGTGAGCTGGTGAGGCCGTGTGCCCTGAGCTGAGAGGTGGCCATCGACCGTGCAGGCAGCACCAGGGAAAGTGGCACATTCAGCTCTCTGAGGGGACTGGCAATAGCAGCATCTGTTCATGTCTCAGAGTCATGCTGGAAGGCAAGTGATGTCTTAGCTAACGTGAGGTCTGAGCACCCTCATTTAAGTAGCTGCCAGTGGGGTAACAGCGTGGCCAGCTCACTGTGGCTGGCAGCAGATCGCTGCATGAGGAGCATACAGGATGCTGGTCACAGAAAGCAGCTTCTCAAGAGCACTGGGAAAGCTCCCTAGCTCACCATCACTGAAAGTGACCCTGAGTAGTCTGTACTTACTTGTTCATTTATGCCAGGGAAGGAGCAATCAGTTCTTACAGCAGTAGTTTGAGAACTGCGCCTGAATTTGGTTCAGCTTTGTCTTCCAGCAGCCTCACCTGAGACAGACAGCAGTGCTTTTGGGATACAGCTCCAAACACCAGCTCCTGTTGCTACATGGTTCATGTTAGCTGAAGTGTCAGCAAGACACGTGGCCAGTTATCTTCATATTTTCCAGTGTTCTGCATCTCACAACAGGTTTTCCCTTCCCAGTAAGATAGGCTCAAGGTGCCAGGGCAACATGCTATGTGCACCACACCATGTTCATCCAGCTAGTGTACAGCAGGAGAGCTGCACAGTACTTCTAAGTTTTAATATGTGTTCTATTAGAAACAGCTCAAAGCTCTTTCCAGCTGTTTAAGACAAATTTCAATGCTGCTTTACTTTTTTTTTTTTTTAAATAAATATGTGGTTATGGACAATTGGGGAAGGTAGCAGTTTTCACAAATAAACAGACTGATTAGGAGGAGAAGCTAATTGTATAGAATGATGTCTTATATTTAATTAGTAAACACTGCTTAAGAAACAAAATCCAGATGTTCAGTTTTGCCCTGTGATTTTTTCATTCCTTTCTGTTCTAAAAGACTAAATGATAGAGTGGAGAGAAAGTGTTCACATTTACACATTTAAGTGTGTGTGTGATTTATGCAAGACTTATAAATTTCATACTTACTTGTTACTAACAAACTAGTAAAAACTTAAAAAAAAAAAAAAGAAAAAGAACATTGCCATGAAGTTTCAACAAAAGTTAAGGTTCAGGCACTCAAGCTGAACAGATTGATGTGCATTGTGTTGTGGTAACCAAATTCGAATTCCAGGCCACCTGCATTAGATTTAAATCTCAGTGAAAGTTTAAATGTAATGTACTTAGGGGCAGACAGCTGGTCAGTTTACTGGTTTATATGCTTAACCCTGAGAGTTGAGTGTGTGTGTGTGTCAATACATGTCAAAATGTCGCCTACTTTACAATCAGGTTTGATTTAATGACTAATGATAATTTTAAAATGTTTCTAATACTAGCAAAATTATTTTCTATTTCATTTGTTAGGTAACCTCTTATATTGTATAAAAAAATGCTATATTTTTTGTAAATAGAGTAGTGTTTAGATTCATAAGTTGTTCTTTCAACAGAAGATAAAAAGTACTGATTTCTAAGGACTCCTGCTGGTGAGCATCTCTAGTTTTAGGAGTTACTGTTGGCAAGTGTTGTTCTCTCATTAGCTGGTACTTATCAGTCCCTCAGGAAGAGCAGCACAGACATTTTGTCAGCTCCTCAGTGATTATGCCTTGTAGCACAGCAGCATAAACTACCATCACTTGGCAGTTATATTCATCTCATAGATTAATGTATAATGTATGTATCTGATAAGCATGTAATCATATTCAGTGTCATTCTAGGTGAGTGGGTTTATATTATATTATAACCACCAGAAGGTTTAAGCTGCAGCATTTAACATGTTTGCTTGTGTATCTTTTATTTCCCTCCAACCATGGGCAAAAAATGACAGATGCTGGGAAATATAGACTTGCAAGATTCAATAGAGAGACCCCATCTCAGTCTGGAAACAGCAGGGTGAGGTCCAGAGTCACAGGGTTTCTCTTGCTGGATCCCTGTGATGGGATCAGTTTAAGCCGGAAAGTCTTTGTTCCATTTGACAACAGTTTACTGTGAGCCATCATTTTCCTAATTCTCAGTCATCATCTGCTTGGTTATGTTCTAAATCAATCATCAAGAACCCAGGAGATAAGAAGAAAACCCAGACCAAGAACAAGAAAGCCTGTTACAAGTGTAACAGGGAAAATTCCCTATGTGGAAAACTGAGAAGCACAGAAGACAAGACTTGGGAGTTGCTGCTTCCTACTTCATTCTGTAAGAGCAAGAGTCAACCACTGTGGAAAAGAAGCAGCTGTGTTTCGTTCAGGCTGGAAAGCCTTGACTGTTTAAAAGACAGCTCGAGATGCTTGAGCTTTTGCTCTCTGGATTTGGTTAGGCCAGACTAGGAGCTGCCAAGTGGGTACTGGCTGCTGACTCTCCTGTCCAGCTGATCAGCAAAGCTCCACCAGCCAGTGAAATGTAGCACTGGCTGATAAAATTGGAGTCAGAATGCGTAAAGACAGAATATTCATACCAACTCAGTATATTATTGCAATAGCATTGCCTTATTGACTTATTCCCTGATGCTGTACAAACACTCTATGCTCAATAGTTGTTTAATTTCCAGTTGAACTCAGCAAATCATATTTTTCAGCCTTCAGTCTGGCAGCTGATTTTTCCCATGAGGGACACCAAAGACTGTACAGTTTTCATAGTCCCATTTGCTCTCAAATATTCAGTCTGTAGTGTAATAAATATACCATTTCGTATCCCTTTCTGCACTTACAAATAAGTTCATTTCCCACATGATAAACTATCCTGTGTAAAGCTCTTACATACATAAGAGTGATGTATTTGATGTTTTCAACTATGCTGTCTGCTAAATAATGAGACATAAAGCAACTCTTGACAGAAGTTAAAGTAAGAAGTGAGAGAGAAGTTAAAGAATTCATTGCATCTCTATAGCAAGACTGGCTGCTGGCCTATTAGGCACTCAGGATAATATGAAATTAGGCTTGCATGTTGAAAAATGCCAAGGCACAGGTTCCCATTTCACTGAAATCTTTTGAAGGCAGAAGAGGAGTGTCCATGGCATGAAATAGCTGCATGGCAGATGCCTGCAGTGCCCGGCTCTCACTGGGTGTCAGGAGTCCCATGGCATTTAGCCACCGTGAATGCTCTTCCTGAGCTGCAGTAGCTAGAGAAGTATCATGTGCTCCACTTTCTTTCCAGCTTTGGAGATGACGTACCTGGAAGTCCAAGAGACAAAACTGCATTCAGGGCCTGACCCAAGATTCATTTTTAGACACCTTAGGCAGCTTCACTGTAGCCAGAGGTTGTGCAAAGGAGTATTTTAAAATAGGGCTTGCCACAAGCAGTGCGTGTGAACATGTTTTCTCAAAAAATGTGGACAGTGTTTTTCTCCTATCCTAAAGAAAATAAGGTCAGTTACCACTACTACTGTGAAATCAGTATTAGACTGTCAGGTAGCAAGAAAATGTAGAAATACTTGAATTTATGCCCTCACTTTGATGCATTTGAGCAAACAGGGAAGAAGGGTTGTGCTGATTTGATTAAGTTTGGTAAGGATCAGCCTAGAGAGGAGCAAAGTGATTTGCAATTCTGACCCATGCAAGAAACTGCTAGGGCTTTTACTCCATTATTCCTCTTCCACTGTCACTTACAAGCCCTTTAGCCAAGTAACTGCTGCCTCATCGCCATGCTTTCAAGTGATCCAGATGCTGGAAAAGGGAACAAGAAAAAATAGAAAAATAACTGTTCCTGTTTCCTTGTGACTGATGCCATAGGTTTCTTCAGTGTATTGAGAGGGTTTTTACAAGAAAAAAATCCCCCAGTAATGAGCTTCGATAGCTATAAACATTCCAGGCTCCTAATACTGGTTCTTAGTTCACAAGCTGAGTGGGGATTTCTGAGATCTTTAATTTAGGCCTCCTTCTCTGTGCTTTGCATGCAATGCTGAAACCTCCCCATTTGCCCATCTCAGCTCTTACAGAGATGACAGATAGCAGTCATTCTGAAGATGGCCCTTTGAAAACAAACAAACAAAGGACCAAACTCTGAATTCAGAAAAGGGACGGTACTGGAGGGTTGTGAGGTGAAATATGAGCATATTTAATGCTAAAGATAGCCATTTGTGCATTGATGGTGCAGAAGAGCAGCTGAACAAGTAGATAAAAATGAACTGATGTTCACAAAGCCTTATTTTTTCACAGATTTTTGATCTAAGGAATAGTATCACGGTCTGAAAATGAGGAGCCATACGTTTAAGTTCCTTGGCATTTCAGATACTGAACATCTTCCTTGCAAATGGGGAATGCAATATGACATCTAGTGAGAAACCTCATTAATCTGTTCTGGCGTGAGGATTTGGCTGTAGCATTTCTGCCTTACTAGAAGAAAGAGCCGTGCCACACCCTGAAAAACAGGATCATGATGATTTCTTTCAATGTGAACAAGGAAATCTGAGAATTTTTCAGTGTTCATGTACTCAAACTAAAACATTGCCCTGACTAAGTTACTCTGTAGAAATCACAAATATTAATTCTGGAGCAGAAAGGTAATATGACTTCTGATGGCAGTAATGCTTTTCAGTTTTTGAAGTGTTTGTATTTTAACAGGCATGATGGCCTGGGACTATGTTTTGCGGTGTTGTAGTTCCAGAAGGTCACTTACCAACCACTGCACTCGAATTTATAAATGGAAGATTACTTAAGAACCATGTTTCTTAAAGTGGCTTGTGTTACTGCATTAACTAGGGTGAGCTTTTGCTGTTTTCTAATGTTGACCAAGGTTATATGATTTTTTGGGGGGGAGGGTGTAGGGTGTGTGAGTTTTTTTGGAATTTAAGTCCGACTGCAGAACTTTGGAGTTTGAATAATAATTGATTTTTTTCAATGCATCGCATAATATCAAATTGCAGATTAATACTGCCAATCCTCATTCCCCTTCCACATAGTTTACAGCAGTCAAACTTTATAATATATTGTCCAATTCATCCAGGTTAAAACAGTAGTTGATCATCCTCTGTCCAAGGTCATGCATACAGCTCTCCTGAACTGGAAATTTTCCTGAATATCTCCTTTTCTGCTTATGGAAATAATCAGTTACCCCTGAAGACCTTCCAACTCAGAGCAGCTACCGCAGTGTATCTCCATTCCTGGTATTTGTTGCTTACTTTCAGGAATACCTTTTTATAACAAAGAAGAGCTAGCAATTGGCTTTAAGAAAGAGTACAAACTGTATTTTCTTCAGAACTGCTGTATCACTTTATTTAGCCTTCTGTGTAGTTCTTCCTCCTGAGTTTAAAGATAAATGAAAGAAAATGAGACTAGCTCGGTTGGTCAGAGCATGGTGCTAATAATGCCAGAGTTGTGGGTTCAGTGCCTGTATGGGTCATTTACTTAAGACCTGGACTTGGTGATCCTTGTGGGCCCCTTGCAACCAAGAATATTCTGTGATTCCATGAAATGCATATATTTTGCTGCGACTGTATCTACCTGTGACATTCAGTGTCAGAAGCTGAAGCCACTGCAGAGGCAACTGGATTTGTTTTCCTTTTTTCCTCTCTTTTATTGGCTGTTTTTGTTTGGCATCACTGCATTGCTTTATTATCAAAGGTTACAATCCGGCTTTACTAAAATCATGGCAAATTTGCACTGAGAGACAGTCACCACATTCTTCCACAGGAATAAATGTCACTACAAGAATCTGGTCCCTCTCAGAGGACACAACCCTAGCTGCTGACCATGTCAATATTTGAAATTCCCTGGGTGACAGAGTTCAGTGTCCTTATCTCTTGTGAGTATACAAAGAAAGGACACAAAAAACAGACATCTCTCCAAACTTCCCCAACTCTCTCAAATCTTCCTTCACCAAAGGTGTTATTACAGTCTTATTGTATTAAAAAGATTTCACATGTCCTGTCTAGAATATCCATACTTTAAAAAAGCAGCATTAACTTTTAAGACTTATTCTGTTTTATTTTGACTTTACTGTTGTAGACCATATGAAGGTCGAGGACAGCTTTTAGAGTAATACTGCTCATCCAGTGAAGGAATTTGTTTTCACTGCTTTGATTTTGCCCATCTCTTAACTCCAAGATTGTTTTTTTTAATGTTCTGGCTCCTGGCACAAAAATAACAATTGGAAAATAGCATATTGGTAAAAAATAACAAATGGAAAATGTCATATTGGCAGACAGTTGCTCAAGAAACTCTTCACCTTTTCAAGGTCAGATGTAGTTCCCATTTCAGTAAAAGTTATTACAGACATGAATGGAAGCATTCCTGCCTGCTCAGGAAGATGCTGGATCACCAGAGGCAGAGTTTATGAAATCCTCACGAGGGCCTTGTCCTATCCATGGTACTGCATTGAGCCTTTGTCCTGGAACAAAGGTTTTTTGTTTGCTCCAGTGAGGTGGAGATTAACGTCTCCTTCATGATTGTTCAGGTTTTGCACAAAGGGTCTGTTCTGCATGAGTGGCTGGAGCAGGCAGAAAAGGAAGCATCAAAAATTGTCCCTGCAGCAATTCAAACTTCTTGTTTACAATAGGAATAGCAGCAAGGGGTGCAGAAAACATGGGAGAGAAGAAAGTTACTAAGTTGGGACATGGACAATTTTCAAAGAGACCAGAAATCTGCCATCTTTGGTTTATTGAAGCTTTTTAGAAGCGAAGTAAAATACCCTGCTTTCTGAAAAATAATTACGCAGCATAATTCATCAGGGAGGTATAATGACTACCTTAAACAATTAAGTGACCCAACCCAGCCTGAAAAATCCCACCTAAGTACTTCCAGCAGCAGCTGGGGAAAAAGCATATGTAGCATTGTGTTAATGCTATCAGAGGGTCAGTGAATTGTGCAGCTGCTGGACCTGCCATTATTTCTAAAGAACATAGTGCTCTGTCACTCTGGGAAGCTGGGGGGAGATTTAGATATGTATAAACCTATTATTTCAGGAGGAGATATAAAGTTAGGGGGTGTTTCCACAAGCAGGCCCTGGTTCCCCCTCTGCTTGACAAATTTTATGATGGCTGATTTCAGCTTTACCCCCACTGCACAGAACACAAAGTTCACAGAAATCTATACTGACTTGTATGTGCCTGAGGGATTATCGTCATGAGAGAATCTCCTTGTGATTCAAGTCATCAGCATTATGATAAATCAGTTTCAAATGTGACTGCGGTCTGACATTTTTACTGCTCACAGATCCAGGGGTTTTTGTTTCATGGGAGCCCAGAATTGTTCGGGTTGGAAAGGACCAGGTTATGGTATGCAGCAAGCTTCCGTAGCAAGGGGCAGTGATGCTGGCCTCTAGTGTTGTATCATACCCAGCAATTCCGCCACAGATTCCAAAGAACTTTATGATTGTTTACAGAACTGTGCTTCAAAAAGAAAAAAAAAAAAAAAAACCCGAAACAAAACAAGCAACCTAACTGAAAAAAAACCCCACCCTTAAGTCTTTAAAGATTGCAAGATTTTTACTTAATTATTGTCATGGTAAATTACATATAATTTCCTGTCAATAGGGAATAATGCCTTTATGATAAAACCTAGACTTCATGATTTCTTGGTCCCTTCTTTGTGTAAATAGTAGTTGCATCGCCTTCCTTCATTAGAACCCTGTTGAATGCTTTCTGTGTTTTTTAACTACCTGAGGAGGTGCATGGTAGCTTCAGAAGGTATTAGGACTTTGTATTCTATACCACACCTCTGTTCAACACGGAAACACACCTCAAGTGGAATCTAAAAGGGGAGTAGCTATTAACTATTTCTCTCATTTCAGTAGTAGTAAGCAGTTAACAGTTAAAAACTGTCATTACTTTTATTCTTCATAAAAATACAGAAGTGCAGTTTCCTTTACAAGTAAGATGCTAGAGTAAGATTTTGAGTGAAAAGTCCCAGTTCTATGCAGTCATTTAGACAACTAAATTTTCAAGGTTGATGAAGGTATGGATTTGAAATAGCCGTAAAAACAGCACTAACAAATTAAACATTTTTTTCCAACATCTTACAAAATAGATTATTGAACAGAGGAGACAATCCAGCACTTGACACAGATGCTAGTTAGAACAAGATATTATCTTGACTTCAAAAATATCTGTGAAATCAGCTCATCTTGAGTGATACAAGTTCTACAAGGAGACAGAATTATGGAAGTTCTTTTTATGTCAGAAAGAGGGAGACCATGGAGACGTTTGGCAAATCAGGGGATCCAACCACGTAAGACTGAGGCTACTTTTTGATGTGTTTATTGCACAGTTCAAAAGGCTAAAGGATGTGATTTATATTCTTCCCTAGCAATAAAAGTTATAAACTTAGCTGATACTATCTCAAAGACCTGAAGTGCAATTGAAAGCTGAGACGTGTAATAATTTGCAAAGTAGGTTTCCTCTGCCCTCACTGGGCACCATGTTGCATAAATGATAATCGGTAGTGAACAAGACATGGGTTAAATTAAGATACAATCCTCAATACATACATAGAACAATATCTTGAGGGTAAAACACCTCATTTGGACAGCCATACTTCTGCAAATATATCAGGTTCAACAAATTGTATGAAACGTCTGCTGAGAGGTTTTTTGCAGGAGAAAAATAGGAACTGCATTTCATCACAGGATAACCTCTACCAGGTTAACCATATTCCACAGTAAAATCTGTTATTCCAGACTTATTCCAGGTTGGCATGTGTCAAACCTGTTTTTAAAAACATCCATTTTGGATTCCTTAATTTCTTTTTGAGAAACATAGAGCCATACCATGTCTCTGTCACCTGCCAGAATTTCTTCTAACTGAAGACTGCACAAAGTCTAGAAAAGCTGCACTGTTGTTTGTAGCTCACTGGAATACTCTTTTGTGCCTTATATTTATCAATGAACGTCTCAAAAGACAGGCAGTTTTATACAAGTACTGAAAAGCAAATCAGTCTGGTACCCTGCAGATTACTATACACATGACAATAGCCTTTGTTAGCATAATGTATTATAATGCATTATGTAGTGGGCCTCTGAGGTTTAGTAATCCCTGTCAGCAACCAGAATAAATGGAAATAGCTTCCAGGAGATGCAAGGCCTATGAAAAGACTGTTCTTTTTCAAGAACTAGAGGCATTCAGACTCACACACGCAGCCTTTGCAACAAAATCTCATGAACAATCTTTCATCACAATCATTTGTGAAAGTCAAATGCCATAACTGTACTTAAGAGAATAAAGAGAAATTGAACTGAACACTAGCAGTTGAGTACTTTCCCTACTGAAACAAAGATTTGGCGCATTCTCTCAGGCTTGGTGACTCAGAAGTTCCTAATTTTGACTTTTGAATATGCTTAGATGCTGAATTTGTTACCTGAAAATAGCCAGGTTCCACATAAAAATAGGCACACCTCTTTGAGGAAGGTATCTAAGCCACAAGTGAGAGAGTTTTTTACTTACTTTTAATGCACAACTGTATAGAAAAAAAGCACTAACATTAGATAACCTGCATGGGACAAAGGTGCATCACAGTTACTGTACTCCTAAAGCCGTAACTCTTGTGCAGGCATCTCTTACGCTACACTTGCCCTGCTTTTTATGCCCTTCCCTTCGGCAACTCCCAGTGACCTTTGGCAGGGAGACAGTACTAATCTAGCTGGAGCTTTTATCTGAGCAAGTACAGTTGCAATAATTTTCTTATGGTGCTGTGAGTTGTTGACATATTTAGTAAAGTTTTTCAAATTTTGCTAGTGTGGAACAATTAAAGGCACAATACCAAAACCCAAAACCCTTCAAAACAGTTCAAATTACTAAAACACCTTTGGAAATGGTTAGGTTACTGTTGTTGATACAGAGGTAACATCATAATACATACTACTGTCTTTATGCAGAACTGCTTATTCTCTGTAGCATTCCACTCTGCTGTTTTTTCACACCTTCATTTCTTCCCGTGTTTTTACAGCACTCATTGCTTGCTGTTCAGTTGAAGTTCTAGTTAAATGATCAAAGGCTTTAACAAAAACTGTCCTTTAATATCATGCTGCACTCATACTGTATGACAACAGAAAATCAAATAAGCTCTGTTGCTAGAATTCTACAAGAAAAATCCTGACTCCCAAAACATTGAAATGCTTTGGCCTCAGCAGAGTTACCAGGTACACCACTCAACAGCCAGCTGCAATTGCAGCCTGAAGCTGCAGTGCCACTCTGCATGCACATTGCTTGCCTCTGCAGAAGCTTTCACTGTTCAGTCTTCATCTCTTGATTAGATTAAATGAAGGTACAGCTGTAAGCCTAGCCATTTATTCTATTTTTAACCTTGCAGACATGCATAGAAACACAAGTGGGGTGAGAAAACAGTGTTAAATTAGGAGAAAGATAGGAAACGTCCTATAGGTAAATCTACTTCGTAAAATCTTTCCTGATCTGAGTCGCAGGAAGTTAGCACTGCTTATTCCAGTAGAGCCTATCTTTAATTGTCTGTGCCACAGTCCCAGTTTTCCTGGACTACTGTTACCATCTTCTCCGGTCTTCTATCAGGCATCACCTTTTACCCAGATAATGACAAACATCATATAGACCACTCAGAATCACAAAAAAGGTGACTTCATCCTGTTTTCAGAATATACCATCTGTAACAAAATCAGCAGCTGAAATACCTTCCTGCTTTGCATATTCAGTGTTATTCTTTGCCTGAAGTAGAGCCTGAGTTTTTTCCTACATTTTGACTTTGAAACAGTAAAGTTGCAAGCACTCTGGGATTAAAATTGCAGAGGGCTTGAATGATGCAGGGCATTAATTTATTTTCCTGGGGCTTTGTTCCCTGTGGGCATTGAGAATATCATCTCATAAGATGATGGAGAGAGATCTCTTAGCAAAATAAAACTAGCCATCAATATTGCAACCAAAAAGATGGAAGGATGCTGAGAGAAATAAAAGGTCCTTCTGCTGCCCTGCCTCACCTCAGACTGCTTATTCTTGAGCTTAGCAGCCTTTACCCACCAGCTGCTGTATAAGAAATGCTCTTTGAAGCCATTTACCAGCACAACTCTCTGCTGATGGGGGGGTGGGGAAGGCTGCAGTTTGCAGCAGCTGAGGAGGAATGACTGCATACCACCTGGGTGTAAGTCATTATCCCAGATTGGCAAACTGACCTTACTCCAGTGGGAGCTGGGTGGAGATTGAGTCAGTTCTTACTGAAGCCAGAAGGAAACCTTAACTTCAGAGAGCAGGATTGAATACAGTGCCTTTGGTCACTTGTTTGCTTGCCTGTGTAACCATGTTCAGCACTTTTTCAAGCGGCTGTGGCAGAGGGGAAGACTGCTCTGTTTGCCTTTTGCTGGCAGTGGGCAGGCTCTGCTGTTAGTATGCATGTATGGAATCTGGCAGCAGCAGCAGCTATACTGCTCACTGGGACACTAATGGCATTGTGCAGTGCAAGCAGTGTAAAGGCCCCTGCTTTCATGAAAACAGCAAATTATAAATGAAGAGTGGACATCTTTGTATCTTATTTTATTTATTGGACTTTGGAGAAAGATTTGACAAAAATATTCCCCGTATGACTGCTTTACAGGTCATTTGCAGTGACAGTAAAAATGACTGGAGTCTGCCCAAGGGTGTCTCCAGCAATGAAAGAATTCACTCTGTTGTTGTACAGTTACTTTTTAATAACTGAATTCTCAACCACACAACCCCCTCTGTTCGACATTGTCCCCTCTGCTTCAGTCGTACCCGGTACAAGTAGACTGGCACAAGAAGTGCTCAGTTCTTTTGTCTTCTGCTCTTACCTTGCTCTGCTTACTGTTCTCTGTAGAGGTGATGGAGATAGTGTCAAATTAGTCAAGAAAAACATACAATTTTAACAAATAAATAGGAGTTCCTACCCAAAGAAGTGGAGAAGAAAACTGAAGATGGACCTTTACGCAGGAAGGTGGAATGTTTTGTTCACCACATCGAGGGTCAGAACACGAGACAGGCAACTCAGGTGACAGGCCTTGGGAAACTTCTGCAGCCTGGGTGCTTGGAGGCTTAACAGAAAGGACAATTTCTGACACACAACCAAAGAATGAGAGTGGAATCCCAGCTGCCTTAGAAGTTGTAGGACTTCAAAGACTAGTTTGAAAAGCCAGCTGAACATGTGCAGATGTGACAACTGGATAAAAAGAAAAGAGCTAACTGCTATGATACTAGGTGGTAGGCTAGATTATAACAGAGTGATTATAGAGTCTTACAGACTCTATTATTCAGGCAATGTGCATGATTTACAGGGTACACAGGTTTGTAACGTGACAAGAGGAGTGCCAGAGCATTTAAGGCCTCAAGTTCTGCACCATTCGGTCAGCTCACTTCCTTAACACCCACTTTACTACAGGAATAACAATAAGTAGTAATTTTTTTAAATCGCAAAACCAAATTAAATAACAAAGGAGTTACACTTGAAGGCATAGTTTCTTGTAGGGAAAGTCCTGTAAGGACTATCAGGACTGTTCTTCAGTGACTGCCATGAACTGAAGCCAGACCTGCCTCAGGACTGACCAAAAAATTAAACAGCATGTACTACCACTGTACCAATTGCCATGGGTTTTTCATGGAAGTCTTCCTTTCCTGTATGGACTAAACAGCTCACTCTTTAATGAGAATAACACAACTTAGTGGATTTGTGGCCTGAGGACACTCTGTAGGACTGTGATAAACACCTTTGCCTTGCTATCAGACATTGCATACCAACAGTACTGGTTTCAGCAGCACATCTAAACCTCTGATTTAGGTCAGATCTCTGTGTCTTGGAGGATTTTGAATCTTCAGTTACTAAAAAGTTTGATAATCTGTTTAGGAGTACAAGTGTTTTAACCAGACCAAGTGTTGTAAAAATAATGTTTTTTACTGTTTGTGTAACAATAGACCATTCAAGTACAACCACTTGCAGAAACCATAAAAATTCTTTCTCTATGTATCACACTTGGTATGTGAGGAAAATTAAGAGTAGGAATTGCTTCTGAAGTTAAATGTATCTCTCTTATGTACACGTGTGTTTGAATGCAAGTTAAATATTAATATATAGTGTATATATTTACAATTACTAGAGTTATCTGCTCATCAGTAAACAAATATTTTAGTCCAGGAGGGCCTACCGTTTCTTGTGCTTCCCTTCTGAAATATAAACATTTCTTAATTTTGTTCTTTCTAGCTCTGTTTTGTGATGTTTTGGACGCCAAACGTGTCAGAGAAGATTTTAGTTGACATAATTGGAGTAGACTTCGCTTTCGCAGAGCTGTGTGTCGTTCCTTTGCGCATCTTCTCCTTTTTTCCACTTCCAGGTAAAAAAATAAAAGGAAAATAAAAGTTCTGTAACCTCAGAACCAATGGTTATGGGGTCTGGCATGGCTGTACATACAAGTGTGGCTAAATGCATGCCCAGCATATGTTACATTGTCTGTACTGAAGCTGCGGGAGACCCAGACTGTAGGCATTGGTAGTCATGGTACAAATCCTGCAGGTATGAGCAGTCAGTCAGCAGGCAGAGTTTAGACTGTCAAAAGTAAAGCCTGAATTCTTTCTGTCGTGGTGGACCAAGAACAAACAGACGAATGGCAGCAGCAATACGTGTGTGCTGAGACTGAAGGTGACTGCTTGGAAGAGCATCGAGGAACACTTGCACATGAACATCGCCTCTGTTTGCTCCCCTTCTGCTGCCAGACTCAGTGGCTCCTTCAGGGCATGAGCATCACGTAGTAAAAGTTAATACTCCTATCAAAGAGCGAGACAAGCTGGACAGCAATAATCAAAATGTTTCAGATTTCTAGCTCTGTGATTAAATGCAACATCTTTAAGTGTTTTCTGCTTATATGACAAGACTGTTTTGTAATAAAGGTAAGCTACAAATACAAGAAGAGGTAAATATAGATATCTTTTTTTTGTGCCTGACTGTTACACCATGTGCCACATAGGAGCCAGATGGAGAATTTTCCTCGGTAGGACTTCTGTTTAGGGAAGGAGATAGTTTGGGGGTTTTTAAATGAAGAAAACAGAATGGATTGTCTAATAAATTGGTTTTAAGAGAACAGCTCATAGGAAGGAGTGCTGTCCATAACTGGCTTTTTTATTTGTTTCTTCATCTTCCCAAATCAGTATATTAAAGCAATTTGAGCATAAGATCTACTTCCTTTCTAGGAGGGTGCAAAGTTACAGTAGTAAGTTTCACAATGGTTATTTCTGAATAGTGCTCTCTGCATGAAAAAACTGTATATGAGATAACTGACTTTTTTTTTTTATTACTCTTTTTCTCCCCTGTTTATGAACAGTGACTGTCAGAGCACACTTAACTGGTTGGCTGATGACTCTGAAGAAGACATTTGTGTTGGCACCCAGCTCAGTGCTGCGGATTATCGTCCTCATCACCAGTCTCATCGTGCTGCCTTACTTAGGGTAAATCATTATTCCTCACAGAGCCCATGGGTTTGCTTTCCTCTTCATTCCTCTTCCCTGTCACTTGATAGCCTAATTTGCATAGCTCAGAACATTTTCTCCAAATACTAACCATGATACAAAGCCGAAATAATGTCACTATCTGGAAAAGAAACATTTACAAATTTACAAGCGTGACTGCTCTAGACAGGCACGATAGTGGTGTCCCTTTGGAAAAAATGCACAAATGTCAAAGAGTCAAAAACTTGTCCTAAGGGGGATTTATTTCTGTGTTTTTAAACACACTGTTAAGAAAACTAATGGAAGAATATCTTGTTTATAAGTTACATAATCTATTCTACAGCACTCTGTACAAGACTTAAAATTCTTAGTCCATAATTTGATTCAGTGTGCTTCTTTTACTAAACAGTGATGCCATTAAAAAACAAACGAGTCCTTTAAAATACCAGTTATTCTCTTTGGCAGTGTGTTACATCTTTGAACAAAATATTTCTATCAGCAGATTGGTTCTATATGCCAGTGAAAATATAATTATGAATCGTGCATTCTCCCACAACAATGACTGCTTTCTTTCTATGCCTCCAACAGAGTTCATGGAGCCACTCTTGGAGTAGGATCCCTTCTAGCTGGTTTTGTAGGAGAATCCACCATGGTTGCAATAGCAGCCTGTTACGTCTATAGGAAACAGGTAAGAATTAGTCTCTGTGGGATCTGGTGAAAGCAGGTGATGAATATAGTGGATTTTAGTTCGGATTAAGAGCACACTTGAGAAACTTAACTCCCCAGAATCCTCACTTCGATTTGCTTCCCTGCTAAGTCTCAGGAGTGTGCAACTTAGAAGGTCTTCAGGTTGAAACAAAACCAAAAGGCATCTAGGCCATGGGACATGCTGGTCTGCAGCCAGAGAGCCTCTTGCTTCTCAAAACATGTGTCATGGATATCATGTCCTTACCACCAGCAGTTTTGTGCTGGATATTTGCTACTGCAGTACAACATAGCATCTTTATGTAGGCATAGGAACTACTCATCCAAGCTTACAATATGTGTATCTATATGTATATGGAATCACAGAATCACAGAATGATAGATTGTTTTGTGTTGGAAGGGACCTTAAAGTTACAACAAGTTCCAAGTTTCCTCCCATGGAATATGTTATGTATTATTCCATAGTGTATATATTTATATCTGTATGTATACACTATGTAATACATGTATCTCTTATATACATATATACTTTCATTTCTTTATAAAACTATCTCTGCTGAAAATGGACAAGTACAGATGCTTGTGTTTTTTTCCATCTAGAGCAGTGGCTTAAAACAAGACATACTCCTGCAGCAGTCGACAATAGGAGCTTACAAATAATTAAACAGGCGTATTTTTACATATTTCAAACACTACAATCCTGCATGTATGGAGTAGTAGTGATACATGGATTTTAGTGGAAGAAGATTCCACTAAATTAAGTCAAGCACAGCATGAATATTGGCTGGGCAAATGGGTACATTGCAGTACCTTCATGTTGTGTCCTTTCAGTTATGTGTTCAAGGCACCATGTAGGGCACTAGCAGAGCTCAAGATCCCAACTCCAAGCAGAATCAGCAGGGTGTGTACATCATTCTGTAGTACAGAAGGGCTCTGTGGATGGGAACAGAAAATACAATCTATGCAGTGACTTTTTTTTTTAATTAGACTTCTTACTAAGTGCCAAATTGAAATACCCACCACTTCCATTTTTGAAAAAAACGTACAGAAGATGGAATATCTAAAAGCCTTATATTGGCTTTTAGATATTATATTGGAAAAACCTAAAACCAGTTTTGAAATGTGTTAACCATGCAGGCCATGGCAAGAGATGAAAGTTTACAAGGTTCATAAGACAACAGAAGAATCATAACCTCAGTTATGATTAATTTGTCATTTGAGTAAAACTTTTAGACACTGAAATGGCTTTTCTTGACCTGTGGTTTCACAGCATCCTCACTGCTTGTTTGTTACCATAGTAGCTCACAGAGTCTTTCTGTCCAGGGGCATTTGTCGCCCTGATTTTTCAGCCTTCTGATGTTTGCATTTTTTATAATAGGGTTTCTCACGCATTTCATGTAAACGAAGCAGTGTTTCTCTAACTGTTCTTTTTGTCTTTCATTCCTTTTCTGAGAAGGAGACAATTGATGGACTTCTAGTTTGACCAGTGTGGTTGGACAGGAGTCAACCTCATCCTCCAATCTATAGTCATTGTCAGGAAACTATATATATTGAAGTAAAATTAAACTGTGTGCCTTTTTCTGCTTGAGAAACTCGCTGTGTGTTGTTCATTTCGTGTCCTATAGTGACAGGCATTGTTCTTAATTTTTCTCAGTGGCGAGTACAGGTAGTAGGAGTAATATCCGTGCCAACCTAATTTATTCTTTATTCGATGTGACAGTGGCAGAGCCAACCAGTAGCTCTATACACCAGGTTGTTCTCACCTGCAGTTGGAGAGCTGCAGATCAACTGTTGTGTAGACACCTCTGAAATTTTGGAACTCTGATGCACCCATCTCAGCTGAATCAATAATACCTGTGGGGGATATTTTGTCAGCTGTACAATTGTTTTCAGTAAAACTAGTCAGCCTGCTGAGAAATGGGTAATAAGGAACAGATGCTTCAACTTGTTTTGTAGGGGGCTGGATGCTTCTTAGCTTTACTAATCCAGGACATCCTGGATGAATCATAGGACTCTTGAGTGACCTTCTGCTCCTGCTAGCCAAAAATACTCTAATATTACTTGGCCTTGGTGAGGCGAGGGATCAGCAAGTGCTTCAGCAATACCAAGAAAAACCAGAATGCTCACATCTTGTAAAATTCCTGAAGTTTGACATTTGAGAAATTAGGTTGCCCTCTTGCCTCCCTCCCTAGAGAAGCTTTTCTTCTCTCACATTTTGTTTTCCTTCCTTTTTTTTTAATAAGAAGTCTGTGATGTAAAAGATTCCAGATGCTCTCTTCCCTCCAGTCATGCTGAAGACTGTTTTGGATGTTGCTTAGCATAAGAAATGCCTGATTGCATTTATGTTAGAAAGGAGAAAGATGAGCCCCAGAAAGGTTATGAAAATCTTCTAAGTTAAGCCAAGTTATTAGTGGCAAGCCACAAATATGACACAAAAATTCTAGTTTTCAATTACGTGCTCTAAACAAACCATATTCTCACCTCACTTCTCCCAGTGTCCAAAGCTGATGGGAGTGTGTCCATGCACAACTTACTGATAGGTTTCTGGATGCTTGTTTCAATCTAGAAAAAGAAGAGGAATGAGAATGAGACAGCTGCAGAAGGTGAAGACTCTGCAATGACCGACATGCCTCACACGGAGGAAATGACAGACATCGTAGAAATGAGAGAAGAGAATGAATAATAAATGGGATGCAATTGTTCTCTGCAGGGACGATTGGAGTGACGCTTCAGCATCTTGTCGTCTCTCATACTTTTTTGTTTGTTCGTTTTTATTTTTGTAATAAAGAGGCCTTGATTTAAAAGGTTTCAGATAAATTCTCTAGCATACTGAGTATGCTCTCACTGATGAGGGACCTAAAAAGAGGTCTTTGCTTCTTTTTTTTTTTTTTTTTCCCTCCAATTGAATTTTTTTTCTCACTCCATGCAAGCATAAAAGATACAATTGCATCACTGTAGAGTCTTCCTTACTTATGCATCCACCTTCTCTGGACAATCTGCATTTGTCAACCAAAGCCCTGCTCCTGTGCGCCTGTGCGTGTGCAGCCCTGCGCTCTCACACGCACACCGCCACGTGCCACTGGCTCAGTGCTACTGCCATAACCCCACTCCCTCCCCTCTCTCCTTTTCCTTCCTTTTCTTTATGAGAAATGGAAAAGAAGTTTGGAATACAGAGCTTTATTTTACTTGCTTGAAAATGACTTTGCTACATAAACTAATATACTATGGTGAACTATATCTTTTTGTTTGGCCTCGTCACTAGAACTTATACTGCACAGGGTACAAGACAGGGAGGAATGTGGGAGTCTCCCCATACGAGGTGGAGAAAAACAGCTTCCTCTCTTCATGTTGAAAGTGTGTGGGTGTGTATATACACACACAGGTACACGAACAGAGACATACATATATATATATATTTATATATATATGCATATGATAAATAAAATACACACAGGACAAGAACTCTATTTCGCTTTCATTCCATCAGAAAGATAGTAATCTTTTGGGAAAATATAGACATTTAATTCAGAATTTTTTTGAATCATTAAGTCCCACCTTTCATATAATTTTCTCTAGGAAAAAAAACGCACTTTCCTCTTGTGAAGAGGGTGATGGCAATTGATAGACTTTGACTGTATTTGAATAAAACAAAAATAAATATTGACAAGCTTTACCAAAGTTCTTGTCCACTGATCTAAGTTTAATTTTTAAAGGTTGATTTGTTCTCTATAATTATTTCTGGTGCCTCTATATTAAAAAAAATGAGATAACGTATGCAGGATACCGTGCTATATCATGTTACTACACATAGTTCCATGAATTTTTTTTATATAGAGATGTACACATACTCACATGTGTGTGTGCATGTGTATATATACTTCTATACGCATGCCCACACACACACATATGTATGTATGTATTTACCTATGTATTTACCTATGCAGTAGATCAAAATCCATATGGTGAAGCTCAAGTACTGATGGTCCCCTCCAAGCTGAAAATTAGGGACTTTGATGGTGTGTTGGCTCTCAAGGCAGCATTGTGTGGGAGTGAGGGGCTGCTCACATCAGTCCTGTGGAGCTGTGCTTGGAGCAGGCAGCAGGGCAGGCTTGTGCTCTGTGTGCTTGTGGATGGAGTGGCCTCAAATAACAGCATGAGGTCGGCTGGGAGACTCCAGCTGAGTGGAAATGTAGGCTGTATAAGAGGTGAGGGAAGCAGGGAGGGTTTGGGTGTCACCGATGCTGCTGTGGCAGCAGCTTGTGTTTCTGTGCTCTTCTGTGTTTGGCTGCGGGGCAGCACTTGCTACCAGCCTGTAGTAGCTTGGGTCCTTTCAGATTTAATCATGTCAGAGTCTGGAAAGCATTGTCCTCCATCCTATATCCATAGGTCAGTTAATTTAAACCTTATTTAGTAAAAGTATATTTTTCTAAGTTGTGGAAATTATTATTTAATTGTGGACAAATTCTGTTTCTAGATTTATTTGCCAGGTAGTCCCAGCAGTCAAAGAACTGATCAAAACTAAACATTACTTTAAATGTTTTATCAATATATGTGTATGTAGACATACACATCTGTATAAATATATATATATTGTATATTATGTACATTTATTTTAAACTACAATACATTTCCTATTTTTCCAAGTTCAGCTAAAAATGTCTCTACAAGACTACTGAGTTGACTAGTAACCAGTTATGGCCATCATGAAAGGCATTGTATCAATGAACTTTGCATTTTATTGGAAAGATTTGTACCAATTTGTTACATGTGCAAATACAATAAGAAAAAAAAGTAGAAATTTCAGTGTTTAGTGATAGATTTGCAAAATCTGTTTACGGTTAATGAGCAGTGGCAATAGGAAGGTAAGACTAAAACCAGTAACCATGTTTTCTGTGCCACCACAGGGTAAATACTTTTTGACAGTAGTTTAAAATAATTTAAAAAAAAAAAAACCCTCAGACAAATTAATGTGTGCAGGATGTAGACTGTACACATTCATGAATACAGGTTCTCAAACAGTCATATGTATATAATGTGTATATAGACTGTTACGGATCACATTTGAGGTCATTTGAGGAGGCCATTTGAGGTCTCCTCTATTCATGTAGTTTTGGTTTCTCCAGTACATTTGTATCCAAGTCCACAATATGCAGTTTTTCAGGAACTGTAGAAATGAAGCAAGAAAATATTTTTGTGCAATATTTCCTTTGGTACGTGACTAAAATTCAAACAGCAGTACTTTTGAAGAATTTTGAGCATTACCAAGGGTAGGTTTCAAGGAAATGATTGCACCAAAAAGTAAAAATCTGAAAACAAAGGATAACACTGAGGCTTGTACTTTGGATAAAAGATGAACAAATATAAACAAATTAATTATTGGTCAGACAGAGCTAAACTAATCACAGTGTAAAAGATAAATTTTCAGTTGTGGGTGTAATACTTCCTAGTCCTTTACTTTGCAAGAGACTGAATGAGCACAGGAGCAGTGGGATTTGAGCAAGAATTGAAGCAGTGACATCAGGATGTGTGCATTGCATCTCTTTCTGCTTCCTACGAGTCATGTATTTCTTTACATTTCTCTGCTGGATTATCAAAATGTGATGACATTTCTGCAGGGCTGAGTCCCACCCAGCCCCTCATGCAGGCCCAGGAGCTCACTGGTGGGTAGGCAGGGTGCTCAGCGAGGAGGCAGCTCTCCCTCTGTCCCTTGGAGACACTGGGCCTGCTTCCTGGGACTGTTGGCAGGAGCTTCAGCAGCCTTGTGAAACCTCACTGCTCCCTGTCAGTGGCAAATTGAGCTGGGCTGGTGGAGCAGGCAGGGCTACAGGCTGGGAGTGGGCAGACATCCTCTGTGGCCAAAGCCCTTGTCAGAGCATCACTGATAGTTTCTCTGTCAGGAAGATGCTGGTTCATGCCCCGTCCTTCACCTCTTCCAAAAGTACTTCCCTGAGTTCTAGTAAAATGGCTTAGCTGTCTCTCTCTTGTGCTATTGATTGTGAAATGGCTATCTCTGTGGTAATTATTTTGCAGTAGAAACCCATCCTGTTTCTGTGTCAGAGAGCTGGAGCACCATCATCTCAATTAATTCATGTGGAGATTTGGCCTTTCTAGACTGAATTACACAATCGAAGTTACAATAAAAAGAGAAAAAAGTTGATCTGCATCTTACATCTTGTATTGCAGAGCAGCTCACACAGTGGGAAATAAGAGCAGAACACCGATAAACTGTGGATTAGCATTCCTCGGCTTTTAATAAGTATGTAAACTTGTGTTAACTTGTCTTGAGCTTTCCCTTTTCAGAATTAAGAGAAAACACTGCAGTTTTTTTCCCCTCACTGCCTTAAGCAGGCTCCCATGCTCACCAAGCACTGGACTTGATGGACAAAGCTCTGCATTTCCCAGCCAGTGCCTGAAGCCATGTGGGTGCAGCAGTGGGATCCCAGGCATGGGGCAGTCCCGTTCCCCATCCCCCTGGCACAGCCGTTCCAGGCAGGAGGGCTCAGTTCCCTGCTCGTTAGATAGAGCCACCCTGAGTGAGGACTGGGTAAGTAACAGAGAAGTCTTTTTGTTTTTTACTCATTTTGCTGCTAAATATTTCCTTTGAGCAGGAGATTTATAGCTGGCTCTTGCTCGATGTTTCGCCGAATCCGCAGCCAGAGAGGAGCAGCCCCAGACTGGAGGGTTGGCTGATGAATGCAGCTGATTCAGGGCAGGCCACGGCCCACAAACAGAAACCTTTTGAAGGCAGGAGCGCCTTCTTTTGTGGGATGGCGCCTCGTGCTTAAAAAGAAGGGAGAAAGGATGCTTTCAGGCCCGGGCAGCCAGAGGTGAAGGGCATAGATTTGTGTTGGGCTGCAAGGTGGCAACGGGAATGGAGCATCCTGCAGTTTCAGCATCCCAGCCCCCCTGCTGGAGAAGTGCAGGACAGTGTAGGGCATGGGGAGGCAGCAGGATGGGCTCTGTCTGTCACCGAGGTCTTGTGGTTGTGGCATGGTTGGCACAGGTTTGACTGCAGCAGGTTGTGAGCTGTGGATAGTGGCAGTAACCCTTGGAAAGCCATGCATATGTATATGGGTGTGTATATGAGAGTGCCGAGCAGGCAACTTTGTAATGACCTTTGTGTAGTTCCTTGGAACAAAAGCTCAAGTCCAAATGTCATCTTAATGTGGGACTAATATGAAGCCATTTTAAAAAATTGAAATTCAAGCTACATGAAAGAGCAAATGAAACAGAAAACCTTATATAACAATAAAGCTAAAATATTATTTAGATCAGTGAGCTGGAATAGGAGAGAAAGAAGACCTGCTGAAAATCTTACGGGTATTGTATATCCCTCCTAAAGACAGCAGCATGGTGTGGAAATGAGGGAATAGGAGGGCAGAAAACAGCATTTCCCCTTCAGCAGCCCTGGAGGAGGGCTGAAGGGTGAGGAGCAGTGTGTCTGTGTGATGCTGCTTCTAAGTATGTTGGTTTCCCAGTAGAGGAGCCTTCCAAGACAGGAGTGTGAAACATCTTAGAAGATGATTCAAGCAGAAATAAACCAGCAAGCAGAGTTTATAATGTACAGTAAGGAGGCACTACGTGTCTTCCAGTTTCTGAGTAACTGACAGGGCTGCATTGGGGAAATGTCACATAAATATTAATTAAACATGACAAAATTATCACAATTTTGGTACACATGCAAATTGGCATGTCCCAAATACCAGCTTAACCATAAAATGTCAGGATTCCCTTCCCTCATTCATATTTGGCTTTCTACTAGAATTCAGCAGACCATCTATTTTGAAGGGAGTAAGTTCCTCTGGAGGGGATGCAGTATAGAACAGGCTGCTGGGACTTGTGGTAGAGTCCCAGGTGGGAAGAGCAGCTCTGTATTTCTTCTGTGCCCTGCAATATATAGCAGCCTGGCAGCATCGTGAAGCAAGGCAGAATTATCAGCTTAGCAGCAGGCTGGGTGTAAGTGTGGTTGCAAGCTGCAGCAGCCCTGGAGAGCAGTGGGAGGGCACAGGGTGCAGGGTAGCCCTGGCTCCAGGCTTGGGCTCAGGCAGCTTGCGGGGATTTGCTTTGGAGAGCCAAGTTCAATTGTCAGTGCACAGATGCAATCCTCAGCAAAACTACTGCCAGACTTCTCAGTAATTGGCACCTTCTGAACAAAAAGGCTAAAGACAAAATACGGGGGCAGAGAGATCGAGCTTTAGGCTCAGCTTGGAGTGCAGAAGGGAATTTTGGCTGCAGCTCGTGCAAGTTAATTGTAGGGTTAGAGAGTGAGCTTCAGTCTCAGCATTTCATAACCATGACATCCAATCTATCTCAATAAAACAGAAGAATGACAGTATATTTCTAGGTGCTCTTTTGCCCATAATCCCAAGGGGAAACTTTTCCTTAGTTTTGCCAATCCTTGTCACTGCTCAAATCAATTTATTAGTTTTACCTTATTATTTTCTGTCATTCCGAGTTCAGTGTCTTCAGACATTTCCTCATTTTCTTCTGAAGGTTCCTGCTAGGCTTATTTTATCTGTTGGCATTTTGAGAAGGAAAATGTAATCGTCATGCTGACTAAATGTCAAGTAACGCCATGATTAAAAAGAAACTTACAACAAAACTCTTCTTTGATGGACTGTTTTTTACTTCACATTTGCTAAGTTGTAAAGGAGAGTCAAGAAATAGAAATGATTGGCGGTTGTCTTTATTTAAAATCAAGAATTAAATGAGTTAATTCAAGTTCATTTCTTAACTCCAGCCACTTTGGGACTTTCTAGTGAAAGATCTTTACCAGCAAAGTTAGCAGTACATCCCCAGAGCAGCGCAGAATATTTTGAGGCATGCAGGCTTCATATATTTCACAACTAAATGTATAGCAGTGAGTTGAAAAGCATGATTACCAGGGGCAATCCATTAAGTTTACAATTCATCTGGACATGATCAGCCTGGTCCAGTATCTAAGGCGGCCCTGCCTTGAGTGGAGGGAGATTTAACGAGAGGACTGCGTGCAATCCTCTTCCAGCCTAAATTGTTCTCTGATTCGACCAGGAACCCAGAGAGGTCCCTTCATCTTAAGGGACTTAAGATTGCTGTCTCTTTTTAGGCCTTTGGTTCAGGGTTTAGAGACAGTGCCTACTATGGGTCTGCAACGTAGATATGTGAGCAAAAATGTTGAGCTGCACAGATTCTTTTGCTGATGACAAAACTTTGGTATTGCAGAGCCAGCTTTACAGTACCCTCCCACCCTCTGGGAGCCCACAATGAGAGCAAAGCAAAAATAAGCTATTGTATCTGCAGATAAAGTATTTGCATACTGTACTGCACTTCTCTGCTTAACTCTCTAAGCAAAACTGCCTGAAAACAGTGAGCAATTGCACTTATTACCTGCTTCCTCCCACCTCTCTTCATGTGCATCATTCAGCGTTTAAAAAAAAAGCTACCCTTTCTCATAACTCCCTTTTGTAATCAAGGTAATGCAAAGTAAATACTTACCTTTACGTAATAGAATGGCTTGGCCTAGCTGTAAATGAGAGCATATAAATCCCCTCTTAGGAAAGGATGCAAAAATTGGAACAGCAGCTTTATCCATAATTCAGCAAAAAACTCACAACAGAAATGCAAAGAAAAAACTGCAGAACTGAAAAAAAATTATTTTAATTAACTTTTAATGAGACTACTGCCTGGGTGGCAAGTAAGGTGTATGTACACATGCAGAAAACAGCAGAGCCTGGAACAGATATTCATTGCTCAATTTTGTAGTTTTGTCTCCAAAGCAAATGTAACTCTGCTTTTGTGTCTATTATGATGAACAAAAAAATCCCTCCTAAGCTATAATGAAACAACTGGAAGGCTACAAGGAATAAATTAACTGGTTACTTAGATCAACTGATTTTATCCACCAAGTTTGCAAGGACCACAAAATTGCAAAAGCAAAATCTCAAAAAAAGTTAAAGGTACCTATTTTTGTAGATGACATTCCCTTGCTTATTATCATCAACAAGTTTTTCACTTGGTTTAGTAAAATTATCTGCAATGTCTTTGTACATTTTTTAAAAGCAGATGCACAGGATGCAAGACTTACTCTGTGTTTTCAAATGGCAGAAACAGCCCTCACCATCACAAAGGCAAACAAGCTCAAATCATGTCAGGTTTTGATCTTTCAGAACATTGCTCTGTCTGCTCCCTTATTTTAGATCATTTAGATTATTTTGTGGTGTTCCTGCCTCTGCCTTAGTTTTGTGAACCCAGGCACCTATGGAGGGTTTGTGATAAGAGACTTGAAGTTGGGATTGCAGGTAATGTCAAAGCCTCCTGCGCCACTTGGGCTATTTGGTAGAGAGTTTTACCACCATGGGCCACAGAAATTCAAACTGGACTCGACTCTCTCTGGTGGAACAGCTGAAATTTTTCATGGGTTTCAGGCAGTGCAGCATTCCCTTTAACAAAGCCTTGTTTCACCTACATGGGACAGAAAGCTGCCGAGAGTGCCTGAGGTTGATCACATGTGAGCGTAGAGGAGTGAGTGTGTGTATGCGGACAGAGATGGACAGACAGCTGCAAAGGAATGAGCTGAAGAGTCTTTTGCAAGCACCCTGCAGTGTGGTACCCTGCAAGGACCGTACTGGTGGGCAAAGAGAGCAATAAGCCCTTCATTTATAATCTTTAGTGAAAGGTTCTCTGGCATTTAAAGGTTACTGGGCATCTTACTGGATCCTAACTACTAGAGAAAAACAAACTTTGTGGTGCTAGGAGCACAACAGAGAGCAAACTTTCCTTTTGCAGTGGAGAAGCCAGTGTCACAGAGCCCACTCTCTTGAGCAGGGCCAGCCACAAGGGCACTCTAGAAGGAAACTACAAACGTTGAGCAAAACCTAAAGTACAGAGCAACAGACAAGAAATGTTTTGTCTTCACAGCAGGAAGTCATCATGGAGGAGAACCAAACTGTGTAGAGGTAACTCCCAGGAGGTCTCTCAAAGGAGATGCAGTTTCTGAACAAAGATAGCTTTGACAACATCATGCAGGGTCAGGCTGCACCATTTGTAACCTGATACTACAAGGACAGAAGGTTCTCCAGTCTCAGAGGGGTTCTATAAGGATAACATTCACTAATGCTGGTGAAAGATGCCTGGATACTACAGGGAACAGTGTCACAGAAATGCCTAACAATACTGAATTCATATTTGCATGTTCTAATTGTGCCTTTGGGTTCTCTAAAATTGACTTGTTTTTAGTTTTACAGAAATACTTTTAGAACTGAGAATGAGAAGTAGTGTCTGGAAGCAGCATTCTAAAAAAAAAAAAAAGGCAACCCAAAATCTGAAGACTCTTGCTCAGGAAACAGGTGAAAGGAAGTTTGGGAGCCTCATCTTTTCCCAACCTGGCCCTCTGACCATGGATTATTCTGCAGGACAACATCATGTTCTGTTCTCAGCAGGCTAACAGTTCTGAAAGAGGCAAGAGCAGTAGCTAGCCACACTTTGCCAACGTTGCCCTGGGATTAAAGTCAATTCTCTGCCAACATTCTCTTTCTGTAGAGAAAAGGCCCCATTTTTCAGTTTGTTCCTGTAATTTGAGGGTAAATCTGAGAACTAGGCAAATGCATATTTCACCTGAGAGATATCAGTGGATTTTCATTTCTTTCAGAATATCTTTCAGCATCAGCATCAGATTCTTTTTTAGGATTAAAGCTGTCTTTATGCAAAGCAGTGTGCCTAACAGCCATCCTCGACTACTTAAACAAGTCAATTTTGCAAGGACTGTAGGTGTCAAGCCAGAACACTGTTTGGAACTACAGTACAGGGATCCTAGATTTTAAATGAAATGTTACCTCATGCATCATTTTCTGTCATACTTGTAGAATTCCGGTTGGTTTATCTCAAAATAAATGTTGCTTTCTGTAATTTGTACACATGCTAAAGCTGCTGGTTTGTTTTTTTAATGACCATTCTGCTTTGCTTTAACATGTGGGTTTTCTTTAAAATGAAGTTTAAAACTTTGTACATTTTTAAAATGACTGATAAGGTCAGAAATATAAAAGTACGTGTTGCATTAAAATTGAGTGCTGTTTATGTATTTAACAGAGAGTATGTTTTTGCATTGTTAAAAAGATTGATCCATGCTTTCTTTTAGGGGGATCTGTGCTCCAATATTGTCCAATAGCTTTCATATTCTAATTACTTTAATTAAAGTTCTAACAGTTTGCATATGATTCATTATTCTGATTGCTTCTGTTTTATTAATTCTGATAATGCTCTTCTCATTTGGAACAAGCTAAATATACCTCCTGGTGAGAAATTAATCCAACACACAAATTTCTTTTGAATTATGACCATGATGCTGCCAACTGCAAGGTCTTAACTTGAAGTTAATGAAATCCAAAGGTATCCATAAAATTATGCAAGACAAGCTCTTTATTTCTACAAAGCCTCCAAGTGTTGTTGATATGGAAATACCATGGTCAAAATACTTCTTCCATACCAAATCAAATACTTTTATCATTCCTGTTAAACAGACACTTAGTATTTAAAAGGAGAATATTATTCCCATCAGGCCAAGGCAAACTCAAATGTCATAAGATTCATCCATCTGGCAGGTCACCAAAGATGTTCATATGAAGCTAAAAAAGCATTATTAATCAAAAATATTTTATTTTGAACATGTTCTTTGATACTCCTGAATGACCAAATCAGAGCCAGTGAGAAGACTGGCTTTTAGTGTTTTGACACTTGAGCAGCCACTGGTTTTAAAATGGTCTTGGAGGGGTATCATGGTAAGACTTTGCTCATACTTTGCTCACAACGCCCTGGGATCCTGCTGCCTCTGCTCTCCTTACACTGGCCCACAGCAGAGATCCGGCCTTAGGGTCTCCTGCACCTTGTCAGCCCTTCAGCTCCTGCCTGCTTCTTCTTGTCTCCTCCCTTTGGGGCTCCATCACCACCCTCTCATCCCCCTGGGCATCTGTGACAGGGCTTGGAACAACAGCCCTGTTTCTCCTGGACCTTGGTGCAGGGCTGTCCAGGGGATGTCACAGAACCCTGAGCTGGCTCTTGCTATGTCCAGCTCCCCATCCTGCTCTCCAGCCATGGCTGATCTGGTCATGTTCCTGTCTGAGACCAGGAGGGCTGAGCAGAGCAGAGAACATAACTGGGGTGTCTACACCAGCAGATGATCTGTCTCTGCCCTGCTCACGGGCACGTTCTCGCTGGCTGCTGGCACCTGCTGGCACCGCTGTTCCACGCACACCGTGGGCCCTGACCTTCCCTGACCTCTCCCTGCCCAGAGCACTGCCCTGGCAGGAGGCCATGCTAAAAAAAAAAAATAGGAAAAAAAAAAGGGAGCTTGGATAAGGCTCAGAAAAAGATACTGCTCTTGTGCCTGCTGTTTCTTTGCACCCACTCATGAGGCCTGGACGAGGAAGCCAAGATCCCCATGGCTCAGAAGGGCAGAGCCTGTTTGGAAACAGGTTTGAGAGTTCCTGCCACACTGCTTCTTTGAGTAGAGTGAGCAAGGGCAAACAGCACAAACAGAGTCACAAGGTGGCAAGTTTGACATTTCTCAAACTAAGCTTTCTTTGTAGGCTTTATTTCTTCTTAAAAAAGAAAGGGTCTGATCTGAAGGAGGTAAAAAGTAAAAACATGCAGTATGAGGCCAAACAGCATTATTACTTCACCATCTTGGTTTGTAGTCTGGAAAGTCTCCTCTTCCTCGCACCCATCAGCAGCCTCTCCTCTGGCTTTTCCTCCATCAGTAATTTTGACAATTAGTTCTTCTATTTATAATGCATACTGAAATATAATCCATTTTATTCCCCCAAAGGGCATGCACAGACCTCAGATGAGAAAGTGCCCAACTCCAGACAGAAACCCTCCTACTTGTAGTACTGCATAGCCTTTACTTTTGTGTCCAAAAATCAATGACAAAGTGAGGAAATGCAGCTCTGCTGGAGGTCTATAGCATCCATGCTGCTGAGGGAAGACCTATTCTGTGCTAGGGAATGGAAAAGGGCTCTTTACTGCAGATGGGCAAAAAGTACTGGCACTATCAGAGGTATGGCTCAAAGAGAGCAGAAGCCTCACCATTGCCTGTAAATGACACTTCTGAATGAAGATGTATTGTGACCACAGCAAACACTCTCCCAGTCCCTGACACACGCATGGAGACCTGCAGGGAGGAAAACCAAAGCCTATGAGTGCTGCTTGACTACCCAGGTGAAAGTCAAGCATCAGTTGTTAGCTCTCTACACACAGGTTGTTCTGCAGCTGTGAAAAACATGCCTCCTTCCTCTAGGTAACATAAAAACTGTGTCTCGTAAGCAAACATTTTCCCAGTGCTCCCAAATCTACAGCCAAAAGAGACTGCTCCGTGCTGAGCCCACCTACCAAGAGCAGGTGGTTACTTCTCACATCCTCCAGTGCAGCATTTCTTTAAGAACCAGGGGTTTTTGTGGTAAGCCCCACCGATGGTAACAGTCCCTGCAGTGCAACAGGATGCCTCCACAACTGCAGGTTTTACACCTTCTATCCTAAGGAAATTTCACACCATTATTTCCTTTGAATTTTCCAGGCTGTTGTTTTACATATTTTTGGTAAGGCAGACACATCAGAACGAGCATCCATGGGAGGAGGTGTTGGGGGATTGTATTGATACCTGAACCTTTTGTACAGGTGCCTTACAAACAAGGTGATTGTTGAAGCTATCACAGATTTGCTTTAAACATCCCTAAGCACTGCTCCAATTCGTTTTTTCTTTTCTTTTCTTTTCTTTTCTTTTCTTTTTAATAATAATTCCAGCCACCTAGTACCTTTAAAAAGGCACTATTTTGTGTAATTAAAAGAGGCTTTATGTTTGCAGCATGGTTTGATGAGACAAAATCCAGAACATCTGAGTGAAGAGAGCTCTAAAGAGGGCTCATCAGTAAATGAACACCGAGGAACCAGTTGATTGTCTAAAAGCAATGTTAATATTAGATACTAAAAGCTGGTGCACAAGAGCCATGTGCCATCCCCTGTGGTAATATCTGCAGGAGGCACAGGAGGCCAGTGATGCTCCAGGTGTTTGCTAGGGACGAATGGAAGATGAGAGTCTTAGGCTCACAGAAGGAGGCAGCTTGTCCTGCCACTGTGCAAGTGCTATTTAAACAAGGGAAATAAACTATTAACTCACTCAAATTTGGTGGTTTTCTTGCTGTTTTTGTTTTAAACCCTCCCTTTCCTCTATGTTTTCAACTCTATTAGCCAAGCAACTCGACAGTGACCCCTGAGAAGAAATGTTATTGATTCTTCTGTCCCCCTTTTGAACATAAATTCAAAAGACAAGCTAAGGTGGGAGAAGAGAAACTGCTCTAAACTGCTGCTTGCTGGCTTCCTGAAAGGAACAAAATCCTCCAAAATGCAAGTGCACTTATGATGCAGTTCACTGGCACAGATGCTGAACTTTGGCAGCAAGCGTTGAATCTGCCTAGGAGGGGCAAGAAGCAGGCTCTCACCCAAGCTCTTACTTTCAGCTCTGCAGAACCACTCCTTAAGAAAAACACCCAGGCCTTCTGTATAAAACAAAGGCCAAAATGTTACACAATACTGAAAAAAATTTTCAAAGTAGACAGCTCTGGAAAGAGTTTGAATGAAATAAACACATTTTGCAGGTTTGTGCCCCATCCCATATATCCTCCTTGCTCAACATAATTTATTATTTCTCTTACCTTTTATGCAAAACCAAAAAATTTCTTCTGATGCAGAAAACACTCAGGAACTAAATATATAGCCTATTCAGTTTTACACTGAGTATGTCTTTCAGCTAGAAATAGTTTTTATCATCTCCATACGAGCAGTACAGGCAACAATATTCTGTTTTTTAAATCTTTGAAAGTATCTAGGCTACAACTGGTTTTTTATCTTCTATTGTAAGGCAGTAAAAATGGAATATGCTTTGTGGACCTTCAACTGCACTTGGAAACTAACAAGTTTATACATTATAAAAGTTATTTGATTTACTCTTGGACAATGTGGGAATCCAACCTCACCATTTCTCACCATACATTATTTTTGACAGCGTGTAGCCTCATGTTCGTGAATTAAGTGTGAGTTGTCCCAGAACCAGTGCTCAGGATTCACTCTCACAGAATGATTCTGGCTGTGAAGACTCCCACGCCTCAATACATCACCTGAAGGTTTGGATGAATACATAAACAAAAACAGATACTTAGCAGCCAAAGACACGGCTTGCTATAAATTTCAACTCCTACTAGCAGATTCTTATTCGAGGTATAAAACAGATGAACTACTTGATATTCAAAAAGCTAAAAATGTAACTGCACGAATAATCTCAAGTTTCTTACCACTTCATTTCACAGTCTTCAAAGTGTCTTTCACCTACCTATGCACTAATAACTTCAACTAATATACTCTGTCATGCAAGTCTCTGAAGGTAAGGCTGATGCTGCTAAACCGTGGTCTTTTGAGATCACTGGATCACAAGGCAAAGATCAATAGGTCACTGGGTCACAAGGCTAAGCATTTTGGCCGTGCCGTATTTCCCCAGCACGATCGGTATTTGTGTATTTGCGTATCATCATCGCTGCCTGCGTTGGTGGGAGCACCACGGCCAAGTGACAAGCCCGCAGATGCCCTGGCTGTGCCTCGGCAAGAAAGGCAAGGAAGGGCTCGGGGTGCCACCAGCTGGGCGGTGCGGGAGCCTGGGCTGTCCCTGGGCTGTCCCCGGGCCTGCAGGGACACCTGGTGACAGAGCGGGAGGGAAGGGTGCGGGGCCGGGTGAGGGGCTACGGGGCTGCCTGCAAAGCCACTCGGGGCGTGGGGACAGCTGCGGGCCAGAAGTGAACATCTGCAGCAAAAGGTCTGTGAAACGCCACCAGACTGGTTCAGGAGGATGGTGCTTGTTTCATAATTACTGTAGCCGGCTTTTCTCTCTCCAGATCTATCACGGGCAGTGTCTGAATTCTGTCCCATCCCAGCGAGTCACAAACACTGCAGAATTATCTGATTCTACAAAGGTTAAGTGAGATGGGGAGAAGGAAGGGACCCACTGTGCTCAACCTACGTAAAACCGTAATTTCAGTAAAATGAGGGGTTGGGATTTCTTCAATTAATAAAATTATATTTTTCAGACTGAAAGGCTGACACTGAAAAGCACGTGCAGAGGCCACCTACTACAGCCCCTGCAGCAGCTGACTGCTGCAACAGCCCTAAAGGAATGTCAAAGACCTGGTGGGCAGGTGTCTAGAAACACCACTCCAAACCCCACAATTAGGAAAAGGGGCAAATTGGGCAAACAATCCCCTAAAGGAGAGAGCTAGTGATCACACTTAGTGTGCCCCTCCTTTCTCAGCATGCCACAACAGCCCTGAGAAAACAATTTTTAGTCGGTCCTGACCAGTTCTTCAATGACTCAGTACATTTCAGGGTGTGTTTTTTGCCCTCCCAATGGCTTACACAGAAGTTGTGAATAGAAGTGTGGGAAATGCAAAAGGTGAGAAGGCTTTCAGATTGAGTGAGAAAAACAGGTTTTGGAAATAAAGCAAAGATTTTAGGTTCAGCTGCTACTGTAAAACCCAGAAGGCAGAAGAAGATACAATTATCTAGACAGCAAGGACAATGAAACAAGGGTTAGTGTTTCTAGGTTTGGCTCAGAGAAGTCTTGAAGCTGCAGAAAATATGCTTAGCAAGATAGTTAAGTTTTAATCTTAAAAATGGAATTTTGTGCATTATTATTATAAGGCATACAAGTAAGCCTTATTTCTAACAGGTGTATGTGTGCTTTTCACTGATTAGTTAAAGTAGTTGTCTGTAAACTTTAGAAGCTATTGGCTAAAAAACTGTTAAGAATGTTCTGTAACAAAGCTTCTGGGACCAGGCATGAGCTATGTACCATCTCTTGTGTAACTGAGGCTGATGTCTGAATGAAATAATAAAATGCTCCTGGAACATCTGCCTGCACCCCCATCCCATTTGCAAAGTACACCAACTGTAAGAGAACTCCTCAGCACCCAGGCAGAAATGAGGGCTCTGGGGAGAGGGCACTAGCCTTCTTTGAGAGGCTTCTACCATGCTGAACTTTCCCTGCTTCACTTTCAGCTCTGTGGAATTAAAAACATTTCTTTTCCATTGCTGAGAGCTTGAAGTTCATCCTCAAGAAATTCATAAATGGACATATTCTTTGAATGTGTCTGGCTTGGAGCACATTAGGCAATGTCACAGCACAAATATTCATTGCAGCGAGATTCCAAAGCACACCTCCTGTCTTACCATGATACCTCTCCAAGACCATTTTAAAGCATTGAGCAGAAAACAGAGCATTCATGAAGTGTATTTGGCCATCTTCAGACATTCTTGGTCCTGTCCTGCCAGCTAGCATAGTGGGAAAACAAATGGCAGTTATGTCCAGAAGAAAACAAGATGCAGGAGCTGCACAACCAACATGTTTATATACCAGGGACACAAGATGACAAGTTGAGCCCTGCACTCGATATGCAGTGCAATATCCTCTCCCCACTTCCTTCAACATCTGCATTGTTCTCTGACCATGGCCAACCATCCAGGTGAGACAGAAGTTCCCACATTGCTCTCCACCCTCCTTCCCTACTTCTTGATGAAAGGGCTGTTGCTGTCACACAAAAGTACACTTGGCCAAGAGCTGGCCAAGCTGCAGCTCAGCTGTCTGAATAAAGGCACAATCCTAAACCAACACACACCAGGTCCTGGTGAGCTCCCACAGGACAGGACACCAGCAGGCTTCTCCAAGCCACACCCAGCCTGACCTTGGATAGATTGCCTGCTACCAGCACCAGGTATCCATTAACTTACTAGAATACAGAATAAAGGCAAAACAAAAGCTTTGTGTAGGCAGCAAAAGCTTTTAGTGAAAAATACACATTCCCACCTTCCCAGTTCAAGAAACAAGCCAATAAGGTGAATTGTTTCCAGCCCCAATGGCTACAAACTCAGCCCCTAAAAAGCCTCTGCTTTAGAGGCTTTTGTCATACATTCAGAACCACTGTTCTAAATGTGTGACAATACCTTTTTCAAAGAGGTGCTAAGTCTCAAGAATATATCACAATTAGATAATTTCAGTTAATTAAATAACGACAACTTTTCTATCAGAGTTGTGAGTTGTGAAAGTTAATTTATTTTTCCTCCTCTTCAGCTTTTCTTGGATAACAGCAATTCAGGGAATTACTTGGTTTTGCTGCTCATGTGCAAGCAGCCAGTAATTACTTCTTTTACAAGGATTACTATTCTTCACCAGCTTTTGCAAAGTAACTTCAATGTGGATTTCAAAAACTGAAACATTAAAAATATAAAGCAAAGCAGAAAATAAGCCATAAACAAAGAAACAAAATGCTGCCAGATGAATTTAAAAGTTTACTTTTATTCCCTTGTAGCTCTCAGAAATTTTCAGTAAGAAACTAGTTGATTTAGAAGGCAACAAAAACATGACAAATATAACACTGAGTACATGATAAGCCTCATTAATGTGTTTAAAACATGTTTTAGAACATAGTGAATACACATTTCCGTTGTGTATATTGCCTTTCACAGTAATAGTTAACAAATTAATTTCAACTAGAACAGAAGAATTTTGCATACCACTTTGTCCAGAATATTCAAATAAAAAGTTTTTAGAACCTTGCCCCATTTACTAAGAGAGGACAAGTGACTTGTGTACGACCAGCATTTCAGTTAAATCAGCTTTCACTCTTGTTCCAAAAGTCATCTCTAGGACATACTTCTACTTGAACCTAAAAGTTGAATGCTTCATTATTTAATTATTTTTTAAAGATCTGTCAGCACTTCCAGCATCTGATACATTCTGTATTCTTTCAGCTTAAAGCAAAGTGAATAACTAAGCAGAAACAGATCCCCCCACATCTCCACTCTTGGGAGGAGTAAGCTGCACCAGACGTTTATTTCCATCCATTGCACTCCCTGGACAAAAGAAAATCTTCATGTTCTCCACAGCAGCTGCCAAAGAGGATTAACACTACATGAACAATAATGTGAACAGACGTGAAAGTTAACAGGCATGTGGCTATCTCCTATCAGCTGTCATAACTTAAGCAGGAATTCTCTGTAGTCTTTGAATTTGTGACTATCAAACAACTTTTGTACTCCCTTATCACACTTGCCATGTTCTTCTCCATGGGCTGAAAGGGGAAGAGCAGCTCACTTGCAGTGTAACAGACAACTGGCTTCTAAGTAAGAGACACTTATATAGGAAACATTAGAAAACTTTTAAGTAACATATCTCCTCTAGCATAAACCACAGCGGGCATTAAATTTCAACTGCAAAAGAATGGTATTACTTCCCAAGACCCAAGATTTGTATAAACGGCTTCTAAGCACTACTACAAATATCAGCCAAGACACTGCCACCTTACTTTCCCAGAAATTTCAATTGCCATTATTTTGGGGAGAAAAAGGTTATCTCAGGTCTTACCACAGAGCCTCGCTAAAAGAAATAAAAGGAATAAATCTATAGTTTTGGCAATTCTATTCAGAGAAAGACCTTCAAAAAAAGGACTGAAAAAGTTTCTTTTTTTTTTTTTTAATGGAAAACAAAGCCATGCTTGCTAAACTTTTACTGTTTAGGATCGTACCTATTTGATACTTTACTTCAGAGGTCAACTTCCAAAACACAGATTCAAGTTGTTCCAGATTTGACCACAAAGATTTTGTCATTGTCCTGTGTCAGAACAGCATGGGAAAGCTCCACAAGCAGCACAAGTTTGTCTGCCAAAAATCACTTGTTTACAGCATTGTCTCTTGGCACATTCTGACTGGAATATTATAATGTCTGTCATCTTCAGTTATGAGAGTCACCACAGGCCAGTCCTCCTCGGGGTCATTGGGGTAAAGTGTGATGAACTCATCAGTGCTGTACTTATAGAGTCGGTACACTTGGATGGTGTACTGCAGAGCATAAGCAAGAAGAAACATTTCCACCTACATCGGAAAAAACAAATATTTGTGTAAAATTCAACATACCCTGTACAAGATTTTTCTCATAAAAATATTAAACTAATACCCATCAGATGTAATTTTTCAAAGACAAAAATTATGAAGTGAGAGGACATAAACATGAGCATCTCTCGTTCAGTATCTCCATACACCTCTATGTTACCATGCATTTAACAACAAAGTCTTCAGACCCACAGTGGCATAGTAGAAAAATAATCCTAAAGGAAAACTACTTTACACAGTGTCCTCCTGCTGCAAGCAGGTAAGAAAGACATTCTCTTATATCAATATTCATCCTGTTAAGTCACTTAAAACCACACAAGAGCAGGTTTCAGTCAATGGTCTTTTCACTCTTACAGGGTACTTTGAACTTTCCAGCCAAATAAAAAGTAAATGTAAAGCCCTTACAAAGCCTGTTGATAGGAGAAGAAATTCAGAAATAGAAGCTGTAAAAAGCTTCTACCTTGTCTATGACAGTGACAAACATATCAATAACAATTTACACAGATTCTTACTGAAATAAACAAATCTAGTCAGCACAAAAATAGGCAACATAACTTCTTGACTAAACTGAGCAGCAAAAAAGTCACCAATGAATCACCTATTTTCACAGAAACAGCAAACTGTCTCATCTTTACTGCAGCTGACAGATTTTTAAGACAAAAAAATACCCCAAAACATAATTCTCCCATGTTTCTAGTATTTACAATGAAGTTAACTGCAGTGTTCCACTTGTAATGAATTCAATGGGATTTTTTAAAATTGATGTTTCCAAAATCTTTCAGGCTATTCAGCTCACTAACTACTACTCATTTTCGTTAGGGGCTTTTTTTTGCAATACGTGTACAATTTATGCTATGTGTGAAACAGTAACTATCACTAGCTTATGAGAATTCACCACGTGTATGTGCTACACATGGTCTTCGTAATTTGAGTATCAGCTTTTATAATATCTTTCAAAAAGATAATAACTAAGAGATCCATACAAATGTTCTATTAATAGCACACTCTACTTCCAAAGAATGCTACTTGGCAGCCACCAGACAAGACCTGGTGTTTCAGAGGAGGGCCTTTGCAGACTCTCACTACAAGCAAGCAGTTCTAACATATTCTTCCCAACAAAAGACCAGACACTTCAGCCAGCCCAACAAAAGCTAAGTGATTTCTTAAACCACTTGAAACTAAAATCTCCAAAACAGGAAAATAACACTTCAAGAACAATCTCTCCTTACTTGTTCAAGGCCTCCGCTGTGACCAATGTGATTCAAGTGATTATGCATTAACTGATAAGGATTGCTGGATGTATCCCGTGCAAACAGGAGCCAGGAGAAGACAGGCACTCTCCTTCCACTTTTATCAGCGTTGTATAATTCGATGGCAGTGTTAAGCATCAAAAATTTCAGTGCTTCATAGAGACTATACTCCTCCTCTTCATTTTTAAACAATGTATCACAAGCCTCTTGTTTCTCAAGGGGATCCTCTATTTCACTTATATTCTTCCACTAAAAAAACAACAAACCACCAGAGACAACACAAATGAACAGCCATCACCCTGCAAGAGCTACAAAAAGCCACTTGTGAGTTGTCAGAAGCTCAGCACAGGCACACAGAATTTAACTTATTATGAGCTTTGTGCCTCTTTAAAAACAATCAAGAATATTTCCACAACTGTACCCCTACCAAGGTCAGGCTGAGTTAGTCTGATTTTGCTTAAACTGATTTATAAGCAAAGCAACAGGAGGGGATGCTAGAAATTGTTGCAGGTGGCAGAACAAATATTGTTGTGGGACAAGCATTAAGGCAATAACCTTTTTGTTTCCTGCACCATAAATCCTTCTTTTCATATTCTAAATTCATATTCTTTACATTTCTGTTACTCAGAATGTGTATTTCATTCCAACCCTCAAACTGCTGAATGCAGTATTCCAAATACTCTTAAAAGCCTTCATAAAAAGAGAATTTGCATTCACAGTAAGAAAGGAACAACTGAAGAGTTTTTTAATAGGTTCCAGAGTTCCAAGAGGGAGAAAGCATGGGGCTAGGTAATACACTATGAACACTTAAGGGTACAATCATGTTCCTATGACCTAGAATAAATGTATAAAAATGGAACAAAAACTACTCCTTTGAAATTACTTCACTGTTGTTCTGTGGTTTTCTTTCCTTAACCTCATCCAGACAGCAAAAGGATTTGTCCATAGTATACATCATTCCTTCAAATAAATACAAGAAATAATAGAGGAAAAAAACTACTCTGTTACATTAATTTCTTCATTGAAATCTGTCTAATTAATAGTTTTCTGCAGAGCTGCTGCAAATTAATTCCAGCATCAGGCTATTGCAAGTAGTGAAAGATCATATCTGAGCAGACATTCTTTACTTGATTTTTTTGCAGTATACATACAGAAAAGCATCCTAATGCTAAATTCATACTGAATTTAGCAAAAATTACTACTGAACTTATGAAAGCATCCTTATATTAAATTCACCACATTCAAGAAACTTTGCCACTTTTCTTATTTATAAGTGACCAAAGAATATACAAAGACTCTTCCAACCTTTTTCCTTAGAAGTATTAAATACTCTTTTATTTCATCACTTATTTCTCCCATCTTCTTGCCAGGTTTCTGTTTTAGCTGCCACTGCTTGATCCAGTCATACTTGCTCAGCAGGTTTTCAGGAAGCTGGAAGTCAAGAGAAGAAAAGGCAGCTCAAGTCAAAAGTCTGAAGAGGAAAAGCCACCAACCTGCATATTTTATTTTAACATTTGCACCTTAAAAGCATACTTCAGATGTCCTTCTGAAGAGATGCCACAGTAAGATGACCATAACCAAACACAACTGGCTCTGTATAATATTTGCTGGGTACCAGTCAGAATGCCAGTCTGTTACTATTTCCATATCTAATGAACACATAAGCAATAGATAATCACCAAGTTACTCAAGCCTGTTCGTTGTTTTATTTTGAGGTTTGTTTCTTTTTCAATTAAAACACTCCCCCACCAGCAAACAGATGACAATGACTGTGTTTGAAAGTGTCCCTGAACCAACAGGAGAGAAGATGACATCCATCAGATCCATCCAGAAGTCACGGTGGACTGCAAACTACTCTATACAGAACTCACAAACACAGTTTCCTTTTCAGGGAGCACAATTCAAAAGCTCTGGGACAGGCTTTTTATTTAAGAAGAAATCAACCTGGCAATTAGCCGATGCATCAGATCATGTTTTAGCCTCAGAACTATTGCCTCTTTTATTGCTCATGCACTACACCTGTTCAGTTCAGAGCTTTTACACTTCCCTTTAAGGACATCCTGGCAGTTGCATGTCCAGTTCTGTACCCTCATCTATTAACCCATTTTACTGCTAGAACAGCAAGAGCAACTTGTGTCTCACAATGGATTAAATACTTGGCTAGCGCAGCACTTATGCCACCAGCCACTACCAGCACATTTTCAGTTTATTAAGACTCCAAAATACTAATGTGTTCTCTTTAGTGGCAGCCGAATGTGTCAGATAGGCACAGACTTTCCTACACTCTAGCCTGGTATCCTATGCTATATGGACACATAGAACTAAAGAATCAAAAATTATATGCCAATAACTTCTACAACTAGAAATGTGCATGTAATCACCATTGTAAATTAAAAACAACAAAAAAAAAGTTATATTTGTACTGCCAGCTGTCACCATTTCTCTTACGAGCCTTCTGCTTTGATAGATAACAATTTATCATTTCAGTCAGTTTGTTTTGTAGGTGTACACCCTTTTCAAAAAAATGTTAATTATCATATGATATTTTCCTTGATGAATCAGTAGCAGAAGAACCCATGAACATCATTAAAAATTTCAAAGTACATAATTTTAAAGAAGTTTGCATGCTCTTTAAAGGAGCACTGGGGAACTATGTTCTTTAATCTGAAAATGTGGAAATGGCTGAGAGCTGAAAGAATGTGTTTTTTACAAAAAGGAAACCATTTTGCAATGTACTTGCAGTAAAGCACTTCATAGAACTATTTTTATCAGTAATTACAAAAATATAATCATTAGACATTTACTTAATGATGATAGTGGCCAGAATGAGAAATAGTAAGAACAGTGTGATTCTACCTGGACTGCTACCCTACAGAGTCTGTATCAGATGTCCACCATTTACATTCCCAGCAGCATCTTGACAACTGGAACCTTACTCTTCTCAAGTGGCTTACTTTTGTACAGGCAGCTTCTTACACGTTTGTTCCACGTTCAGTGATACCATCAAATGGACTTTTTTGACACAAGAAAATTTCTGGAATATTTTTCTTCTACTTGCAGGAAAATACCTTGCTTTTCTTACACACCACTGCTCCATAAGAACTGTTCTTATCAAGAGACACTAAGTGGAGTTGCTCTTATGCTTATTTTAAGCAATATTTAAGACACAGGTAATTACACACACTCTCCAAAGCCTACAGCATCCAATCTGTTATTCCACTTTCTAGAGAAACCATATAGGGCACACAAGAATAGATATTATAATTTTGAAAAGCTGGGGGTTTCTCAAATGTTAGAATAAATTGTCTGTATTTTTTGTCATTGCCAGCTGTCTTGTGGAAAACCTCTTACTGCCACATTATACACAGTAAGAAGAAACTAAGAGGGCAAGATGAAGACAGACAAGTCCCATTCTCGTCAACACTAGAGTAACATTTATACACATTATAAACTGGAAACCAAGGGCGCCAGGACTCAATCCCAAGTTGAAATAATTACTGTGCACAAAAAACAGTCTTGAACACTACAACTTCTCAGTTCAGGAATATTGAAAAGCGAGCATATATATTGCATAACAAAGAAATTAGATGATTAAATTATCAAATTGGTTAGACTCAATATTACTCTACTGTCAGAAGATCAGTTTGACACATACCATAGTAAAATCCTCACTCTGCAGCCACCTGGGTAACTGGGTAGCCTGGCTTAATGCCTGGAAAAGAGTTGCTCTGAAAGCACAAAAGTTATCACCTCGTATTCTCCTTATAGATGCAAACTTCTGAGCAACTGCTTCATAACCCTAGGAAAACAAAAAATCCCAAGAAAATTAAATCATTAATAAAACCTTTTAAGGTCACACACTGGTAACATAAGAGATATCGGGATATTGACATCCAAATACTAATGCTATTTTCAAAAAAAAAAAAAACTTGACCCACCACCCCTTTTGGAAGTTCAAATGCTTTTATGTGAGAAATCATGCTTTGAAAAAAACAACTGAGTTCTGCTGAAAAACAAACAAGAAACTGAAGAAATCCAATAGATAACTGTTTGAGGTGTTTGTGTGATGACAGAACACAAACATCATTGAAATATGGGTAGCTAACTCACTTAGATTTCCAAAAAATATCAAACATACACACACAAGACTACACATCATGCTTGAAAGAAATTTCAGCAATAGTTAAAGCTACTAACCCAATACATGTGTCACATGTAGTTTGTTTCTGCCTCAGGGCAAGTTTGTGTTTACACTGAAGTATCTTGACACTTGCCTCAGCACATTTGTTCCCTCCCTGCTGTTCCCATATGCACAGTTGTAGCAGAAGCCACAATGCTGAAATGCAGCTTCTGCAGCTTAGCTACCCTGGCAAGGGCCAATGCCCTGTGTGTCTCTATCTCTCATAGTGATCTCCCGAGGGTGGCATGGGGAGTTCCTGATTTTTGTAAGGTATTTTTTATGTTTACTCACACATCTCACTAGATTTTTCAAGCAACAAAACAACTTTGCTTTATTTTCTACCATTCTAGCTCAAGATTAATATAAAAAAATAGTTCAAAAACTGGAAAAAAAAATCAGGAAAAATTTTTAAAAACCCATGCAATTCACCAATTTCAGTTACCTGCCTTCCACCTTAAATTTTGGTAATCTGCTCCACACTTCGAGTCCACAAAATGAGTGTTTTATGTCCATAAATGAAATATAAAACTTCAACTGAAAACAGTAACAAATGACAGTATTAATCAAACCCCTAAACTATGTGCAAGTAGCTTTACTAAGAGCACATTTGGAATGAGCATCAAGAAAAGCATCTGCCAATTGTCAGCCACTTGTAAGACCTCATAACCTAAAACACTGCTACTGCATTTCCTGTCTTAAAAGATCGACCCCATAGGAAATCATGTAGCAAACAAAAACAGAGCCTAATAAAATTTGACAAAAATAGAATTTCTACCTTTCTCATCCTTTTTGCTACTGGTGTATTTCCTCTCCATTCCTTTCTGCAGTACTCCATGATGTCCATTTCAGGCGAAACACTAAGTTTATGTTCTGTCAAAACAGAACATGCAACATTATAAAGAAAAGAGAACAAGGTAGAAAGCGCATCAAATTTCTCAATATGCTATCACTTTAAAATAACTTTAGTGCCAAATGAAACTGGCAACACAACCTGTAGCTATGAAGTAATTATTACTATGGGAGGGGATAAAATCAGTTTGCTCTGAAAATGACCTGTGAAGAAAAGTAAAGATGCAGTTCAACAAGACAGAGAACACTCTGCTCCTCTCTTCTGCAAAAATTAATTGTCAAAGAGGAGAAATTAGTAAAGTACCCTTCACTTTCTTAGCAAGCAGAAGAATATTTGACAGAATCTTCTCTTCTTCATACAGCAGCCAGACTATAAGGGAGAAAGATGACAGATCTTTCTGAGTAAGTCAGTAACAATAATAGAAAGAAGAGATACAGTTTTGCCTTGGAATCCAAACAGGCTTCATCCCAAAACAAGATAGTACTGAGGTTATCAAGGCATCCCAGCAACAGATGCTGCTTTTATCACTATGACTGACTAATTTTCAAGCGCAACACTCGTAACAAAGACTATGTGACTGCTTTCCAAAGAATTCACATTAACTTGTAAAGTAACTACAGAAACACAGGGAATGACATATTAAGAACAACAAGTTTTACAGAGAATTGATCTTTTTATGAATCGAACTGCACAATGTACTCAGTCAAAGTAATTGCTATTGAACACAGACATCTGTGCACAAAAGTCCCAGGAACAGAGGGTGTAAGGACATCATCACACATCACTGCTACAGTGAGTCACAATACCATATGAGAAACTTCCCAAAGTTCCACTGTACCTGATGAGTTTGTTTCACAAAGTAGTATTTTCTCTCTCTGTATTTCTTCTTCATCACGATACATGTCCTCCTCGCTGCAATAAAAATCAACACATACCTCACGTAAAGCACAAATCTTACTCTCTTTTTCAACCTGTTCCTTCCCCTGTTTACAATTGAGGAAAGTATTTAAGTCTTTCTACCAATTTTTTTCAACTCTATATGCTTTCCACCTTACCCATTTTCATAGAACCAGCATTAGCTCTCAAAAATAGAGAAAAGTTTAAAAAACCCTCTCAGCTGCTCCCCTCAAGTATCTGTCACTAGGTTGGTAATAAATCATTGCCTGAATTTCTCTTCTGTGGTTGAATGGATACCACAGTCCCTTTGTATTTCTGTATTTCACAATATAAATTTGCAAAAGACACAAGCCAACATGTCTATTTGCTGCTTATATGAATAATGCACCCTATGCATGCAGCTAAGAACACATTACTCAACAGAGCTTTGCATCTACACACCACTGGGACTGACCAATCTGCCTAGTGCTGAACAGAACACATGACAGAATACAATGAAAAGTGGCCAACCACCTGCATTTAGTTTGAATGTTACCAACTCGAAGGAGAATTTCCACCATGATCCAAACTGCAGCTTACAGGCTAGCTGAAATCCAGAGAAAGGTTTCTTCCTCAAATAATAAGGGCTTTTTGGCCAAGGTACATTGTCATAAGAGTCAAGTATCTGTACCTGAGCTTATATACAACATTCTGAAGTCAAGTTGTGACCACAGGAGAGGAGATTATGCCCTGTAAGAATACTGCATAGACTAGCATCTGCAGCTTAGATGAACACTACTGTTGAAAATGGAGGTCCATACAATGTTCAAAAACTTGACTGCAAATTGCATATTCCATTCCTGTGAGGCATTTGTCATATAATTACATCTAGTAAACAAACTTCTGAAAAATAATCACAGCTTCACAATTAAAATTCTTAAAAAAATATAAGTCACCAGATATATTAGCATCATTTAGGTTTAACACTAAAAGAAGTTTACACTGAAAGTCTGTTTTTTGAAGAAAGTACATAAGCAGAAAAAGGCTGCACAGTTATTGTTTACTGCCCACTACTATTCTAATCTACTCCTCAAGAACACCCCAAATCCAAACCACAGTCTGCCTGCAAAAGACTAGGAAGAAATTAAGGTAGTGACCCAGCTACATCTTACACCACCAGATGTGGTGTAAGAGAGGACAAGCAATTAGGAAGACTGCGACGAAGAATTTAATGTAGCCAGCTGGAAATTGGATACTGCCATTAAACCTGAAAGGATGGACTAGTAAAAGATGGCTCTGTATTTCTTTTTATTTATATCCAAACCAGCTTACTAAATCCATCTGCATGTATTTTCCTGGAGAACAAGAAATCTTTAGTATAAAGACCAACGTAGGGTAATATCAGGAAACTCATCTACTGTGCTGTCATATAAAACTGGTTTAATTTTCTCTCAAGTGCTCAAGTAGCTGTTTGAAATCTCATTTTTAAAAACATTAAATAATTATTAATTAGAAGAGAAACTAAGTAGGTAGGTATTAAACACAGTACTATCCGATGAGAAGGAAAGTCATAGAAATATTTGTTTCAAGTCCATATTCATGTTTCAGTATGATACTGGACAAAGCCTAATTTCTCAGCAGAGTTTAAAGTCCATTAAGGTTTGTGAAGAATTTCAAGAACACTTAATAACCTTGAAAATACTATGAAAAACCCCACACAGCTCAGTATCTGACAGCAGCAATCTCTACGTTATCTTCTCTATAAGACAAGTATCTAAAATGTAAAGCAACAACCTCCCCCTCAGAGCATGAATGTTGAGAAGTGCTCAACTGACTAAGTTAGTGAGATTACTCAAGAAAGAGGAAGTTTGGTGCAAAGGAAGCAGTGTCATGTCCCTTCTGCAGATATTATTAAACCACCTTCTTTCTGGGAGTCGACAAAACAGAAGCAGCCACAGACTAAGCAGCCACATGACAGACTAACATCCAGAGTAAACAAGGTACTGCAATTCAAGAGAGTTGTTTTGAAATCCAGGTAGCCAAGAGGTGCAATCCATCTGCACAGGCACTATCATTCCAGAGATGAAAGTGCGTCATAACACTGGTGTAGCACAGCAACTGTTAAGTAAATCTGTGGAAATACGAATGTGGAAACCAAAGCCTTTCCCCATTAATGTTCAGATAAATATTTGAAAAATACAGTAAAAATAAAGTAAGAAGTGGGAAAGAATGATTAAGTGAAAATACACATGCACAAAAGAAAAAAATAGTGCAAAACCATGCAAATACTTTAACTGCTGAACTAGTTAATGGGATTTTACTGAACCAAAGATACCAAGGGAAAAAAAATCAGAAATTTACCTTCATGAACTAAAAGTGCCCTCCCTTTCTATCGAAAAACTGTTAATATATTTAAAAAAATTAATCCCTACCTTTCCTCGGATAACTCCATCACTGAACAATTACCAGACACAGGTACATATAGTTCACAGTTTCTAGATGCATCCTGATCCATCACAAGAGGTTTAATCATATCTGTCTTCTCAGTTCTCTCACTACTTCTGTATACGTAGTCTTGTCTTATTTCTGATGTAGCTTGCTCCTTCTGGCCTGCAGCTGCATCTGCTGAGCCAAGTTCCTCAGAAGCAACACCAACTTCATTTTTATGCTTCACAGGCTGTGTGGGAGCACTCTCTTTTTTCTCTTCTGCACCGGTAGAAAGGCTGGTTGGCTCTGTCATCCACCCTTGAAGATTATCCTGGCTTTGAAGAATGAAAAAATATATGAGGCATTTCTCTTCCAGAACAAAAGCTCATGTTTAAGGAAAATTACAATATTTTGAGTTACGTTATATTCTGAGAATTCAGAGGGCACATAAATTATTCAAAAACAGGAAGAAAATCCAGAACAGTTTGGTAAAATAAGACAGCACCCAAGCTATTTTCTAACTCATTCCCCTGACCGTCTCTTCTTACCACAGCTAAGCTGTGCTGGTTCTCCAAACACAACCTGCACTAGAATTAGTGCCCTGATTAAACACCTGCTATCCTTGAGATGCATTATCACCTAAAATCCCAGAGATTAACACAAATTCTAAAGAAACAAGTTGCAGTCCTGCAAGAAAAGAGTTTTTACAAACTCAACTGGTGCTCTGTGAAATAATGTGAAACATCCATTGCACCAGGATCACTGCTTAGGGCAAAAATTTCCGATCTTTGTGTCTTTCCAATATGATGCCCACGGTATCAAGACAGGATGTATACAATCCATTCTAGCAAGCTCTCTGAAGGTTTAGGATTTACCCAAATGTAGTAAATTTTCAGGGATATTTATCTTGACGAATAATACTCCCCAAAAGTCATGGGTTTCTTGGCAATTGCCACATTCATGTTCTAGACAATTAGTGGCTATCCAGGCCAGTGACCTCAGAGCTCACAGACTTAATATCCACTCTATAAAACTTAAAACAGCACAGCACATTTCTGTTTCTAGGTTATAGCCTCCCACCTGCAACATACATTTGCTTACTAATGTTACAGCCCTTTGGCACTCGAGCCCTGATGTTGTACCAAGGTGTCTTGCAGCACAGAGCTCAGGACTAGAGTCCACAGAGCCACAGAATGGCCTGGGCTGGAAGGAACTTCAAAGGTCACCTAGTTCCAACTCCCCTGCTGTGGGCAGGGACACCTTGCACTAGATGCTCAGAGCCCCAGCCAGTCTGGCCTTCAACACTTTCTGGGATGGGGCATTCACATCTCTGGCAACCTTGTTACAGTGTCTCACCACTCTCACAGTAAAGAGCGTCTTCTTAATATCTAAATCCAAACCTACTCTCTTTTAGATGGAATCATTCTCCCTTGTCCTGTTACTACATGCCCTCGTATAAGTTCCTCTTTATTTTTCTTGTAGGCTCCTTTAGGTACTGGAAGGCCACAATTAGATCATTCCAAAGCCCTCTCTTTCTTCCAGTCTGAAAACAGCCCCAAGTGTCTCAGCATTTCCTTATAGGAGAGGTCAACTTCGCGGCCCTACGGGGGACTCGTTCCAACAGGTCCCTGTCCCTCCTGTGCTGGGGCCCCCAGAGCTGGCTGCGGCACTGCAGGTGGGGCCTCACCAGAACGGAGCAGAGGGGCAGAACCCCCTCCCTAAACACCCCAGACCACGCTGCTTTTGACGCAGAGTCGCACTCCACGTCCCGGTTCCTCCCG
>VZRF01003322.1:41859-175371 GCA_013396875.1 Vireo altiloquus | reverse complement strand
TTTACTGAACCAAAGATACCAAGGGAAAAAAAATCAGAAATTTACCTTCATGAACTAAAAGTGCCCTCCCTTTCTATCGAAAAACTGTTAATATATTTTAAAAAATTAATCCCTACCTTTCCTCGGATAACTCCATCACTGAACAATTACCAGACACAGGTACATATAGTTCACAGTTTCTAGATGCATCCTGATCCATCACAAGAGGTTTAATCATATCTGTCTTCTCAGTTCTCTCACTACTTCTGTATACGTAGTCTTGTCTTATTTCTGATGTAGCTTGCTCCTTCTGGCCTGCAGCTGCATCTGCTGAGCCAAGTTCCTCAGAAGCAACACCAACTTCATTTTTATGCTTCACAGGCTGTGTGGGAGCACTCTCTTTTTTCTCTTCTGCACCGGTAGAAAGGCTGGTTGGCTCTGTCATCCACCCTTGAAGATTATCCTGGCTTTGAAGAATGAAAAAATATATGAGGCATTTCTCTTCCAGAACAAAAGCTCATGTTTAAGGAAAATTACAATATTTTGAGTTACGTTATATTCTGAGAATTCAGAGGGCACATAAATTATTCAAAAACAGGAAGAAAATCCAGAACAGTTTGGTAAAATAAGACAGCACCCAAGCTATTTTCTAACTCATTCCCCTGACCGTCTCTTCTTACCACAGCTAAGCTGTGCTGGTTCTCCAAACACAACCTGCACTAGAATTAGTGCCCTGATTAAACACCTGCTATCCTTGAGATGCATTATCACCTAAAATCCCAGAGATTAACACAAATTCTAAAGAAACAAGTTGCAGTCCTGCAAGAAAAGAGTTTTTACAAACTCAACTGGTGCTCTGTGAAATAATGTGAAACATCCATTGCACCAGGATCACTGCTTAGGGCAAAAATTTCCGATCTTTGTGTCTTTCCAATATGATGCCCACGGTATCAAGACAGGATGAATACAATCCATTCTAGCAAGCTCTCTGAAGGTTTAGGATTTACCCAAATGTAGTAAATTTTCAGGGATATTTATCTTGACGAATAATACTCCCCAAAAGTCATGGGTTTCTTGGCAATTGCCACATTCATGTTCTAGACAATTAGTGGCTATCCAGGCCAGTGACCTCAGAGCTCACAGACTTAATATCCACTCTATAAAACTTAAAACAGCACAGCACATTTCTGTTTCTAGGTTATAGCCTCCCACCTGCAACATACATTTGCTTACTAATGTTACAGCCCTTTGGCACTCGAGCCCTGATGTTGTACCAAGGTGTCTCGCAGCACAGAGCTCAGGACTAGAGTCCACAGAGCCACAGAATGGCCTGGGCTGGAAGGAACTTCAAAGGTCACCTAGTTCCAACTCCCCTGCTGTGGGCAGGGACACCTTGCACTAGATGCTCAGAGCCCCAGCCAGTCTGGCCTTCAACACTTTCTGGGATGGGGCATTCACATCTCTGGCAACCTTGTTACAGTGTCTCACCACTCTCACAGTAAAGAGCGTCTTCTTAATATCTAAATCCAAACCTACTCTCTTTTAGATGGAATCATTCTCCCTTGTCCTGTTACTACATGCCCTCGTATAAGTTCCTCTTTATTTTTCTTGTAGGCTCCTTTAGGTACTGGAAGGCCACAATTAGATCATTCCAAAGCCCTCTCTTTCTTCCAGTCTGAAAACAGCCCCAAGTGTCTCAGCATTTCCTTATAGGAGAGGTCAACTTCGCGGCCCTACGGGGGACTCGTTCCAACAGGTCCCTGTCCCTCCTGTGCTGGGGCCCCCAGAGCTGGCTGCGGCACTGCAGGTGGGGCCTCACCAGAACGGAGCAGAGGGGCAGAACCCCCTCCCTAAACACCCCAGACCACGCTGCTTTTGACGCAGAGTCGCACTCCACGTCCCGGTTCCTCCCGCTCCCGCTCCTCAGGGAAGGACGGCCCAGGCTCGGCACGGCGCAGCCCCGAGAGGCCTCACCTTTCCGCCGCGCTCTGTCCCGCCCGGCACCGCTCCGCGCCNCGCTCGGCTCCTGCGCGGCCCCACAGCCGCTTCCGCCGCGCCGGAAAGGGCGGCCCCGCCGGGCCCCTCAGCCCGGGCGGGCGGGACACGGCACCCAGTGCGCGATGGGGGGATGAGAGCGGTGAAGTGGAACCCCCCCAAGGTGGAAGGCAACAATAAGTGTTGGTAACAAGAGGAGAGGGCGGAAATAAGAGTTGCTTTCCGGCTGCCGGACGCTCCGTGTACAGGGAAGTGCTCTTAGGATGCAAAGTGTGTACGTGTGAAGTCTCTCTTCTGGGAGCAAAAAAATACATCACCACATTCTGATACGCCTTTGTGAAACGCCAGGCAGGAGAGAAACGCACACGGAGAATAAACGAGAAGCCTTTAAAAATTAAATGCTACTGAAACATAGGCTGCGGCTAAAAAAAAAAAAAAAAACAACCAACCAACCAAACAAACAAAAAAAAAAAACCAACTCAGAACAGAGTAAAAAGTCAGAAATCTGCGTAATCCGTACTGTGATAGAAAAAGTCCACCGCGGTTTGGGCGTTTTGGGGGGAATCTTCACGTTGTAATTTGGCCCGAAAATGGAGAAGTCTTTGTCTTCTTTCTGAAATTTCCCTCATAAGAATATGCTTTCTCTGAGTAGGACAAGAGATGCTGAGACTGGAGGCAAATAACTACAACAAATATACTTGTCAGCAAAGGAATTTGAGGCAAAAACTCCTACAAATATGCTTGTCAGCAAAGGAATTTGAACATGTATTTAGAGTATCAAACAGTATTGGAAGAACATGTTGAAGGTGGAGGTCAGCTAGTAAAACCTCTAAACGGTTCAAATGGAAACGACAAGTAATTCGCAACATCATGAAACAATATAAAACTGATCGACATTTTTGTAAACAAGCCTTTTCTGTTTCTTTTATGCTCCAGATATGTGGAAGCCTTATGAATGTTTGAAGAAAAGCAGGAAAAAACCCATTACCTTAGGTTTCTTTTAATCACTGCTCTTCTTGTGGATCAAGTTCACGTCGGATTGCTGTTGACAATGACATGTCCTTTGAAAAATCTCTTTAGTTTGAACAACTGTCTGACTGACTGGTTTGTCTCAAAATGCATTCTTGTTTCCCACTGGTCATTTCAGAATTACTCCCTATCAAACAGCTAGTCCACTTGAAGCATACCCCCAACTGTTTCCCATGTTGCCATTATTTAAATAATTTAGATTTAGTAGCATTTAAGAGCCATTACAGTTGCCTCCTTTTTAAGATTAAATACTTTGTTAGTTACCCGCCTTTGCTGTTCTTTCAGCAACTTTTAGGCAGAGATGGTTTGGCTGACCATTTCACAATCCTTCAGAGAACTACAGAGCAGAATAGGTGAAGCAGCAACCTAGACCTATTTCATCATGATGAGCAAAACAGAGCGTTGCAAAATGACCCTGCAAAATAATTGAACTGTACCTGAGTTATGAAATGAAATTTGCAAATCCTGCTTGTGTTCTATTTGGAACTGTTTCCTTGTAACAGCAATTTCCCGAACAGCAAATTGTATTTATTTCCTTCCTCAGGAAGTATTAGATGAAAACTATGCCATTATGTCATATTTCAGGCTGCACTACAGTAGAGCTTGTCATGTGAACTTGAAAGAATGGGTGCAGTCTCTGTCATTTGGTGTTTAGCTGCTTACGGATGGGGCTTATGTCAATCACAGGATTAAATGGGTTTTTCTCTGCATCACAAAAACACCAAAACTAAATACCCAAAGAAAATATTTTCCTGATGAAACTTTGTGTTTGCATTAACTGAAATAAAGTATCCCAGACATCATCAGCTGAATAAATAAATTAAACAGAAAATTCCACTCTCTCCACCCAATGCTCTGCCCTCAAGAAAAACTGGGGGGAAACCAATCATAATTTTTGGACTGGATATATGTCATAGTTGAATTGATAAAGGTTATTCAAGGGAATATACATCAGTTTTGCCTTTATGTAAACTACTTCTAAAAATAGGGTTTCTCCCTGCCTCTTGTAAACAATATATTGCAAGCATATTTGACATTTATTTTCTCAGCAAGGGGTATTTGTGTATCCAGTGTTGATATGTAGTAGCTATGTCAGATATATGATAGCTGGAAATATTTGATAAGTTGTGTGACACATTTCACAAGATTGAGTGTGGCAAAAGAGTTGTGTGTTAGTCATTGCCTTCCAGGTTGCAGAAATTCCACGAATAGTTTTAGTTTGCAAACAAAAAACAGTGTTTTAGGGACTGAAGGCAGTAGCTGTTTAAGAACATGCAACAACACTAAATAATTTAACACTAAAGGAAAAGAAACTGAGATAATGAAAGTGCAGTGTTTATACAAATACGTCTAGAGTAATGCAAGTTAAACAAAGCAAACATCTTTTTTGTGTGTGTTACAAGTATTACCAAGTTGAAAAGGAATTCAGCATAAAGTCTTGAAGTTTGCTTTCTAAAGGCTGGGGAAGTGATGAACACTTTGTTTTTCTGAGATGATCCATTTTTAAACAAACAGACCCCTTTGTGATTTGTGTACTCTGTTTCATATTCTAATAGGTGTGCTCATTTTAAAAAAAAAGTCTCATTTGCTTAAATTGTGTAACATTTCTGAACAACAGATTTACCTAAACTATTCAATGCATTAGCTAAAACAACTATGCAGTACTTACTTTTTTGCCCATAGCTGCTTTTAGTGTTTTTTAAGGATGGTCTAGAATGTTAGTCATATTTACTTTAATTTAGAGCTTGGCCCCTACATGATCAGTCATCCCCATTGACAATGCTGTATTTTCCAACAGAGCAGGTTGCCCTTTTCAAAGTCTTCAGGCCAGAGATAGAATCTTGCTTTTCAGTCTTGGTAAATAATAAATGTATGTGAACAAATTTTAAAAATACTAAAATTACAGATCACAGGAGGATTGTCCACAGGATTCTGTTAAGTTTCTGAACTTAGTTTGAGAGAACAATGTTGACTTATTCATTAAAAAGTCACTGTATATTAAGATCAAGTAAGACAGACTTCTCTATACAGAAAAAAATGGAGCAGCTGTTTGCTTCTCTTGAAGATATTAAAATAGTCATGTTACTCTTTAAGATTTTTTTTTTTTTGAGAATGGGGCTTGAGCAGAATTTAGATAAGTAAGCTCAAGATATTTTATTTCCATAACACCTAAAACTTGTGTTTTCAAACTTGTATCTTCAAAGTAGGCAGTGAACTAAGTATCACTAATGTCTACAGTAAAAACCAAAGCCCATGCCCCTTGTCCTGTATGTGATTTATTAGTAGCTCAGACTATTTCACTTAGAAATCTAGTTTTTCTGTTGTCATGATTTCCAGTGGAGTGTCTGGATAGCTCCTGTACCTATGGGAGAAGTGAGATTCAGCCTCCTAGCTGAAAATAAAATGGAGGTTTCAGTTCTCAACCCCAAGGTACTAAGGTCAACACCACAATCATATAAATCTGAATGAAGAAGACCAGCAAGTACTACTTCTAGTCTAATGCAATTCTCTGTTAATAAGAATAATTTAGAGTTTTGCAAGAACACATCTCTGGGTTGCTGGTCCCACTTGGAATGGGTTCAGCAGAGTTTACTTCCTACTGTAAGTTCCCTATATCCTTTACTAAGTGTAAGGTACAACTATCAAATTAACTAAGAAAGTTCATGGAAATACACAACAAAGACATTCAGTGCAATACAGGAGATCATCTTTTGTAAGTCTGAAATATTTCTGTACTTGGTACTTTCTGATAGAGGACACTAGCAGCTGAGATTTTGATACAAAAAGAACCCATCAAACCCCATGAAAAAATATTTTTATCCTTTTTTTCTTATTTAATGCATCTTGGTGCTTGAGAGTAGTTGTTATCTTCTTTGCTAAACTAATTACAGTGCACTACCTGAAAATGGCTCCACATTTTTCAGGAGTAGATTAGAAACCTTTGGGTGACCAGTTCTTGTGACTGAAGGGGAATACTGTTCAGAAGAAAAATAGATGAGGAAAACACCAGTAAAAGTCAAATGGGCAATACAGTATCCATTATATACTTCCATAATTACATATTGCCCATGTGTGTTTTCTTTCCTGTGGCATCCCTGAATTTGTTAGAGTTTTTGGAGGTGTATTCCTAAGAAGATATGTCTCCTCCCTGGTACAGAAAGACAGGTATATAGAGATGCTGCTTTCCACTTTTATAGTTTCCAGTTTTATATTTCCCTAGAGTGAGCTCTAAATTGGCATGCTGCTGTCCATCAAGCAGAAAGGTGTTTCCAGCACCCTGTGTTCCTTTTTTAAATGACTGAGAAAAACATGTAGGTTGTGGCTTTGGTGAAGTGAGTAGGTTTTTGTCAGTCCCTCAAACAGAAAATGGAGAATGTCTGAGTCCTACCAGTATAACCTATACATCACTGCTAAAATTTATGGCTGTTTGCAAGTTGAAAAATTGTCATTATTTTTTTACATGCACCAGTCTAAAGAATTAAAGTTACAAGCTTTCTTAATAAGAAAAAACAAAGGCACCTTTGAAAACCTGCTTCACTTCTTTTTAACAAGCTCGGTTTGCACATTTGAAAATATTTCATTAAAATGGACAAATTGTCTATGAATTTGATAAAAATATTTATTAAAAGAAGTTACAGTATGATGTAAGTATTTTCTTCATTATTAAACTAAGAATACCTCATATCCTCTAATTGGAAAATAATGACAGAAAGTTTGTTTTTGAGTACTCTCAGTAAACCAACATTCTTAGCAATTACTATGTCAGAGTAAGCCAGCAGTGTGTCCTGACTGTTGCCCAGACCAAGAACACTCTTGGTGGCTCAATCAGTTAACTAAACCTGCCTGAACATTTTGTGTATTTCATACCTTTTTTTCCTCTACAGTTTCTGCATTTAAAATTTTTTTTAAAAGAGAGGATATATAGTCTGAAGAAGCCAAATAGTGAAACTAAATGCAAAATTCTATCTGCTTTATGGGACAGAAATTTAAGAAACATACAAATGTATGTTGGCTTATCTTCTCCACCCATAGTAACAAGCATGTATTTCCTTTAATGATTGATTAAATATTCATTTTTATTTAAGCTTAAAGAGGAAGTTTAGAATTAGAGTTCCATTTTTTACATTAAATCTGCAAAAGTTGCTTGCATTTTTATGGTCACAAATCTGCCCAACCTCCTGAGAGTAACAAAGAAGGTGAAAGACAAACTGTAAGAAGCAAACCCACCATATGGCCTGACTGGAGAAGACATCAAGGTGAAGTCAAATGGTGAGTTGTCACATTCTCCCTGGGGACTCTGACATGTCTGCATCCATCACATTTGCCAGGTCATGTGATAAAAGTTCATCTGCCCACACAATGAAGAGCACAGAGAGACCACTCTCATCAGCTATACAGATGGAAAGCCTGGCTGAAAATCTAATGAGAGGTGTCTTTTGCAGTCAGATGCACATCATAAGGTAGCATGCCATTAAGGTGAAGACATTGAGAAAAGCAACATTAAGCTGGGTTACTGAACTAATGAAACATCCCAAAGAATATCTAAGAGTACACCAGAACCATGATAAAAACTGTATTTTAGTATCAAAAATCAAGAAGCTAAGGGTTTTGTATTACAGTGCCCAAATTCATTTGTCCATGTTACTGATTTCTAAAAGAGAAAAGAAGTGGTATTTTGCTCTAATAAGTCAACAGATCAGCCTCAAGATCTTTTTCAGTTCATTAATCAAGTGAACTCAATCCATTCATTTGGAACAAATCTGTCTCAGCTGATGTTCATAAGTCTACCTAATGAGCAAGCCTTTGGAGCTGCTTGGATGTGGCTGCCCTTGCACATACCTGCTTGGAACAAGGAATGTGTTTATGCCTGCTGTGCAGCTACTCTCCAGCTGACCAGCTCCTCAGACCCCCACTTGTTGATGGCAGCTCCTGTCAGCTGCCTTTGGTCCTTGTTCCCTGACGAGAAGCAGCTCTCCACTTCCAGCTCGACCTTGCACCAGCCTTCCTCAACAGGGAAGACCAGGCTACTGAAGCTCTCATCCATTACCCCTCTGCCAACTGTGTCACTTGAATTATTTTGGGGGGATGGTATAAGCCTTCTTCTTCTCAGAGTGCAGCTGGCAATATACACTGGCTTCCACCAAGGACACCTTCAGCCTCAGCCACAGCACAAACTCTTTATTATGGTACTGTTTTTAAACTTTCTCAATACAAACAGAAAATCTTCAGTTAAAAAAGAAAAGTATCAATAGGAAAGCTGAACTGATCCATTAGTTATATTGAACTAGAAGAGCAGAGAGACTCCTAAAGGAGAGATCCTTCGGAGGGCTGTAGTGCTAGGATGAAGTCTCTGTGCAGCAGCTCACTTCCTTAAAAAACACTTAAAAAATAAAAATAGGACATACAGCTCACATTACAGAGCATGAAAAGGAGCATAACAGTACTGGAAACACAATGGCATTACCCAATTCTGATCTGCTTAGTTGCTGGATCTGAAGCATAATGGCCTGCTTGATTTTGGAGCTTTTATGATGGGAAAACTCCTTCAGTCTTCTCTCTCTCTGAACAGGGAGCCTGTCTAAGAAGTGAGTCTTCTGGAAATGCAACTCAACAGATGACAAGACATAATATTTATGTTTTCCTTTTCTGGAGCTCTTCATCCTGTTCTTAGGAAGGTGGTAAATTAATCTTACTGTTGTCTTTAGGGCAAATTTTCCTCCAGTTCTGTCATCAAATGGCCAAGAGATCAAGCATAAAGGCAATGATAGCCCAGAAATACCTTCAGGTCCTTTACATGAAGTATATTGTATTGTTCTGCTCCAGGGTGTCCATGTAGTCCATGAACAAAGATTTTGTTTACAGACACAATTTGCTGTGGGCAGTGAAACTCACTTGTTCCTAATTTGACATTTTCTGCAGGCCTTTTCATTCTCCACATAAAACCAAAACCCTCCATAATTCTATCTCAAAAAGTAATGCTTTTTCTGGTTTTGTTTTTTTGTTTTGGGGTTAATTCGTTGGTTGGTTGGTTGGTTGGTTGATTGGTTGGGGGTTTTGTTTGGTTTTTTGTTTGTGTTTTGGTTGGTTGGTTGGTTTGGTTTTGTTTTCACAGTTACAGGATTCTAGGCTTAATATCTCATCTAGAAAACAATGACTCTTTGAGCATATATATCTACCTAGCAAATAGTTATTGTACCCTGTCCCATCTCTTGCTTTAGCTTTAGAAGTTGCTGCAAACTTCTGTGAGGAGAAGAGAGGCAGCTATCGTGCCCAAATAATAAGGAAACATTCCCTATAAGACAGGTTTAATTTAAAAGCTGTTTGGTTATTGGGATGAGCTACATCAAACAAAAGAAATTATTATGTCAAAATAATAAAAAGTAATAAAAGTAATAGAAGTATTCTTGTCCACAGGTACTTCTGCATGAGGTCTTCATTTTGGGTGTTCGTACATCATGTGACTAAATGTGTGGACGATTTCTAAAGACAAAATCCCCATTTCTACATGCAGCTGATATTTCTAGTACCTTCTGAAACAAATGTCCAAAGTCTGTTCAGGTAGAATAACTTTATGAAAGGAAGAAGTTTCAGGATGTTTCTGCCATTTGTTTTCTGACATTATCCACAAACATTTGGAGCTACCAGACTTGGATGCTCTTATCTGATCATCTATTCTTAGGTCTCAACCACCTGCTTCTTGCTGAACACCAGCTCACAACAAGGAGTTCAGTCTGGTCACAGGGGTATCCTCACCTCACCTGTAAAGTGTTCAGTACTGACAAATTGCTCTGGAGCAAGGCCTGCAGGGTCTTGCAGAAAGACTTGGAAAACTTTTTGATCTGTACACTTGGTAAGAAGCTCTTCCAATTAAAAGATATTTTTTACTTTCTTAAATCTTCCAGGAAAGGAGTCTACCTGTAATTTGAGTATGATTCACCAGACTGAGCCTGAACATTGTAGCAGTCCAGGAGCCTGCAGTATTTGAAATGTAGGGAATTCAAAGACATAAAAAATGGTGGTAATTCTGTAACATTGGAGCAAATCCTTTCCATCCCTCATCATGGTACATTATTTATGCGTAGGATGAGTGGTACAGTAATAGTGGGTGTCCTGGGTTACAATGTAAGACATGCCCAAAAGCATGTATTCTATCACCATCTTCATGAGCTGTTGAAACCAGGTGGGGCAGTGCTCCCTGCCTCCTCCTTCTGGACTATCTCCTGTTAATGGCCCATCAATGCCTTATCTCAGAACTCACCATCCCATTGTGAGATGCTCCACCCAGAGGGAGGAACCAGGCATTCCATCCTGGATATAAACTGAGATTTAGAACCCCATGAGTAGCATTTCCCACTGATATCCAAAGGACAAGAGCTACACAGCCACCACTGGACCTTCTGAGGAAGACCAGACCTTTCTCCAGGATCACTGCTCCAAGAGAACCACATCCATCACTTCAGGAGGACTGCAGCCACCTTCTTATTGGACTGCCACTGCTGCCCTGACTGTCAGGGTGTCAGGTCCTATCTGACCCTGTCAGTTTAAACCAGTGGTTTTTTGCCTTGTTTTACATATATATATAGTAAAGAACTGTTACTCCTATTCCCCATATCTTTGCCTGAAAGCCCCTTGATTTCAAAATTATAATAATTCATAGGAAAGGGGGTTGCATCTTCTATTCCAAGGGAGACTTCTGTCTTCCTTAGCAGACACCTGTCTTCCAAACCAAGACAGTGGGCTTCTGTTTCTCTTTGCCTTTGGAAAAACTAGTCATCTACTGGTGATTCTCTATTCTGACAATAAATAACTAACCCGTTGTTTTTTGCATTATTCTTCTGATGTTTGTTGGTTTGGGGTTCTTCTGCTGTGGTTTGGGGGGTATTTGTGTATGTGTGTGTGTGTTTGGTTTTGATGGGGTTTTTTTCCTTTGGATTCTTAATTTGTCTCTGAATTTTCAGGTATTTCTTTTTTGACTTCCAGTGTCAGATAATTTTTATGTCTAAGGCTTATTTGTACCTTTATTGGAATTAATTGATCAATCATAAAAACCCAGATCCAAACCTAATCTGTGATCCCCTTGCTCTGATCATAGAATAAGCTAAACATTTATGGTCCTGATTTGTGCTATCACATCAAGGACATGCAAATGTGGTTGTCTTTAGCTGACCTTAATTTACCCAGTCCAGATTTCTGCCGGTATTTGCATGGAAGGTCCTATGGTAACACACATTATCTGGAGACACGAGACACACCAAGTACGTGAGCTGGCTGCATATGTGCTGCTGTCAGGCTTAAGAACAGCCATAGTCCCTGATGGTTTGCAGCTGGACACGTGCATGGAGAAGTGGCCATACACTTTGGGGTATCCTGGACCTAAAATACTTTTTTTAGGTGCTCCCTACCCATCTTACCAGCTGTTAACACTGCCTGTCAAACCTGTCTTCTGCATCTCAGACCAACCTTGCATGTAGGATTTTGCCTTGGAGTGTGGAAAATGCTCATTTACATTTCAGCTAAAAAACAGGACTTTTGAGAATCAAAAGATAGATCTTGTTGCAGTTGTTGGGCATAGAAACAGAGGAATGCCAGGCAGTAATAGAGTTTTTTTTATAATTTTCTCTTTACAAAGTGCTCTTGCAAGACTAATGCAAATGCTAAGCCTTGTGCTAATATTTGGAATACAAGGAGGAATTAATAATCATGTTATGGGAGAGATTAGAAGACTGAAGATGAACCTTGAAGTGAGTGAGTTGTGTCTGTTTAGTTTACCCAGGAAAAAGTTAAGGGTGATTTGATTATGTTCTTTTCAGAAAATCAATTACATCCTATCTGGCCTTTTAGTCAAACAGAAAAAGGTGCATCAGGATTCACTAACAGGTAGAAGTAGCCAGACAGCTGAAAAAAGGCATATGTTTTTAAAAGTACAGATAATTCAGTTCCTTTCCCCCTCAGTTTCCCCAAAATCTGTTAAAAAAAAAAAAAAAAAAGGCTCAACTGTATAGTCTTAACTGAAATTAGAAGTGCAGGAGCAGAAGGGACTCTGCTCAAAGGCTGCATGTTTTACTGCTTGGCAAGAAGCTGGGAAATTCTAATTGCTGGCAGCATCTTGGAGGAAACATTTACTTTGTTACTAAATTGCATGCATGTAGGGCACTCAAATAATCTATTACTATAATTCCTTTTTTTTAAACAGTTTCAAAAATATAGCTGTCATGGAACAACTCTGTTAATATCCATGTATTTTTCTATTAATAGTTAACATTTGTGACTCACAAAGGTACAGTCAACATGCTGATATTCATTTATGTAATAAACCCTTCATCAAAACCAGTACTGTATGCACTTAATTGTGCTGGAATTTTGTTCAAGTTTATGTCTTTTTTTGAAAAGGGCAATAAGATAAATACGCTAGTACCTTTCCACACAAATGGTGTTCTCTTTTCTTTTTATTTAAATTGTATATTTTACTTCCTTTCACTCCTCTTGCATTTCCGAAGTGCTGGGCTACTAGCTGCTGTAACTCAAACAGCCCTAATTTGATCCTAAATGTATCATACTTGTTCTCTGGAGCTCTAGATGAGTTACACTTGTTGGACCAAATGTTACAACTACCTTTTCTGACTAGTGCTGCTGAGAATTGCATTTATTAAACCACTCTTACAGTCTGAAAAAATGCCTTTCATCCCTTTTACAAATACATCTGTAATAACATTTCTAGAGTTTGAACTGTCATGCCTTTTTATTTCCTGCCTTTCAGTAATTCAAAGAGCAATTCCATGTAGAAAGGCAGCACTTTGGGAGCTGCCCAGAACAGAACTAAAATCTTGTGTAGTTTGCACAGGTTCTTGAAAAAAACAAACCAACATGACCCAGAGCTCTATGGTTCATCAAGAGAGATGCAAATCAGCCAAGCCCCAGGGAGAGAAGCTTTCTGCATTTATCTCCCGTCCCTCCTAGGTACATCACCTCCTGCCTCTGAGGCATGTGAGTCTTCTTGGATGTTTTCTGACAAATCTCTCAAAAACCCTCTGCTCCATCCCTGGCCAAAATCAGGGTTGGATTAACACCACAAGGGGTGCTGTGAACATAAACAAATGCCACTTACTGAGGCAGCAGCACCCCTCCAGCCCAGCAGCCATGCCAGGCTCCTCTCCAAAATAATTTCAAGGGACCATCACAGAGTTGAATCCTTCCCTCTCATGAAACCAGGAAAGTTTCTCTCATGAAAGTTTCTCTCCTGCCAGGGAGGCCTTCAAGCACCCTGAAACCCTCCAAAAACAAGAGGGAAAGACCAGGTCTTCTGTGGCACCAAAATTCCAGCTTTACCTTTTCTTCAAAATCAGGAGCTTTTTATTAAAATGAAGCCTCCAAAAAACATTAGTGCTGTAATGGCACTAACATAAAAGGGTCACAGGTGGGACTGCTGTAATAGTCTTGAACTATAAAGAAACAGTGAAATCCAAATCCCAGAGGAAAAAGAAATAGTAGGTCTTTTCCATGCTTTGACTGGACAAATCTTTATTCTGGACAACTGAACTATTTTGAAATTTTACATATGCCTTAAATCTATGCTCTACACAAGTTTAAAACTGCATTTGAAAACTATTGCCTAGACATTGAACTCAACACCCTGAGCCTAAGCAGGTGAAGTTACCAGCAACAAAAAAACTACACTGAGCAATTTTTAATTAGCTAAAACTTAGTAGCCACAAACTAGACAAGAAGCAATTTCAGTGTTAGAGCTGAAGAATGAAGACTGACAGTATTTCTTTTGGAGTTAAAATGACGTATGGGTCATATATTTTTTGAGATGCAGTTTTTAAAAAAGATGACACTCAAAACCCAAGACTTTTTACTCCATTACAATAAAAGATATGCATTTCTTCAGCTGCTCTGTTAAACTCCTAACACACATTTTCAAGTCTGGGGGAAAATCCAAAACTGACGCTGAGGCTTCAGTATGGTTTCTTCTTCTTGCTAAACTAAAAATATTAAATAATAAACACATCCTTACTTTAGCTGCCTGTAACACTGCATTTAAAAAAAATTCATAATGACTGTGTGCTTCTGGATTTGAACAGAAAATTTGTCTCTGCCACTGACTGGAAAAGATCCTGCAGCACCTGTCACTTAGATCATATCAGTTTGTTTCAGGTGCACTTTACTGAGGATGATTTTCTTTTTGATGCATTTTCTTATACACACACAACCCCACACACATATATATATACATGTATTTATTTATATGTAAACAGATATGTACTTTTTGCTTTATACATATGTAAAATACATTATCAGGGAACCTGGTTAAAAGCCAGTGCAGCCTCAAACCTGTCTCAGTGTTCCTTAAGGAGTTCTCTCTGCATTTATCTCTAAGACCCGTGATTATCCTCCTCACCTGAAGCTCCTCTGTTTTCACCTCCCATTTCTGTTCCTGGCATGATTTGGCTGGCACTTCTGACACCTGATAAGCCAGCAGATGTGTTTCAGTATGTCCTTTCCGGATTCCTGGGACATTAATCTCACCTAACTTCAAACACCTAGGGCAGAGAGATTTATGGTGGTCACTGCCAGCTCCCACTACAGTCAGTGAAGAGAAGTGGTCCCTTGTAGAGACTCACCCCTCTGGCTGTCCATGTGCCATTGCCTTCCACTGACAAGGCACAGCCCTGGCTCAGGTGACCTGATTCAGATGCAAATATCCAAACTGGCAAGATAAATTTCACTGTCTGGTTTAGATTTTTATTAATTCCCCGCTATTAATATGCTCAAGGTCACAAAAATGTATGTTTTCACAATTTATCACTTTTAACTGTAATGCTTTTGTATTCCTAAACATGAATAATATGCAAATCATTAAAAAGCCCACTACAAAAATACATACTTTTTTGGTATGTCTGTTTGTACCAAAACAAGAATAAAATAGACAAGTTTATTGATAACTGTAAATGTTACTGTTAATGCAAAATAGATAACAATACTCTACAATTAGGTATTATAACTTTTCTCCATGCAGAGCAGAACCAAATCTAAAGTAAGAAAATTATTTCATTCAGTAGAAAAACTTCCTTCTAATAAATAAAGTACTTACTATGCAGGTTTTGATGAGATGAAATTATTACAGCTATCAAGCCTTCTTAATTAAAATCTACAAATCATTCAACAAAATTGAACTCAAACTTTCAGGAAACAAGACAGCTACAATATAGAACTCAGGTGTTTGCATTTATAAATATATATATATATACACGCACACAAATAAAAGGAGCATAAGGGATAAAATTACTGTCCTTTACACAAAGGAACTGAGCACTGTCCACCGACTCCAAGCTTTGCCACGAAGACACCTCATGCAGTTGCTTTAGCTCCTGCAGGCTTTGTTCACATTTTTGCTACTGGCGTGCATTTTATCCTGCAGGTTTAAAAAAAACAAACCTGCCTGTCCCCATACCTCTAGGAAAAGGAGAGGCTTTGTTTCTTAATAAATCCCACCCACCCTCTTCAATACAACCATCAGCCTGGGGATTGTAAGCTTTTCACAAATATTTTGCGAGATCTAATACTTCTTCTAAGGTCCCTTATTTTGAAATAATCAAAACACATTGATTCTTTTAGAAAACAGAACTGAGCAAAATGTTCCATATAGTAAAGTAAATCTCATTTACTTGTCCTGGACAGACTTCTTCAAACACAGAGGTCCGAATTAAAGATAGCAATCCTAGGCAAGAAGATTAAAACATAATCAGAGGACAAAATATGTATGCAACATTGCTGAATTCACATAATCCACAGAAAATTAATATTTTCTGAAAATGCAGCGTTTCTGTATGTATTGCATGCACAGCTTTCTCAGATGAATTGCAAAGGAAATCTTGGTGGATAATGTTGAAATCAGCCCTTAAAGGATTTACAAGTTGACAAAAGCCATATGCAGCTACTGCGTCTAACTGCTGCATGTGACCTGTTAACGCTGCCCCTTTTCCTTGGAGAAAGCTATGTACTTTCCTCACTTACACAGGAGATCTTCCTTTCATCTGGCACAGTATTCTTGTGTGTTGATTTCTTCCCCCTGTGTTACAGTTCTTCACCTTCAGGTATCACGGCTGGGTGCAGACAGCTCCATTTCCCATGTCTGAAGTAAGAACAGCTTCTTGCTCTGCCCATCCTTGGAGAGAGGCGTTCCAGCAACAAGGGAAGCCAAGTGGATTTGAAGCAGCCATGCAGAGGCCCCAGTTTATATCCTCTCATCCCAAATTAATGCAAGTTAAATAGCCTGGAGTAAAAACTGTGGGACCCTGGGAGTTGCTTCCTCTGTGATTCATCCTCCCCAGCTAGAGACAGACAGGAGCAGGGAAAAGCAGTCATTGCTTTAGGCGCTTGAGTTTAACCCATCCATGGATGTCAGAGTAAACCCTTCGGCTAGCAATGGAAAACCCAGCATGACCTTTTGCCTTTGTTGTCAGGCAGTCCAATTTTTCTTGTCTCACAACCCTCAAATGTCACTTTTTTTGCCCCAGAAAGTATTGCAATATATTTTATGTTTTTTAAGGCTGACTGATGGTGAACTGAGCTGCAATGGGAAAGCAAAATGTTTACACAATAAACCCATAAATCATTTTGTAATCACTAATGAGCATTCTCAAGATTTTACTGCTGCTGATTAGAAACCTAATTCTCTGAAATTGGTCACTCACTACATTATACCAAGGAAAAAAAAAAAGTCACTGGTCCTTCACGTTCTGAAGAGGGGGATGTGATAGTAGCGGTCATCCTCAGTCAGGAGAGAAATCTCATTCCATTCCCTTCGGTATTCATCTGGATAGTTTACTTGAAATTCCTCAGTATTAAACCTGTGCAGTCTGTAAACTCGTATCTTTACTTGAAGTAAGTATCCAAGAAGAAACAGTTCAACCTAAAAATGAAAGAAGTCTGTAAGACATTTATTTCTAGACTTCAAAAACTAAACTGAAGATAATCCAAGTTAAGGCAAGTGTCCTAGGTTACAATGCAAGACGTGCCCAAAAGCATGTATTCTATCACCATCTTCATGAGCTGTTGAAACCAGGTGGGGCAGTGCTCCCTGCCTCCTCCCTCTGGACTACCTCCTGTTAATGGCTCATCAATGCCTTATCTCAGAACTCACCATCCCATTGTGAGATGCTCCACCCAGAGGGAGGAACCAGGCATTCCATCCTGGATATAAACTGGGATTTTGAAAACCATAAGCAGCCTTTTCCAACTGGATATCCAAAGGACAAGAGCTACAGAGCCACCACTGGACCTTCTGAGGAAGACCAGACCCTTCTCCAGGATCACTGCTCCAACAGAACCACATCCATCACTTCAGGAGGGCTGCAGCCACTTTCTTATCAGATTGCCACTGCTACCCTGACTGACAAGGTGTCAGGTCCTATCTGACCCTGTCAGTTTAAACCAGTGTTTTTCTGCCTTTATTTTTAATTTTCCTATTAAATTGTTACTCTGACTTAGTGTCTCCCACTGGTTTATTTTTCAAACCAGTACAGCAAGTCATTTAACTTCAAAACAGCTGACAAGGAATAAAAGGGGCTCTTCTGCGAGTAGAATAAGAACATTAAAAATTTGAGGGCATTCCCAACAGCCCTTCCACTTCTCTTTTGCATGTAGAGGGAAACATTTCCACCTAACAATGTACATAACCTGCTCCCAAGCCAGTTCACACAGCTTATTGGGGAGCAAGAAAGAACTAGTTGTTTTCAAGACTGATACACCCTGAAAAAATGGGAAGCCTGCCACCTTGTGATCACTTGCTACATATGGAAAACGTAATAGCAAAAGGAGAAAGTTTCCTGGTACTTCACATATAGGAACCTGGAGAACTGGCATCTTCATCGATACTTCTTGCTATGTATTGCTTAATCAGGAAAAAAGGTTTGGGAAAAGTTTATATCCTTGGGAATGACCAGACAGACCAGAACTTGTCTAGTTATAATCAAACTGCTCCTGAAGTTGACTGCATCATGTAACAGTTGACTTGATAACTGAAATTGATTATAAAAAATAATTTCAGCCATTGGAAAGTGAAAACTGCAGAGTGGCAGTGTGGAGTTTAGATGTCAGCACTGAACTCCTCACTAATTATTAAACAGGAAACAAAAATCTTAACATACAAAGGTGAATAGTAGAGTTCTCATTACCTACTCTTAATAGACATTAGACCTCAGGAGAACCAAATGTAGGTAGGGAGAAAAGAGAGTGATGCTACATGGTTTGGCATAGTGGAACAGACAGGAAAGCAAAACAATGAACAGCATAATCTAAAATTATTTTACATATCAAAGGTGTTATTGTTCTAAACTATGTTGTATTGACAGCCTGTAGCATTTTGGGGTCCAGTCTTACTACATTTTTTTTCCTGGAAGATAAATGGCTATCCTCAGTCCACTTCCCCACATCTCAAATTTAAAAAAAATGGTTAAGACAGCATGGATGATGGATGATGTATGATTTAATCACCTAATCACTACAAAGATGGAGTAAGTTTTGTGATTTGTTTTTCATTTATATCCTTACCTGGTCTAGGCAAATAGAGTCACCTATGGAGTTCAGATGATTCATCATGAAACTCAGAGGGTCAGAGGAAGAGTCTCGAGCAAAAAGAAGGCTAAAAAGGTTGGGTATGGGTTCTTCCCTGCTCTTTATCTGCTCATAAGCTTCAACAACTTCATAGAGCATAATGAATTTTATGGCCTCATATAGTTTGTATTCCTTGCTTTCATCAGAAAACAGTATATTACACAGGTTTCCTCTTTCTTCATAATCTCTTGTAGCACTTATTTCAGCCCACTGGAAAGCACACAGAAGAACAATATTAATAAAATTATTAGGAACTCTATTTAACACAAAAGATTGAAAAACAGGAACAGAAGCCTGGTCTAACTGTAAAGCACCTATTAATCGACACGGCCCAGGCAGAACAGCATTTGCAGGCAGCAGCCCCCAGTCTGACCCAGGCCAATGGTTTGAGGTTCAAAAGGCCAAGTTCTGGGTCCTGAAACTTGGGTGCCAACAAACCCAGGCCGCACTACAGGCTGGGGGCAGAGTGGCTGGAAAGCTGCTCAGTGGAAAAGAGTGCAAAAGTGGGAGCGCTGGTCAACAGCAGCTGAACATGAGCCAGTGTGTGCCCAGGTGGCCAAGAAGGCCAAGGGCACCCTGGCCTGTACCAGCAATAGTGTGGCCAGCAGGACCAGGGCAGTGCTTGTCCCCCTGTACTCAGCACTGGTGAGGGCACACCTTGAATCCTGTGTTCAGTTCTGGACCCCTCACTACAAGAAGGACATTGAGGTGCTGGAGCAGGTCCAGAGACGGGCAGCAGAGCTGGTGAAGGGTCTGGAGCACAAGTTTTACAAGGAGCAGTAGAAGGAGCTGGGGTTGTTCAGTCTGGAGAAAACAAGGCTGAAGGGGAGATCTTATCACTCTCTACAACTCCCTCAAAGGAGGGTGTAGCCAGGTGTTGGTCAGTCTTTTCTCCCAACTAACATGTCATAGAACAAGAGGAAAAGGCCTGAAGTTTTGCCAGGGGAAATCTACATTGGATACTAGGAGAAAATTCTTCATCAAAAGGGTTGTCAAGTATTGGAACAGGCAGTCCAGGGAAGTGGTTGAGTCACTATCCCTGGAATTATTTAGAAGTGTAAATGTAGCACTTGTGGACATGGTTTAATGCTGTGTTAATTGTTTGCCTTAATGATCTCAAAGGTCTCTTTCAGCCTAAATTATTTTATGATTCTGTGACCACAGAGCTGGGAAAAGCAGCAAAGAACCCTATTAGTAAAAGCAGGCAAAAATCCATCTCACTGGCCAAACACCATCTTTATAAAAATAAAATTAAGCTCGGAGCTAGACCTCATGCCCAGTAACACCATAATGCATCACAGAGTTGCTCTGAAACAATTTGTTAATTGTAAGGATTTATTCATTCTGTTGACTTGAAACCTTTTTCTTTAAAATGCAGTTTAAATGCTTCATGCACTAACATCAGCTGAAAGAACTACAGCAAGCTAAAAATAAAAGCCAACACTGGGAAATGCAAAGAGCAACCAGAACATAATGATAACTGCACTTAACAACTACCAGGCCCACCTCAAGAAGATGCAGTTGTCACTTTGGCACAGCAAGGATGCAGGCAAGGGACCAGATCTCTATTTTAATTCCCTCTTTTCTTACTAATGCTGTGTTACTAGAGCTTAAATTAGTCTGTTTGGTTTTGTTGGTTTTTTTTTTTAAATTAACAATTACTATCATGGCAGATGTGCAGAACCTCAGAGGAGCTCAAGAAAGGTACAAGGTCTTAACAGGCCAACTCTTTATCTCTGTTTCAGAAGGCTTTGAAATCTAAATCTCCCCAAGTTTAAAATATGTAAAGAAGAATTATAGTCCTGGGTTGGGAATGATGGCAATCTGGCAATGCTGAGCAGAGGAGGCAGTGAGGCTGAGAGGTCTTTGCAATCAAGTGCTTAAGCTTACAGAGAGAAATTATAGCAAAAATGGATAATTAAAACATTTAATGGGCACAGAAGCAAAGAAAATACAATAGTTTTAGAAGAAAATGCACTGTGTATTTCCTCCCACCCATGTGGGGAGAGAATCCAGAAGCATCTCATACAGCATGTTTATTTTTAATAAAAACGATGAGGTACTGCAGGATCCACTTGATGGCAAGGACTAGCTGTGGGGAGGGTGGCCTCCCTAACTTGCAGGGGACTCCCAAGTACTTGGACAGTGGATCACCAAAAGCTGGATTCCCCTGAAGGAGAGGTGATGGCCTTCCCAGCAACTCCGCAGGCTGGGAGGGAGGCCTGACTGCCCCACAAATATGTAGCCAGGAGCAGTTCCTTAACTCTGTCTGAACCCATTTCTCAGGGCTTTTATTCCTCCCAACCATTTCCTAGATACTCACGTTTGTCTTTAATGCCTCCATACATTTGCGCAGCTTCCCGAAGGCATTGGGACCTGTGTACCTTTCTGGCCCAAAACTATATTGCTGAATCCAGTTACAACCTTGAGAATACAAAAGCTTCTCAGGGAGCTGGGAAAAAAACAAAAGGCAAGCTAATCATAACCATAACAAGGAGTATAAGGTCATATAAACTTGTCTACGTAGAATTTACGATGTGGTTCCATCGGCTGTTTGTACAGTTCAAACAACCAAGTAAATGGACCTCACAACTCAAATGCTGGGAAGGAGGATCCACTTAACTGCCAAGTCCTTAAGAAACTTTAAAAACAGAACTAGCCAAAAAAAGATGAAAATATGCCCTCAGCAAAACATACAACCCACACTCTGGAAAAGCTGGATACTTCCAAATTCAGAGAGGTATTTAGGATTACAGGCACCTTCCAGTCTGCGCACGCATCTCTACAGGCAGCAGCTATAGCTCCCACCTCCCTGTCACTATCTTCTCCTGTAGCTCCTGGAGCCCAGGGCAGGATTCCTGCTGCTCCAGCAATATAGTCACTCCCAAGTAAGCCACTGAACTTTGCATGGATGTGGATGGGGAGGATTCAAATAACCTGATGTGTTAAGGGAGTGACATCTAGCAGGATGGCAGTAACATTCACCCATCCACTTTTACCTTTTTTTTTACATCATTTAGACTCATGTTCACATTGCTATATTTAGATCAGGGACAGTTTTTCAATAAAATATAGTTGAATGGGTTCAAAAAACTTCTCTTTAAATTCTGATAATGATTCTCCACTTAGACAGCCAACATATCACTTTTCACACTGAAGAAAGCTTCCTTCTGCTGTGCATGGATAGCTGCAATATGTTAATTTAGGAAATTAATTTTACCTTCAATATATCTCTTTCCTTCATCCATGAAGGAAAAGGAATGCCTTGGCTGAATATCTGAAAAAGCACCGCTCTTACTACACTATAGTTGTCCCTCTTGACTTGTCTCAGGTATTTGATATGACAACTCCTAAACAATTCTTCATATGCCTAGAAAGAGACCAAGAAAAATTAGCAATAAAAAATGTTAAATCTTGGAAAATACCCATGCTGTTTGAAGTCCAATTCCAAGCTACTCATAAAAGGGAGCTAGGCGAACGAGAGTATATTTTTAAGATTTATATACAAAGAAATGTTAAACACCATGTTTTTGTAAACACCTTAGACTGGCGCTACCCTTTAAGAGCAATTCTGCATTCTTTCCAAACCCAGCAGCTTGTTCAAGTCTCTGCACTGTTGCTACTGTAAACATTCACGTGGTCAACCAAATTACAGCAGATCAGCTAAGATTTCCGTGCCATAACAGCATTAACCTCATCTGCTTTACATGCTGCACTGACATGTGAGATGCAGCAGCAAAAGGGCAGGAACAGGTATCTGGAGAAAACTCCTTTTGGCAAAAACATCTCCTTACATTGACCTGAATCCACTGTGCAACACTGACCTGAGGCTGAGCAGATGTGGCAGCTCTGTGCTGAAGCAGACGGCCCTTGGTCCACCTACACACTCTGCATTACCTCTGGCTGCCATCCAAGCCCTTGTGGAGACAATTCTGAGCAATAAACTGACAGAGAATTAGGGAGAGGACTCTACAGTCCCACTGGCTGCTCCATCACTTCAAGTCTGCTTCCTGAAGGGGACAGCAGGATGGTCTCAATCCCTCATCCTCTTTTATCTTGGTTGCCTCATCACCACATCCCACCACCACTTCTCAGCTGCACTCTGTCCCCTTACTGTGTCAGCTGAGATAGTAAGCCTACAGAACTCTTCCTACTGAGGGAGCTTCCTGCTGCTTCAGCAATCTTGAGGGCCTCAGAGAACACTCTTTCTGGATGACCTGCTTTATCAGCTCACCATCTAGGTGGACCACATCCAAAAGAGGACAAGAGCCAGCACAAAAGAGGGAGAGGGACTGCTCAGCTAGAGCAAGGCAAGAAGGAGAGACAAGGCAAACATGGGATTGCTCCTTTTGGGGACAGCAAGCGTGTTGTGCTGGTTAAAGATCTCACAAGATCTCATCTTAAAATGTGCTCCTTACCATGGCAACTTCTACCTGATGTAACCAGACATCCACTGGCTGCTCCGTATACAGGAGTCTCCTTTTCAGGTCTGGTCATCCGTAAGGCTCGTAGATTTTCTGAAAGGCTTTCTGCCCAGTGTGGGCTTCGGAATTTATTAGAAGTTCTCCTGTCTTTTGTCACTTGCTCCTCCAAATAGATTTTGGCCTTGTGTGCTGTTCTGTGAACTTTTGGCACTGCTGTGTTCTTGGATTTAATGTGGCAAAACTGGATCTTTTCTCTGTTCATCACTTGAGCACAACTCCAGCTTTTTGAAAACTATCTCCTTTTTTTCTACAACCCCTTTATGCTACTGTTTATCCTTACCAGCTTCTTTTTACCTCTAAGTCCTTCTTGATATGCATTTGCTCTGTGATTCTGATACCATGACCTAAAGCTACATACATGTCAAACACACTGGTGCACTTGAGCTGCCTGTCTTGCCAGCAGTGCCCTGTGCAGGGGAAGGCACTGGCACAGAGCACCTGTGCTGGGGTGCAGAGCTGGAGCACAGGGACTGTGCCCAAAGGCATGGGATGGCCAACATCCAGCACCCCAGCTCCCTGCCTGCTCCAAGCTGGCACAGGTCAGATGCCAGCTCCTGCCCTGCCTTTCCCCAGCTGCAGATGATGATGCTGGAGAGGGAAAGGCTGGCAAGCAGGGACCTTCAGAGCTTGGAAGAGAAATGGATGTGGTGCTTCCTTCCTCCCTGCAATAAGAGCTTTTACCTTAAATCAAAGGCTGGCCAAGTGACAGCGCCTAAGACCAAATTATTTGGGCTTTAGCACTGGGGATGATTTTTACTGTTAAGGTCGATGTGTGGGTCGCTGGTCCCAGGAGAGGGAATTCAGAATATATGCAAGACTAAAACCTGATCTATGTTTTGACCTGTACTGCTGCAGACTTTATTTAGATACATGTTCATGCTGTCCCTTTTGCTTTTCATTTGACTAGGCAGTGAGGCAGGCTTTGATAGCTGCTGCAGCTGTTTGCACTGGGAGTGCTATTCCTTTCCCAGGTGCTGGTTCTCCCCTTTCCTCATGCAGAGATTAAAATTTAACTCTTACCTCTCTCATCTGTTTGGCCTGCTTTGTTTCTCCTTTCCATTCTCTTGCACTGTAACCAAGCAGATCAACTTCTGGCAGCACACTGATGTTCCCTAAATTGAGATTGATTCACAGATTAGTTACGTTCTGCTGTTCTGCGTCTAAAGGCGAGTTGCGGGGGTGATTAATGAACGTGGAGTGACAACAAAAAGCTTACTTATGAGTTGCCTCTGAAGGTAGTTGCTCCATCTGAAATAGAAATGATAGGATAGGTGTCAACGAGGAGGTCAGTATTTACTGAAATAAGCAAGAGTGGTGAAGATTAAGGTCTGCATAATAAAAACCTACCGTTTGAGCAGCTGTGCTAAAAAGCTGTATAGCCTTCTGCAATACCAAAAAACAGCAGTGAGGAAAGACATGCTTAACATTAGCTGCACTTTCACTCTTTGCCACATGAGACACAAGGATTCCTTGCTGGCTGTTTTCCAGGACCACACCTCATGCCTTCCTAAAATAGGGATAAAAGGAGAGAGGGAAAAATCTTATCACTATTTTGAAGTATTTGTTTCTATTTGTTTTCTTACAAAAAGAAACATCATCCAAATATGATACCACTTCAAATGAAACACAAAATGTGACATGCAAGAGATTATATTTTACTTAATACACAATTTTTTCAAGTTTCTAAGGGTTTGGGTGCACATAGTTCACATTTCCACACTTTCCTGGACACAGTGAAGGCTACATGTTGAAGTCACAATGGAGTCACAGGAAGATTGGAATCAAAGACACTGCTCGATAACAAAAAAAAAACCCAAATTAATTTTTTTTCTTCAGGATGTGCTGATCTAAAGACCTGTACTGTCATTTTTTTGTCTCTAAGTCATGCCTTTAAAGACCAGGGGGTCCTAGGACTTACTTGTAGGCAACAAATGGGCCATATAGGGCAATATTAGCCAACTAAGCATCATACAACTGCTTAGGGAATTAAAGGAATGTTGGCTAAGTTTAGGGACAATTTAAAACTCCAGAGGAAGATCCTCCCCAGGGATTTGGTAAAAAGAAGCTCAGGAGATCATCACGAAGGGGGTGCACACTGACTGTTCTTCACAGACATAAAGAAGGACAAGATTCTGTAGCCCCCTTGGCATTACAGACAAGGTTAGGGAAGGTTATGGTTTTCTATTGTTGATAAGATGACCTACAAGTGAGAGAGGGCCTGTAGCCTGAATAGCTGAAAAGCTAACCCAAGTGAGAAATTTGTCCTCTGGAAGACATTTGAATATAGGAAATTCCCAGTTCCTGATGAACAGCTGCTCTGTTATTAACTTATTTATTGATTTAGTACAAAACTTTAGGAGAACTCGACTTTTTATAAAGACATCCCCAGAGAAGGCTGAAAAGATCCTTCTCCAGGGAGTCTACAGAGGGACTTACTCATTCTGCATAGTTTTATGACAGCAGAACTTTTGCCCCTCTTGGCTTCAACAGGAAATTTAAGAGGGGCTTAAGTTGTCCAAGTAAGTTAAGCCCATGCACTGTGGACAATCCAGTCAAAGAGTTATATATCAATTCCAACCTTGGCAACAAGATAAACAGTGATGCACTCATTTTTATGAGCACTGTTGCGTACATACAGAGCACTGCCTTTCCCAATAGTCTGTTGTTTGAAGAAGTTTTATTACAAGATGTTGTATGCTAGTCATCTGGTGGTGAGACCCACACCTCGTCATGAACTAAAAGCAGATCAAGAGCTGTAAATAAAGAGGTGTCGATAAACTCTAACAATGTTATGGGAGGTGGGGTTGGGGTGCTAGCTCTGAAGCTCCAGAAAATGTTTATTACTGATGCCAAGTAACAGACAACAAAACATCAGCTGTAAGGTTTGGAAATAGCAAACCTCATGGAAAAAGCAGATACTCCCACTTAAAGCTCACACACACATACACACACACTCACACTTCCTGCCCAGAGACACCAGTAGGCACATTCACAATAAGCACACAAACTTCTGCCTAGAGAGCAACAACTGAGAAATGACAATCCCAGCAGAATGAAGCCATCACAATTTCTTCTCTCTCTTCTTTAGGATAAAGGCATCAGCGTTGAAAAAAACCTCAGTGGACTGTGAATAACCAAACCTTCTGTCAACTGGAATGGAACCTGATGGCTCTCAGACATTGTTTAGCCCATGGATCAGTGGGTGTTCTGGATTTATACTATTGCATGCAAACCAGTGATTTTTGAAATTAACACCAATTTAAATATACAGTATCAAAGGTAAGTTGCATCAGACTTTCATTTCATTACTTAAAATGACTGTACGGTCCACTCCCACTTTTGATTTTGAACAAACTGGGCCTATAAAAAAATTAAGAGCTGGTCCATCTGTTAAAATTACACACTTTGCGTTATGGAGTACCAAGAAATACATGGGAATGCAAAATTTCTTCCTTTGCCCCTTTGACAGGCAGAAAGATGAAAGCTCTGCATCAGCTTTTAAACTGAATCAAGAAATCTTTCAAAAAATTTTTGATGGTAATAATCCTGAAAGGACGCCAGACTACTGGAGTTCAACAAGCTCTTTCTCAATGCATATGGTTAACAGGTGCTAGAGCAACTGCTCTTCAAGGAGCGCTGGGAAGCACGAGCTTACTGATTTCCATCAGAAACACAAATCAGTGTCAGAGAACATGAGATAATCAAATATTGTTCACCCATTTTTATTTAATATGAGGCATTTATAAATAGGTAGCTCCCTAATAGAAAGCCTAATGGGTGATGGGAAGACCTGCAAACAAGTGGTTTTGAGTATTTTTGCTACACTTGTCTTGCAGTATACCTTGGACTTCATAAACTTTCCCTCCTGTCATGGGAAAGCTGCTGTTCAAGCAGCACTTTGTGATTTACAGTTAATACTTTCAGTGCTTATGTCACACTTAGAAATTAATTACATTTTTTATTCAAGCAAATGACATTTAGAAGTAGCAGTTGGATTGCAAAGTGCTGCTGGTAAAAATACATCATGAGCATAAATTAAAGAAGGCGGCAGCTTAAAATAGATCTTTCTGCCCCCTCCCTGCACCCTCCAAAATTCTTCAGAAACCAATGAGCAATTAAATTAATAACACATTAGTGGGGGGAGTAAAAGAAACCCACAGATTTTTAAACCTGGGATATGGGCACAATTCATCCAGTTCCTCAGGAGGCAGTGACAGGAGCAGTTGGTGCCGTGACCAGCTGCTGGGCTCCCATCTTCTTGAAGACTGACTGTGAGCATCAGTGTAGTGACAGGGAGGCCTGACTCCTGCCATGCAGAAGTTTGGAAGAACAGAGGCTGAACAGAGCTGGAGTAGGAGCTGATAGCAGTGTTTATTTTACAATGCAATTAGTACACCATGTTTTCCTTTCATGCCACATCAGCTTCCTGCTAGTGCCAAGCCTTAAGCTTCCCTCCCCGCCACAAAGTCTGCAGGAGAGACAGAAGACCAACAAAAAAGGCCAGAAAAAAGATAAGTAAGAGACATGTGCAACATCTGTTTCATTCACAAGTAATTCAGGAAGAATCTCTAAAGGATTTGCTTCACATTTGACACCCACACAACTTTTTTTGGAGGCTGCCACCTTAAATATGCATAATTGATGAAAAGCAAAATGTCAGAGATCAGCTTGGGAACTAGTTGTATGCATTACTGAATCTTCCAGCATGTCTGATAGCACATTCCCCCTTTACTTTTTTTCTCCATGCCGTTAACAAGGCCATCAGAAACATAACAGAGTGTCTTCCCAAATTAAAACCTGACAGAATGATTTCTTTTTGGGACATTCCTCTTCACCGTCTTTTTGGTTCTGAAAGCAGGACATAGGCCTTGTCACCATGAAGTGGCCAGGTTTCATACTCCCCCTGATGCCTTAGGTTTTAACTTTTATATTTTTCAAATCCTGTACTGCTAGTGTAACTCTGAAGTTTCCTGTCACTTGTTAAGTGCTGTTCTCTCATGCTAAGACAGACATAACAAAGCCTCTCCAGCTGCTCTCCAAGGACACCCAGACTGTCCTAGGCCCAAGAACTGTAAACCATCATCTTGGGGAGAGGGGGGAAAGCTTGGAGAAATTCCATCATTGGCTGGGTTCTGGTTGGTGAATTTATGCTGATATAAAAGTGTGAAGAACTCATGACCTGTTGTCATTTTGGGATCCACTGAGGCAGGACCCTCTGGACCCCAGAGTGTACATCTGAAGGCCTTTCAAATAAATACCTCCTTTATTCCTTTATTCCTGTCTAGTCTCTGCTTCTAGGTAGCCATTTAAGGCATCACCACCACATGAAATTATGTTCTTAGTTCCCTAAAAGCAGGTATACCCTCATTCAAAGAGGGAAGCAGAATGTGGGACCCCTCTGTTCCAGCCCTTCTGCTGCCCACCTGTAGCACTCCTTCTCCCTCCTCTGTTGGGTGCAGAAGTAGGAAGGGAGACCCCTCAACTGGGACATGCAGAGCTTGGCATGGAGGTCCAAGCCTGCCTGTGTTCAAGGTGCACATGCAGAGTCCTCTTCACGTTGTTGCATGTTGCTTTTTTCCACACTGTACACCTCCAGTACCAAGGTATGTCACAGTACAGGCTAAGTCCCTCTTCTAAGGGAAAACAAACAAACTTACCCTTATAGAGGAGGCACAAGCATGATGTGCATGTGTACACAAACCTCAACTGAATGAGCCAAGAGGGAGACACAGAAAAATTATTCTTATTACTATTATTAATTATTCAAATTCAATACCTACAAAAGATTACATCGCATTAGAGTTCAGAAGAGAGAAATATGCCTTTTTAAGTGGTGCCAAGAGATTACAAATTCTTTGATTTCCAGTTTATTATCAGCACCACACCAAAAACATAAAAAATACTGAAAACAGATCAAACACATACCCAGATATGTGGGAAGCGCTGCTTAATTCAATAACTATTCATTACAAACCCCTTCCTTTACAGAGTAAAGCAATGTCAACTTGTTAAGCAACATTCACCTGTTCTAACAAACAGGAGAGATGAGGATCTCTCCTTGGTATAATAATAAGAAGAAAATAATTTACAGGCAAAGATGGTAATCGTCAGTGACTTATCAAAAGTTCAACCATGTCTCCTGATCAGATCTTTTCTACTCAAAAAATCCCCCAAAACAACAAACCAGAATCCCAGCCCCAAACCATATCTAGAATCACACAATTACCTATAAAACAGAATAGTTTTCGTCACGCTGAGGCCCATCAGTTGCAAGAAAGGTTTTATTTACACAGCTGTTCTGGATAGGGCTGTCTCAACTGTCCTCTTAGCTCCCTCAGTCTTTTTTTCAGAAAAATATAGAGAATATAGAGCTAACAGCCTTCTTCAGACTCCCTGGGAATCAACAGGAACTGCTGGTGTTAATGTATCTATCCAGTTCTGACATGTACTTATTCCTACTGTGCAGCAACAACCATAATGTGTTCTTACCTACTGTGTGATTATCTAAAATATACCCTACTAGAGCTACCTTTACAAAACCAATTTCAGCTATATAATCGAGATATTAATGCATGCCTTAGCCTGCACATACCATTTTCTCTCTACAAATGCCTACGAGAACAAAAGGAAAGTTCAGTTCTTGATTTCCTGTACAATTCAGCTTCCTTTTTAAGGCACAGAGTGCTCCATGCAAGACCTTCAGACGAATAACGCTGAGCCACACTTCCATTTAAGTAAGAAAAAGCATGAGAGAAGCCTTCTGAGAATTTACAGTCCAGAATAATGGACGAGAAACACAAGAAAAGCATTTCATGCTATTAAAAACCCATGAATCTCTCTAAAACCGTTATTCCTGAGTTAAAAAAAAAAAAGAAAAAGAAAATAATTTTTTAAAGAAGGAGCCTCTGAAATCTCTGCTACTGTTTTTTCTTAATGTGGAAAAAAATCTGTTCCCATTCAAAATTGCTATTTAATGCCTGTACACTTCAAACAGAACTTACGTAAATGCACTAAATCTATTATTTGAAAGAAGCCCACTCTAAGAATTCTTATTCTGCTTGCTGCAGAGTTGCATCTTGAGTCATCCCTTATACCACACATGGTTGTTTCACAATTCTCAACATGCTTTTCTTTTCTTTTTCTCTTCTTTTTTTTTTTTTTTTTTTTTTGCCACGCTGAATCCAAACTGACATAATCAAGGAAACTCTTTCCTCCTGAACATCTTAAGTCTAGCTGACAAGTATAAATACCTTGGGGTTTTATGTTGATGTGTCTAGATAACTGAAACCTGGCTAGGGGGAAAAAAGAAGTCTTACTTAGTGTAACAATTATTTTCTTCCTCCTGATTTTTAAATCTTGTTTTGCTAGACAGCACAAGACCTGCACCTACCACCCAACCCTTCAAGGATGCACAGTCATTAGGTGCTCAGGAGGCTGAGGATACCACAGGAAGCATCCCTCCTGGTCTCTCCAGGCAGGGGTCCAGAGGCAGCTGCCCCACTCCCGGGGTTCCCCAGTGTGGGAAGTGTCCCTGGCCCTGCCTGGATGCTTTCTAAGCACATACTGCAGGACACCTCAAGGAATTTAAGCTATGTGTTGATGAAAAGTTATCCCAGCTGATATCCAGGAAAACAGCAGGATCAAGGACCCATGACAAAAAAAAACCCCAACACTTCTGAGCTTGTCCAAGGAGAAAGCCAGGTCCCTCTCACCAAACTACATCCATGTCGCTCATCATTCCCATCTCTGTACAGGGTCTGACTGCTGCACCCCACCGAGAATTCGTGTCTGTCTTCAGAGCATGGCCCTCTCCCAAGTGTACCTGATTCTGTGTGCAGGCCATGCAGAGCTGTGTATTTTTCACGTGGGTTAGTAATTACAAATAATTTATGATTAATAATCACAAATGATTCATATCTCCTGGCGGTGCCCTGCTTGTGCTTCCTCAGCAGTTATGTGCAGAGGTTATTCCAGCAGCATTATTTGTTTGCTTGGGAGTTTTACTTGTGTCTTTCCCTCTTTTGATTAGAAGCACAAACCAAGGCCAAAGAAAGCAAAATATCAAAGCCATCACTCTGAACGCAAATGGCAGAAACTGGTCTTGCATCTCTTTCCCTCTAGCTCCCAGTGCCCAGTCTGACAAAAGCCAAAACTCTTCTGCAGACCTCATGGTATTTGTATGGGGGCAGCTGGAGTGTTTAAACCCTGCTCTCTCTTCATCATTTCAAGGGCAACACTTTCAAATTGGCATATTTTAAGTAGCTCAGGCACGCAGGAGTCCTCTGCCTTTTTGCCAGAGTGAATTACCAGGCACTTCTGGCCTAAAATCTCAAGCAAATAAGGCATGTTGAAAGGTAAAACTGACTGCATCAAGATAACTTAAATTTCAGTTACTATCACTCAGTGTAATACCAAAGTCATAGCTAACAAAAACATTTCATAAAAATGTGATTCAAGAACTCAGAATATTCTGTGCAGCAGCACACATTTAATGTGTGTAAAAGCACATTATTAATAGTAGTAGTATTATTCTGCATAATAATATCACTTGTCGTTATTGTCATTGCTAATGCACCATTGGTATTTTTACAGACATTTGGATGCAAGAGAAGTTTCAAGTGAAGCACTCTAGGCATCAGTTGCAGGGATCAAGAGATCAAAGCTCCCTGACACATTTGCACAAACTGCCTAAAACTGGACAGTTACATGGCAAGGACTAAATAAAACACAAATCATGCAGCCCTGTAAAATATAGTTAAGTGTGACCCTGCATACTGAGCTCTTTTTCAGGGGCTGGCACTTGGCAGAGGCACAACTTACTTTCACTTGTAGAGTAAAAAAAATGAAAAACAGAGTACTGGATAGTTTCTGACATGGGACCCAGGAGTATAATTTTTAAAGTTCTTCATGTATATAAAATCCACCACTTTTAAGGCCTTGGCCTTTGGGAAGAACACCGCAACTGAAATTCATGTGCAGGAAACGACACAAAATGAAACCAGAATTGAAGGACAATAAACATATCCCCAAGCTGCTCACAAACAAGCCCATGGCACAGTGCTGTGCTCAAACAGTGCTGTGAGCAAAACTGGGTAGGGCTTCTCTGTCGTACTGACACACCTGAACCAAGTTTTTAAGTTTGCAAAAGACCGATTTTGCACAAACTCGGCAATTAAAACCCTGCTGACCATTTGAGGGAGGCAATTCTGCCTTCCACTGTCATGAGACCCCAGCTGCAGTACTGCACCCAGCTCTGGCATCCCCAGCATAAGAAGGATGTGGACCTAATGGTGCAAGGCCCACAGAGCAGGCCCTGAAGATGATCAGGGGGATGAAGCGCCTCTCTTGTGAGAACAGACTGTAAGAGCTGAGGTTGTTCAGCCTGGAAGGCTTCCTAGAAGAGCTTATAGCACACTCCAGTACCTAAAGGGGCCTACAAGAAAGATGGAGAGGGACTTTAACAAAGGGGTGTAGTGACATGACAAGGGGTAATGGCTTTGGACTGAAGGAGGGCAGACTTAGGTTAGACATTAGGTAGGAATTCTTCACTGTGAAAGTGGTGAGGCACTGGGACAGGCTGCCCAGAGAAGCTGTGGATGTCCCATCCCTGAAAGTGTTCAAGGGCAGACTGGATGGAGTTCTGAGCAACCTGCTCTAGTGAAAGGTGTCCCTGCCCATGGCAGGGGGCTGGAACAGGACGGTCTGTAAGGTCCCTCCCAACCCAAACCATTCTGTGGTTTCCCTGGCAGCAGGGACCTTCGGGCAGTGCCAAGCACTTTGCCTTGCTGCTGCTTGGCTGCACAGGTGCAAGGGCAGACTGGATGATGGTCAAAGCCTCATGGACACCACATCACATCAAGGCACTAGTTTGATGCTAAGGTGCACATTTCTCACTTTCATAGCATTGTTTACCCAACATGACTACCCTGCCCTGGAAACATAAATGCTAAACACTTAAAATAGGTGGAAAATCCCAGCAACATATGATGCATGGACAAGGAACTGAAGACAAAGTCCTGCCAAAGACCACGAGCAAAACTAGTGAAAGGACTAGAGACTGAGCATATACAGCCACATCTTGCCACACTTTTACACCCTCCACCATCACAGAACGTGGCTGAAATAAGACAACACAAGTCTTCTGCTCAGTCTACAGCACTGTCCTCAGAAAGATGTTTGTTGAAAGAAAAGTGTGGGCAGGTTGCCTTGCTTGCCACATCCCTCTGCACAGGTATGTAGTGGCATCTGTCCTCACTGGTGACATGGGGACAGGAGCTGGAGACACACTTCCTCTTTCTGTCCAGAGTGTCCCCAGAGGCTACAGAGAAATCTCAAGCATTTGGATCTGGATTTTGAGGATGCCAAAAATGTACAGTGTGTAGAGCAGTGTAAATATAGGAAGAAGCTACAAGCACAATGTAAGGCTGAAAAGAAACTAAAAGCTACTGACTTAAAAATGTCTCAGAAAATTAATGAAAAGCCTGTAGAAGTTTTGAAGTATTTTACAATGTTTGCCTTCACCAAAGCCCTCTCAAGAAGTGATCAGAGTACCCTTATTTCCTTTTTGTTCTAACTTATGCTGAGGAACAGCTTTTACATGCTTTTATGTTATCAGACAACAGACAGCCCAACCATGAGTTATACTGTTCATGGGAAAAAACCCAAACTTTTCATCAAACCAAATTCTGTAATATACAAACTAAACTCCAACTCCTCAGAATTGGTACAAGATCCCTAGCAACAAATTCCCCTCTTAAAACTGTCAGTGAGTGCTCTCACGTTGCTGTGGCCAAAGAACTGAAACTGGTGGTTTTGATCATGAAACACTGACATTTCCACTCATAAGTAGCTGTTTCTCTTTCTGGAGGGTACAGCATTGTTGTGTCTGACCCAGAGCACTGCAACCATGCACTGAGGAACTGGCATTTGCTATGCCAGGAATCCCAGCAAGGGAGCCCATGGGCAAAGTTCCCTGTTACTGCCACAGGCTGGCACCACGCCAGTTGCATCACCCCCAGAGTGCAGGAAGGATACCCTGTGCTCACTGGGCCTCCTCAAATTCCATCAAAGCAGAAAACAGATCCTGAAGTGACTCAGGGCCAGATGTCAGACAGCAACTCAGATTAGTGTTTGACTAAAGAGTATGGTAACTCTTTTAGAAGTCAGACTGACATGAAAATGCCATTAGAATATGACTTATGCAGCCTAAAGGTAATTAAAAAAAATAATTTCACAGCCTAAAACAAGAGGAGATTAAGAAGCTCCTTAAGGTAAACTTTATGCCATTCTAATCGCACCCAACTTTAGTTATGCAAGTGTAATGCAAGCAGTGTAATTATATTACCTTTTGACTCCTGAGTACTGGTTATTCCCTGTGTTTTTAAAACAACTAAATTATACCCATAGTCATCTCCCCTAGGACAGTTTGGCACTGTGACTCCTACAGTTCAGCTGTGCAGGGTCAGGAGGTTCAGCAAAGGTATTTCTGAAATTTCAAGCTCATTTGCCTGGGTAGTCATGCAAGATCAAACATTTTCAAACATTAGGCTCAAGAAAAACTACATACATTTTTGAAAAACCCTTTAATGTTTGTTGTCTGATAATGTTGGTACACAAGATGGGAAGATTCAGCTGGGAAACTGTATCTAAGAAACAAGGTGGACAGAAAGTCTTGATGCTGACTGGGAAATCAACACTACCTAGGCAGGCAACATGTTCCAAACAGTTAAACAAAGTGAAAAAAACCCTTATATCCAAAAACGGCAAAAAAATCTCAGAACTACAAAAATTTAATTTCTTAAAATCCCAAATACATATACTTATCAATAAAAGCACTTAGATTTAAAGCCAACCAGCATTTTCATGCTGCTTTTTCCCTTCAAAATCAGTTATAACACCCTTCACCTGGTAGTGTTTTAGACAGATAGGCGAAATAGCATCTTTTCCTCTTAAGATATGGAGACCCCCTCAGTTTCTAATCAAATTATTTGTCCACTATCAAAGAAATGAAATTCTTAAAGAAGCAAGCTTCAGTGACTACAAAGAGCCTGTCATTTCTTCCTGTTTGACATATTTTGCCTGTGTTTCACCACTTGCTGAAGCTAGAGAGGGCCAAAGGACAGAAGTGGGAATATCAGTACTTGCACATATTAGCAATGGAGCAGGTAGCACCATGCTAGCTTAAACTCACTCACTAAATACCACAGAAATCTGGTTCTTTCTCCACTGCAAAAATGAAAGTATAAGCTGCACACAATTTGTGCAGCTCCTCTAAAAGGAAGACAAGCTGGTTTAGTAAGAAAGGCAGTGCAAAATGAGAGCTCGTTGAGTAACCATCAAAGCAGTAATGTTTCACAGAATGTACAGCAGGAAAGCAAGCTGGCAAGGCATGGTCTCTTCAGTCTAAAAGACCACTTCTCAGTGACATAAGAGTTCATAGAATCACAGAATCATTTAGGCTGAAATAGGGCTTTAAAATCAAGTCAAACTGTTAACCCCACTGTTAAGCCCACCACTAACCATGTCCCCAAGTGCCACATCTACATGTCTTTTAAATATCTCCAGGGATGGTGACTCAACCACTTCCCTGGGCAGCCTGTTCCAATGACTGAACACTGTTTCAGTGAAGAAATTTTTCCTGATATCTAATCTGAATCTCTCCTGGTATGACTTCTTACTTGGGAGAATAGATTGACCTTACCTGGCTCAAATGTCCTTTAGGTAGTTATAGAGAGCAATAATGTCACCCCTGAACCTCCTTTTCTCCTGGCTAAACAGCCCCAGTTCCTGCAGCTGCTCCTCATGGGACTCGTGTTCCAGACCCTTCACCATTTCCACTGCCCGTCTCTGAACCTGCTCCAGCACCTCAATGTCTTTATTGTACAAAGGGACTCAGAACTGGACACGGGATTAGAGGTGTGGCCTCACCAGTGCTGAGCACAGATGGACAATCACCGCCCTGGTCCTGCTGGCCACACTGCTGCTGATCCAGGCCAGGATGCCCTTGGCCTTCTTGACCACCTGGGCACTGCTGGCTCGTGTTCAGCCACGCCCGACACCGGGGACCACCTGCAGCTGGCCCCTTCCTGCGTCCTCCTGAATCACACCTGCATTTATGACCCCCTTTTTCCCGAACCTTCACCCTTCTGATGGGAACAGAAGCCAGTCCGCAACACATAAATTCATACTGCACACAGTAAGGAGAAAAAAAATTACGGCCCCCGAAACAAAGAGCCGAGCCCCGGCCGAGCCCCCGAGCTGAAAGCGGCGCACGCTGCTGCTTTACAGCCACGGTCCCCACGCAGGTCGGCGCTAATTCCGCCCCCAGGACACAGCAGCTCCCCAGGGAAGCTCAGCCCGGCCGGCACTCCCAGCATTTCCCCGCACACCCACGGCCGCTTCTCCCCAGGCGGTGCCCGCAGCCCCCGGCCCCGCCGGGATGCCCTCAGGAGCAGCTTTCCGGGAATCGCCACTTCTGGAAAACAGCCCCCAAAGAGTCAAGTGGAAAACAAAATGGGAAAAAAATAAAGAAACAGCAAATAAAGCCAGACCCTCGCCGCGACTTCGGGGACCCCTGGGGACCGCCCGGCAGCCCCGGCGCGCCTCACCCGCGGTGCCGCTCCGCTCCTGCGCCTCCCCGGCTCCAGCCCCGCGGCAAAGGCAGCGCCGGCACCGCCCGGGGCGGGGATCACTCGGGGCCGCCCCGCTCCCGCTCCCGATCCCGATCCCGCTCCCGCTCCCGCCCGGCCGTGCCCGGCATCGCGGAGGAGAGACAGCCCTGTCTCCCATCGCTCGGCCTGTCTCCCAGCGGAGTTCTCCATTTCCCCAGCAACCCTGGCCGCTCCTCCGCCAGTGGGATACAGTTTGTGCTTGGGTGTCACGCTACGCTGCTTTACATTTTATAGCAGCATGGAATCATACAACGGTTTGGCCTGGAAGGGGCCTTAAAGATCATCTAGTTCCAGCCCTCTGCCGTGGGCAGGGACACTTCCCGATAGACCAGTTTGCTCAAAGCCCCATCCAGCCTGGCACTGAACTCTTCTAGGGATGGGGATGCCTGAAACACTTCTAGGGATTCCAATTCCCTGAATGGAGACCAACACCATCATCATCTGTTTGAAATATAGCCATTAAATGTAAACACAACTTAATACCTTTGAAGCTGTTGGTTGGTTTTGGTTTTTTCCCTATCATTAAATGTTGATTTCATCAACAAATCTCTCTTTAACAAGACGGAGTGCATTAATCGAAAAGGAAATTCCTCTTTGCCAAGTGCCTTCCTGTATAATAAGACTTTTATGTGTCGTTTCTCCTAGATGTATGTAGAGAATTTGCATAGACTGGTGTACTTTCTTTTCTGGTTACATATTAAAGAACAGTTTTCTTCCATCTCATTAAGGACTTTGCAAGAAAAACAGAAAGGAATTGTGGTGGTCCAAACACTTAAATCTTTTATAGAGTTACAAGCAGTTTGCTCCGCACAGAGCTAAGACAAAGCTTACATAGTCCTTTGTTATTGGACATTGTTTGTGTTTGTTTGGGTTTTTTTTTTCCTGAAATATCACAAGATATTAAAATGGTTGAAGATCAAGACTTTTCATGAAACAGTGAAGAGATTTGTACTGCCTGGCATGAATATCAGATTGTTTCTCCCTCCATCTCAGTTAATCTGGGCAAGGAACAAAATAGGCAAAACCTGCTAAATATTGGTATGCCAAGCATTCACTTAGGTCCACTCACAGAAAGCCACAGACACATTTATCCAAGTAAAAGAAAATCTAGGCTTAAAACCCAGCTAAAAATAGCAAAAGTAAATAGGCCTAAAGAGGCCTAAAGCTGTCAGTTGTGTAGCAGCACTGTGTGCTACTCCATCAAAATATCCATTTGGTAAAAAAAAATTCTAAATGCCACATCCGTGCCTCTCCACAGCATGGGTTACCTGGTGCTTGCTGTATGGACTAGCAGATGGTGTTTAATGTAGCTGTGTCTCAGGAGCTGCAGCTGAGAGAGATGCTGTCAGGATACAGCTCACATGGCATCCACCTGAGAAGGCTCCAAGGTGGCTGGAATTTATTTCTGAGCCACATCTTTTCTGCAGTTATCACATACTTCAGCTTCCTTTTCCAGCTTTTTTCTTGCCTTGGCCAGGCCAGTGTTGTTGGCAGCGGATGGTTTAGCATTGCAGCTAAATCCAGGTTTCCCTCTTTCTGCCTTCTCTTAACCTGTGTTAAGACCTTAGGATTTCATTGATGATTTCTTTGTTCAGGCAGGCTTCAAAGTTAGTGTTTATCTGGCTGTTGACTCATCAGAGGAGAGAGATGGAATGTATAGTACAAAAGCTACAGATCAACCCCATATCAGTGGTTCTTTCCCACTTCACAGGTCTCTGCTCTCTCCTCTGTGCATTTATTGAGCACTTCAGTGCAATCTGGAGAATGGCCTTGCCCTCCATGCCTGGGAATAAGCTCTGGGAAAATCAATCAATCAATCAATCAATCAATCAATCAATCAATCAGAGATCACTAACTTGAAACTCTTGAGAGATGTTTTTAACTAACACTGTCCGTTGTGCCTCTTCTTGCTCCTTAAGCTCTTTCTGAGCCTCTTCCCTGAGTCACAAAGAGCTCTCTAGACCTTTTTCCATTTGCAGGCTTTGGCAGGAAAATGTTTCTCTTCCTTGTGAGTGAGATGGGACAGCCTCTGCTTGCCTCCCTCCTTGGTGCTGGATGCATACACCACTGTAAAACTGAGCCAGGTAACACCTCCTGCACTGCTGGACTGGTCTGTGTGTGCTGTTCCTCTTAGCTGAATGTGGGTTAGGATAATCCTTGAGAGAGCAAGCAAGATTCAGGTCTGATCTGGGATCAACAGCAGAAAGGGAAATAGCAGCTAACTGGAAGGCAGTTTCTTTTAAAAACTTTGAAGAATTGGAAACATGCTGCTACAAAGATTCAGAAAGCTTCAGAAAACATCAACTGCTCCAAAATGTTTCAGAGAATCGTAGAATGTGAAGAGCCGGAAGGGACCTTGGAAGTCATCTTGTCCCACTGCTGCTGCCGTGGGCAGGGACACCTTTCACCAGACCAGGTTGCTCAGAGCTCCATCCAGTCTGGCCTTGAACACTTTCAGGGATGGGACATCCACAGCTTTTTTGGGCAACCTGTTCCAGTGCCTCACCACCCTCACAGTAAAGAATTTCTTCCTAATGCCTAACCTAAATTTCCCATCTTTCAATTTGAACCCATTACTCCTTGTCCTGTCACTATGGCTCCTGACAGAGTCCCTCTGCAGCTTCCCTCTAGGCCCCCTTCAGATACTGGAAGGCTGCTGTGAGATCTGCACACAATCTCCTCTTAATCTGGGCTGAACAACCCCAGCTTCCTCAGCCTGTCTTCCTGGAGGTGCTCCAGTCCCCTTACCGACTTCATGGCCCACCTCTGGACCTGCTCCAACAGAACAGTGTATGGAGACAGAGAAGGCCTTACACAGCCCATGCCTTCAGCAGGTTTCAGCAGAAGCGGTGCATTCTCTGCTTTGCTCTGAGTAGGCAGCAGCTCCACAGGAACTGAGGGACAGCTCCAGGGGCTCAGACTGGAAGCAGCCTAAGTTGGATTCTCTCCCTCCAGACTTCCTGGTCATGGCATTTTGCATATGTTTGTGATACTCAAACAAGGCTAGGTGCTGATGGCGAAATTCTACTGCTTAGGGATGTTTATGACATTTTCTTCCTTTAGGAGAGCATTACGAACTTTCCCACAACATCAGCCTCCAGGCTTTTCTGCAGGTCATGGCATTTCCAAGCTGCTGCCATGACTGTGACTACCTCCCTCTGCTTGTACCCACGTGAGACAGCAATTACAGCAAAAGCTTATACTGAAACCCATTGCTGAGCAAACGTGAGGACACTTTAACTGTGTCTGTTTAAACCCACGAATCAGCAGCCAAAGCAACTGCTCTGCTCATCTGCAGGTGAGCAGCAGAATTATAATCATGGCACAAAGAATGTAACAATTCAAAATGAGTGCTGAGACAAAGGCAACAGCATCCAAGCCACTAAAAGTAGGAAGCCTAGGCACAGAACTGGTGACAGCTTCCTCCTTCAGTTTTTCAAGTCCATTTTTAACAGTCAAGAACCATTTCCTTGTTTAGCGTAACTTATTACTATTATCAAGGTCAGGTAGATGGACACATAGGTAAAATCAGCAGCACAGGATTTTTCTCAGCTGATCACCAGCTTGTTGACAGGCCAAAATTTATAGCACAGCAATATGAACTTACCAGCGCTTCTCTCTGAGCTAATTCTGCTTCGCTTTTCTTGTTCAGTGAAGTGGTCTCTGTTCTTGCTGGTCTTTCTGTTGTGTTGCCTCTGCATCTCCTCTCCAGAGTATCACCCCCGGCTGGATTTCTCTCCCCTGACTGATTTTACTGGGGTTAGAAAAAGAGTCTCTACAGACTCAGCTCGTCTTCACAGATCAACAAGCTGTGAAAGGATCTGGCTTCCTGTTTCATTTCCGTTGAAGTTTTCAAAGTCACACAGGCTGTCTATGCTTCTCCATATCCAAGCCACAAGAAAAAAAATTGAGCATAACTCAGCTATTTATAAAGGTCAAATTGCTACCTCCCTCTGCATCTCCCAAGTTTCTGGAGGGATAGAGATTGCAGGGTGTTTTTCAAAAGCTGATGTACCACATACAGGGTCTGTATCTCAGTGGTAGTCCACAGAGAGTCACAGCCTCTCCCTTTCAGCTCCAATGCTGTGTTAGATTGCTAAACTCTTAACGTTACTTATCATGCAATGTGCCTTCTGTAGAAACAGTCTGACCGTGAAGAGGAAACAGGTGGTCCACACAGGCATCCCTTCCCTATTAAGTTATGGACCATTAAAAGCAAAGTTTACACAGATATGGTTAAATCACTTCATAGATACAGTATTTTTAATTGGAGTACACAAAGGGTCCTTTGAGAGAGTCTTTCCTTTTCCCTCCTCACTCATTGTTTTAAGTTAAATGAGACAAGTGGTTTCTTACAATCTAAGACTATTAATTCATTCTTAATTATGCTGTTGGAAGAGATATCACAATACCACAGCTTACAAGCTCACTAAATCTAGTCTCCCACTCTGAAAATACCCACAAGTTCTTGTTTCAGAGGGAGAAGCAGCCACTTGCCCTTGCCTCCCAGAGATTCCTTCTCTGTTAACAGTTGCTTTACATTTCACGTGCATTTAAAAAAACCCAGTACAATTACTGACTCACATTTTCCCTTTCACTAGAATGTCAGTTTCCCTTTCTACCACTTTTATTACAGTATTTTTGTCAATTGAGTTCTAAAATGCTATTTTTTTCATTATCACCCTAAGATCAGGAGCATTTATTAAAAAAAAAAAAAAATTGAAAGGTGGCGTTAGGGATAGAACTGTTACCTATATTACATTTTTGTTTGTTTGTTTGTTGGCACCTCAGGAGCTGAAGGTGAAATCTGCTCTCCCTGCTCCAATCCAAGCCTTGGGCCCCATGACTACCAGCCTGCTAACACTCCTTATTTCACCATTTACTGTGCAGGACAGAGGAGAGGAGCAACAAAGAATTTTCTTTCTTGAAGTGTTCACTTGCTACCTTTGAATGCTTTCATGCTATTTATGCTCCTTGCCAGTGAGCATCCAAAGGCAGCAAGTGAATTCTTAAAGACAATGTTAAAATATATATATATACACACACACGCACTCATTTATATGTATATAGGGATATTTCTTTTTTTGGTCTGTGTTCTGTTTCCATTAGAACAAGATAGTTCTGAGAGCAGAAAAACTGTGCACTGGGTACAGGACCAGTGCGTCTCCAAGTGAAGATCTGGAAAGAAAATGAGTAGGAGGGAAGAAAGAAACACTGCACATGGCCTCTTTTGCCTTCCTTGCTCAGCACTGGGTGTTTGGTTCATTTTGGTGGGTTTTTTTTATTTGTTTGTTTGTTTTAAATGAAGCAAAAAAAGCAAGCTCTTTAGTTTAAATTTTACAGTGAAAATTAACTTTCTTTTCTGCATTGAATTCCCTTTGGTCACCTTAAATTCCTCTGTTGCACTTCTTACTTAATGTTTGGTTTGCTCTGGCCATAAACTGTTCCTACTCTTCATCTCTTCCTAAATAGTTAATTTCCACATTATTTAACCCATATACCATAATGCCCAACCAAGCATAGCTGGTTTACCTGGATAAGTCTTTAATATCTTTTTAGGCTTTATCCAAGCAGAAAAAGCATGGATTATCTCCCTTTCCTGCTGTGCCCAAAAATAAATATTTGCCCAAGATCTGCATTTCTTCCATACCCCAGTGAGCATCTTTAGGGTATGGTGATAATGCTGGGACATCTGAACATTGTGGCAGGGATCTAGGACCATAAAGGGGTTTTGGAAAGTGACGCTGTCTTTGCTCCAATAGGATTAGAGGACAGGCAGACAAAGGCTCCAGAAGGGAAAAGAGGACAAACCAGGACCTTCTGCACCCCTTCCTTGCAGGAAAGCCCCAGCTGAGCCTTGGACCTGGACTAAGTTACAAGAAATACAGGATGAATTCCCCATGCATACCATGCACCTTTTGTCTTAAATTAGAAACAGCCAAGAGGTTTATGCAAGGTTACAGGGAAAAGAGAAAGACAAACCTTACGTGGAGATGATGAGTTTGGTATGCTGGAGGCACCTGGGCTGAGAGAATGCACAAACCAAGAATAGCTGTGTTTTACTAAATCGTGTTTGTTTGCATGCCTGCCTATTTGCACTCTTTATCACATTCCCAAGCTGACAAGGAAATTTCCTTTGTCCACCCCCGCACTTCTGCGGTGGGTGTTATCAGACGGCCTCTCCTACCCGCGACATTCCCTGGTGTTTCTGTGAGATGCAGAAAATGAGCTCTGCACTTGACTTCCCCACAGCTCACCGTGGTTGTTTCCCTGCTCAGCAGTGCCAGGAGAGCTCTTGGTCTCTTCAGCAGCAGCTGGGAAACCCAAACATGACGTGGCACAACATCACCCAGCTCTCTGAAAGTTGTAAACACAGGATGGCCACCTGAGTTTGTCCTGGAGTTGCAGGCACTTCCATCTCCATTGCTGAGCCCTAGACCCAACTTCTTACTTCCTGCTTTCTCTCTTTCTACAGAGCCAGACTAAGGTTACAGAGACAAATATCCCCAACCTCCAGCTACATGTAGTCACTTTTGTTCTGCTGTGACAAGTTGCCCTACCTTCTCCTCTGCTACCTGGAAGAAAAACCTAACCTTTCCAGAACAATTATCCTTATTGATGATAAGGACTGACTACTTTCTGCTGCAGCTGGATAGGTGGGGGCAGGAAAGCTGCTGTCCCAGGCAGGTGCTCTGTGAGTTACTTAGGGGTTCAACAGGTACTCTTTTCTTTCTGAAGACTAATAAGGGGAACAGCATCAATACATTCTGCTTTCTGTATTTTGGAAGCATGAAATGCACTGACTGCAGAATTGCCTCCTAGTGCCTGGGCTTGTGCACAGAAAGTCAACTTGCTGGAGAAGAGAAATCCCTATTGCAAAATCTGTGATGGACCTTGTTTCTTAACAATTCTTTTAAGATCAAATACTTTGTACTTGGAATACTAGTCCATATTATGACTTATTTTTATTAAGAAATCAACATGCAAAGGCTCAACTGTTTCTCCTTCATGCTGAAAGATGTTACTGCCAGAGAAGCAACATACAGCCCATTTGTAGGCACTTTCCTTTTTTTTCTTTATGTTTATGTTTTTGTTGTTGTTGTTGTTTTGGGGTTTTGTTGTTTTTTGTTTGTATCAAGTGTCAATCCCTGGCTTTGCAACAGTGACTAAATATTTATGTTTCACTGCCAAAAGTGCATAGCAGCAAACCAAAGCTAGCATTTTAAGGCTCGTGTGCTATGAGTGACTCACTGAGACTGAGAGCACCCCCTTCCCTGGGGTTCTCCTCGGAAGCAGGAGGAGCAGCTGCTTTCTGCCACCCCTAAGAACCACAGCAGCCACCAGCAATGGCTGGTTTTGTACTGGAACAGCAAAACAGGGTCACTGAGGGGAAGAGAGGAGATCATTCTTTTCAGAGGAAGGAGTCACTCCAGCCCAAAACATTAAATGTCAACAGCGAAAATAACAAACTTTCTTCAGGCGGAGACTTAGTAACAAGCAGGAAAATAAAACCATGTAAAAACCATGTAAAAACTAAGGGAAGGCAGTAGCCTGTACAGATAGGAACAACAATTGAAAAGTCATGGAGAGACAAGGGCTTGAGCATGTACATGCCCCCTTTCATAATGCAGGTTATTGATCTATATGTCTTTTAGATTAACAGAAACAGCAACAGAAGACGTTCCTTTCTGAAAGACACTTTGTGCAGCTGGTTGCTTATTCAGAACTGCAAAGATAAACATCCTGGTTCTATTTGGCATTTTCTTTCCCCCAACTCCTAACAATCCCCATCCATGTTGACAGCTGAAATTAATACATGTACTTCTTCATTTATCAGAAAAACAACCTGCTGCTACTAATATAGGCTATACTTAACTATGTATTTCACAACACAGAAGGAAGAATGACATCAATTTCTTTTAATTAGGATATGGAACCAGAATTCAGAGGATGAACATCTATTTTTGCAGTTGCCAGAATCTTATGTATCTTCAGCAAATCCTTTTACCACCTGTTAAAAAGGGGGAGGGGAACTAAAAAGCTTTCTCCATCTGTAAAGTGAAGCTCGATGATTAAAATTGAGAGCTGCTGAAAATACCATGGTGATGGAGACTCTTCAGCTGAATATACAGCCCCCGCTGTGATATTGATGAGATTGCTGTGATAACAAGCAGCACTCTCATCTCCCCCTCTGCAGTCAGTGACAATAAAGACAGAATGTTACTTGTAAGGGATGTCAGAACCTTCCTGGCAAAGGATGTCTCTTTCTGTATTTTTTTATGGATCTTACCCTTTTAGAAATTTTGCTATTTAGACAGCGAGTATTAGGATTTCTTCTTTTCTGGAAAATAAATTACATATATTTTCTTTCAAAAATTCCCTGTGTTGAGACTGTAAGAAAGAAATTCCCTGGCTGTTCCAATATAGCTTCTTCTCAAATATAGATGTACATGCACATTTCCCTGGACCCACCTTCCACCACACAAATTTTGTCTCCGTGAAGTTTGGCTTTAGATGTTTATAGGATTTCTGCAGACCCCAAGGCCCTGCAGGGTCTGTTCCCTCAGCGTGTCAGGCATGCAGAGATCCCACATGCCACCCATGCGTCTGTACTAAGCAGACAGCACAGCACAGTTCAGGAGGTCTGATCCATGCTTGGCATGCTGGACTCCAAGCATGATGGATACAGGTGAGAAGAGTTGGGAGCTGGTGCTTCATTTCATCTTATGGCATCCATTTTACACAAGGAAGGTGGGGATTTTGAGCAGTTCTAGAAGAACATAGCAGAGGTCTTTCTCCTACGGTTAGGAGAAATGTGTCTTGGATTCTGCCTTTATTTCCTCAAAATTACTTCTAGATTTAATCATCTCCTGTGAACGATCTGGATTTGCATTACAGCAGAAAAATGCTACTTTCTCTGGCAATTCAGGATGACAGTTTGAAGACTCTTGAAGCTGCCAGTAAATTTTTATAGGGAGTTTTACATTTAAAAGGATCATTAACTATGCAATCCCATAATTGGATCCTTATGTTACAGGTTTTGTTTGAAAAGCTCAAATGGTGTCTACGTATGTTAATAAACTTATTTTAGCACTGAGAGCACAAATGTGTGACAAATTGCCTTGGAGGAGAAATGAAAGGAAGACCATCTAAACTTCCATTTTTGCGAGGGAAGGATTCTGACATGTTGGGGGCACAGCAGGAAACCAATGAGGAACAGAATGTACAGCCATCGCTGCTGTTAAATATAGATACCTTGTTCTGAGTGCAGAGCCTTGCTCTTGGGGTCCCTTCAGCTAACAGGTGTCTCATGTCCTCAAAACACCTCACATTTAGGAAAAAATTGAATCAGATGAGGATATTCTGCCTTTCTATTCATCTTCTGAAAGTACATCCAGAAGGTGTTGGAGCACTTTTCTACAGGTGATACAAGCATAATGTTACTGGATTTTCTTTTCTTTTCTTTTCTTTTCTTTTCTTTTCTTTTCTTTTCTTTTCTTTTCTTTTCTTTTCTTTTCTTTTCTTTTCTTTTCTTTTCTTTTCTTTTCTTTTCTTTTCTTTTCTTTTCTTTTCTTTTCTTTTCTTTTCTTTTCTTTTCTTTTCTTTTCTTTTCTTTTCTTTTCTTTTCTTTTCTTTTCTTTCCTTTCCTTTCCTTTCCTTTCCTTTCCTTTCCTTTCCTTTCCTTTCCTTTCCTTTTCCTTTCCTTTCCCTTTTCTTTTCTTTATTTTTCTTTCTTTCTTTTCTTTTTTTTAAAGGTTTTTTTTATTAGATCTAACATAACTCTGAAATGGCTCCATTCTGCCATCAACTGCATATCACAAGTGAAAAAGCCCCAAGCAGATGATTCTTTGTGTATTGCTCCATGTGTTGTTTTCCCCAGTGAACGTAGGAACAGTCCTTCCTCCACTGACCTTCTAGTATTACTCTAACACAAAATGTATTAGCATGAGTCAAATAGTGTGACTACAACAGCATCATGGTAAGGTAAATACCATATAGTTATACTTCCTTCCTCTGGCTATATCTCCAGGAGACAGGCTTCATAAAGAGCTACACCCAGTAGTAAAATAATTTGTGCTGAATAAACAAATACAGAGAGATGTTATAAAGTCCAACGTGGAGCTCAGCCAGAGCTGAGCCACTACTTTTAAGTGGCAATATGTCAGCTGCAAATGAGCAATGTCACAGAAGCCGAGACATTTGTATAGCCAAACTAGTAGGAGACTAAAATGCCAAAGTTAAGGCTGCAGATGGTAGCAGGGTTTGCAAACTGAACACCCTGGGTCTCCAAGCATATACCTATAGCTTTTGAGAGCTTCCCCCCTCCTTCCCCTCCCCATTCCTAAATGTAACATTTGCCCTATTTAGGGAATAAATCAAAACATTTCAAAAAAGCAGCCTAAGTGTGGCTGAGGGAATGGCAAATACATGCTAGACAGATGCCATACCTTGTATTTTCCTCATCAGAACCATAGATGGGACTTCACAGTGTAGCCTAAGCAGAGATCTCTGTTACCACTCTCCCTCCATTGGTGGACTGCTGTGATAGATTTGCTCTGCCCAAAACCACTGTCACAAACAGCCAAAGCAGTTTTGACTTTTTAAACAGGAGTTGCATGGTGTGGGTCAGCTGTCTCGCTGGAAACAGGAAGCTGAGGTGTGCCTGTCACAGTGACAGATTTAGGATGTAACTCCTGCTCCTCGAAGGGAGCCCAGGACACACAGTGTGCATCCAAATATTGCAAGGCAACAACATCGGTACATACAAATTTTTATAGATAACTTAAATGCTTGATCTCTTATATAATCTGTATAGATTCTTGCCAACAAAACTGTTTTACACCTGAGCTCTCTGTTTCCAGGACAGGGTACTTTGGACATAAAGCTGTGTCCTCCTGGCATGTGTTTCCCTATGTCCTTCCGGGCCATATACCCTTCCTGTCTGCTGGATATTCACCACTGTAACTGAGGATAAGTCAGCAGAAGAGCAGGAATTCCCACACAGCTCTCATGGTTTGCCATTTGTACCTCTTCATTTTTTTCCTGTCACAACCATTTCTACACCCCCTCTGTCAAGAGCAGCTTATAAAGACATTTTTAACTGTTCCATAATTAGCAAAGATCCCTTTCACCTTCCCTCTCATAAAGTGCTGGATTTAGGAAATCCATAAGTATGGACAGAAGGGAAGAAGCTGGAGAAATACAAGACAACTTGGAAGAACAGCTTGAGCAGTCTTCCCTGGAGTGGTACAAAGTTCTGGGAATTATGTTCTCCTGCAAAAACACAGGACAGCAACTCCTGCTAAAGGTAACATCTTTCAGTGTAACACTTCTCTACAATGAAATAAAATCATTTTCGCTTCCAGTGGCTGGAGAAACTCAGAAATGTACAAAAAAACCCCAAACCACCTTGTTGACAAGAAATAGCTGCAATAAGGCAGGGTGGCAGATGTTGCATGACAGTACTACAGCGTAAAAGAGAAGTACAGCAGCTGGTGATACTTGAGACAATCCACCCTTTTTTTACTACTTTGTTGTAGAAGACCTCCAATATTTACAGAGATATGTATTCTTCATCTAATGCTGTTTTGTCCAATGGGAAAGCTTTTCCCTTGCACCTCTAAAATACAACAGAGGGGGAAGATCAAGTAACATGGTAGAAGTTGGTATTTTTCTCTCTGACTTGGGAAAAAAGTCAGTTTTTGACACCAAATTTAACCATGGAAAATAAAACCCTGCCTTACACAGGACAGTAATACTAAGGCTCTGAAAACCCTCAAAACTTTGGCTGCAGTTTTCACAGTGTTAGACTCCACAGAATATACATGTGGTTTCAATACATTTTTTTTCAAAATCACAATAGTTTCTTGCTAATATAGAGACTCATGTGTGATAGAAATTATAAACTAGAAAGCAAGATCAAGTTATTTAAGAATAGATCTGTAAAGCAGATAAAGAGCTTCTGTGGAGCACTTGAGTACAGAAACAGTCAACATCTGAACTAATGGAAAAGAGCATTACCATTGCCTCATCTTTTTTTTTTTTTTCAAACCAACAGATGGAGTTTAGGACTTGTAAAATGTTACTCCTCTCAACCCTTGCAGCTGGCTAACAGAGAAAAGTGCATTTCTTGATTATTTGTCAAGCCAAACATTTCAAATGCAAGAGGAAGATTCAACGTTAATCAAGTACTTGCAGTACTCACCTAACCACGCACGACTGGAAAAGTCACTGCATGCAAACAGAAGCAGATGTTCACTATCACAAACAAATGCCATCCTTACCCAGGCATAAATCCTTCGGAGGATGAAAGGGAATCATAGCCTTATCAGCCATGTACTGCCTATCCCAAAACATCCTTACTCAAAGATACTTATACTATCTCTATTAAATGCCAAATAAAGATATTTTCCTCTCTCTGAACTTTATCTCTGCAGTCTCCTTGGGACAGTATCTTCCAAGACAAGTGGCAGATACTTCTTGGGAAATGCTCTAATCTTGCACAGTGAGCTATTTTGAAGGGATGCCATCTATTTTCAGTATACTCTTATCTCTCTTCCACTAGACCATTAGCTTATCAGAAACAACTAGAAATATTGATTACTAAATACTGATTAAAAAAATTAAAATTAAGAATATTTATTACTATTTTGCATATTTGAACAGGTTTCCAAGCCAATCCTCCTCTTTCCCATCTCATCCTCTTCAGCATTTCTCACATCCTATGCCACAGACATTGAAAGTTGTCTGCAGTGTATTGCTCATGGCTGAGCTGCTGTATGGCAGTGCACTCTCTAAAGGCAGTGGTGACCTGGTAACAAGTAACTTACAGCCAGTACAAAGAGGTAGCAAACAGCACTCTATCAGTGCAGAGAAAAAGACAGGAAGTAAATTAGATATTTGCTGCAAAGTTCCATATCAAAAAGCAAATAATGTGCACGCAGCTGTGCCACAGTTTCTGTAGGTGCACCATGCTTCCCTTGGCCAGATTCTGAGGCAGTGGCATGGATCAGATGCACAGTTAAGGTCCAGTGTTGTCCTGGACAACAGGACACTAGGAGTAGGAGTAAGGTCCTACTCCTACTCCCAGTGTCATCCTGGAAAGACACATGCTCTCACCTTCTTTCTGTGTTTGCCTGCTGTCTTTCACTTCTCCCCAGTCTCCATCTGTCTTGGCCTCCTTGAGCACTTTCTGAATTGCCGAACATCATGAACTGGAGGTAGCACCCTTGGCTTCTCCAAGACATCACGCAGAAGCTCCTACTGTTCCCATGTCTTGCTGTTATCATGAGTAACTCAGACTTTGGAAAAGCTTTTGATTTCTTTCCCACAAAACACCACATAATTCAACTCTGAGGCAGACCCTAAGAGGCTTCCTTTCTTTGTGCGCATAAATAACCACCTTTGCCTGTCTTCATCGCTGCTGTATTTCTACTTACAGAGAAAGCAAAGGAAGGGCAAATACCATTTTATGCATTACATTAGTTTGCAATCCCTGAAATTCAGGAAAAAAACCCACCAAGAATTGTATGCACAGTCAACATACCTTGAAGAAATCAATCCACTTTTCCACAATATATACATCTTTTTGAAGTATTTGCAGCATGCCTGCACTCTACTGCAGCTGCCACCCTTCCATCCACGTGTGCCAAAGTATTTTGGCACTGCGGCCATTATATCCTTTCTTATCTCAGATATGATCCATCAGGAGGATAGCTGGAGAAACAGCAACACATGGAGAACATCTCTTGAAGCGTGTGAGTGAACGACCGGTTTTCTTTTCTCCCGTGGGTGCTCCCATACCTGCCCCACTCTGTGTGATAAATCCAGGCAACACCACACACGTTCACAGAGTAACTGAATGTGTATCTTAGACTTCTACTGAGCAGCAACAGATCCATCAGACATGGAAACCAAGGAACAGTGTAGTGCCTTGGTGCAAATGCAGCTCCCCAACAGTGACTTTGTAAATCATGAGCACAAAGACATTTTTCACTGCTGCTGCCTGAGCTGCAGCAAAGAATGCTCTCAGCAAAAGTTGTGGATCTACCTTGACAGTCTTGCTGCAAGTCATGAAACTGCCAGATAACCAGTGAGACTACTTCCTCAGGGTCACACCATCAGATCATTTTGTTTTGGAAATCACCATGTATGAAGAGTGCCCTGAAAGGTTTGATTTTCAGCATAGTAACATTTTGTGTGAGTTATGAAGCAAGCCCTTGGCCACAGAAATATGCTAGATGGAAAACAGTTACATTAATTTCTTGACTGCTGGCAGAAAGAACACACAGCACTGCCCCAACATAAACCCCCCTGATAAGTTACCTGGAAGAAGAAAACATTCGAAGGAACTGTTAATAGACTGGCATCTCTCATGCTCCTGGAAGAAAAGAAGTTTGTCAAAAGGTAAGCTGTTACAAGGCATGATGGTCTCATCCATATCATGACTACCAGTGTAACAGGAGTTCAGCCAGGATTTTCACACTTAAAAATTCCCTAGAGAGTGGGATGAGAAAAAACAGAGCCTCTTACCTCAAGCAGATGACTTCCCAGTAGGGATGCTGATCCCTACATGGCAACCTTGTACTGTATCACATATCAAATTACTTATACTATACCCAGACTTCATTAAATAGAGAATATCATATTTACATTTTAAAAAATAATAGACTATTAAACAGGTGGAGGTCTTGAAAAGGAAATGGATGGCTGAATATTAAGTGAAAAATCAGGTCCCCTTAGAAAAATCAGCACTTAATCCAAAAAGACAAATAAAGACTAGATTCACTTTAGACTGAAGAACCATTACCCACCTGAGCTGTGGGATGAAATTCAGTAACATGCTTTATGTCCTCTGCAAGCAGGTCTGAAAAGCAATGTGCAGTTCTGAGCTGTCATTCACAATCAGCAGCCAGGGTAAAAGCTGCAATCATCACCAGATTTACATCCTGCCTTTCATTTTGAACGATCCTTGGGAGATCCATGAAACTCCATGAGCAATGAGAAATTTTAACATTCAGGCACTTTTTGGTGGCGATCAAGTTACCTTCAGAATGCTCCATCCTAAAAGCTTCCCCTTAATGTTCCATGATATATCACGACACTCTTTTTCCATGTGTGAACAAAACAGGGCTGTCCACTAGCATCTAAAACTCCCAACAACAGCAACAAAATCAGAACACACCAATGGATGCATCAACTGCACTAAGTGGGACTAGCACAAATTCCCAGATTTGAGTTTTCCTGGCAAGCAAAGAGTCCAGAACTCTCCAAAGCCCAGGAGAACAGTCCATCACCAAAGAAGGAAGTGCTCTTTCACCATCAGTCTTGAGAGATGGCAAATTAAATGACATCATTCTGCAAATACTCAGTGGATCTTGGCATCACTGAAGGGAAAGTCTGAGAGCTTTAAGAACCATCCATCTCACAGGATCACATGGTTTTCAGCGGCACACAGGCAAGACATGTAAAACCAGACAAGACATGTGATGTAAATTGACCAGAAGTGGTTAGACAGATTCCCAGTGGTGCAACAAGGCAAGCTTTCAGCTGCTGCCAGCTCTTCCTCAGCCTTGGGAGTAACCCTTGGGATTGCAAACTCTCACAGAGACTGAGTTCAGGGTGTGCCAAGTGAATTCCTGGTGCTGACTACTGCCAGTTGTGTCTTCAGGAATCTAAATGTGTAATTTCTGCAAGTAATATTTGTAGATACTCCTGGTGTGTGAGTTCACTGGAGGAAACAAGCCTCCTGCTTGAGACCCAAATGAATGCTTTTGTTGAACTGAGGTTCTAGCATCACTAAAATCAGTGTTTGACATTTAATGTGCAAGGGAAGAGTTTCAAATTAATCAAGTCCAAGGCAAGTTACACTTACCTCTCTCAGGACAAGAAAAAATGGCTCTAGGAGCTGGCAAGAAAAGCCCTGCAAGAGGAGTACTTAGAAAAAGTCAGGGGAGCTAGGCTGGCTATCCGGGTAGTAAAAAGAAAGCCAGCAGTAGTCAGCTTCTATTTGTTTAGAAGATCACGTAAGAGATCTCCATACTCAGTTCCATCAGAACAACTGCTCCCTAAGGCAATTGTAATATCTCAGCTTTGTCTAGGAAACACAGTGGCTCAACAAAAGAAAATTATTGTTCATGGGGGATGTACTGAAGGGGGAGATTCAAGTTTTATACGTATGGTCATAGACTCTAAACGAATCATTGAAGCTCAACTTGGCAGCATGATCTAAGGATTTATTATTCTACAAAGTATCAGCTCAAAAGAAGTCAAACACTTGGAATTTTTAGAAAAGAAATAGAGAACAAAATTCCATTTTCCAGCTGTGTAAGTTAAGATGCACCTATGTAATAAATATTGTATGAGGTTTTATCCCCTCCCATCATAGAAAATAAACAACTGAGAACTAGGGAAGGTTCAGAGAAAGGCAGTTATGATGATAAACAGCTTCCCCATGAGGAATAAACAGACCAGTACTCTTAAGCTTGGCTAACAGATGCCCAAATGAAAAGTAAGTAGCAGATCACAAAAGCAAAGGTAGGACACAAAAGTTGGGGGGGATGAACTGCCCATTCGAAGCTTCAGAGATATCAAAGGAAGATGTCAATGGGTTGTTGGCAGAATATATAGCTCAACTTCATAACCTGTTGCTACACCAAGTTGTGGCTACCAATGGTTTACTGCTATTCTAAACCAATTATTATGTGTTAAGTAAAACTCAGTGGACTTTTCTTCCATGAGATATAAAGCCATAATTTTGTAGGAAGACCATTGATGTAGAATACACTGGGGTGGTAATGGAGAGAATGTCTTTTGGGGAACTGAAAATTCAGTCTACAGAGATTGAAGTGGTGTTCTGGTGTTAAGATTTCATCCTTTCCATAGCTCATGTATTTGTCCTCTGGATAGAAGACATTTGCCTTCCAAAAATTTGAACCTTGAGAACCAGCATATTACCACAGGCGTAATGATGGAATCTGAAGCTTTATTAGCTGCAACTGCTGCAGTCTCATGTAGCTCATCTACACATTTCCTTGAACAACAAAGACAAAAAGTCCCTCCAGCAGTCAAGAAAATACACATGTCAAGATGAAAACTCATGACAAGAGCAGCAGATTATTGCTCATGACAATTAGATAATGAAAGGATCTTTCCAGTAGAGAGCTTGAAGAATTTATGTATTAAACCTTGAAGAATATATGTATTAAACCTCAGATGTATCTCTAGCCCATTTCATCATTTTAACCTAAAACCAGTGATGAAAACTACGAAGTTGTGCTCTCCTCTCATACTAGAGTTGGTTCATTGGAAGGCACAGATTGGCTGATGGGAGTTTAAGATTAGCAGGCCTGGTGCTGGCTCTCCTGACATTAACCAGGGGGACAGCAGAGTGCTCTACTCAATATCCCCAACTGCCCCTCCACCCCCATTCCCTTAAAGGCTTTTGGATAGGGTGAAGGGCAGTGACTTAGAGGAGATGAGAAGCGTTCCTGTCTTGAGCACAACTACATCATGAGAGAAGTATATTCCCCTGCTCCTACACTTCAGGCTCCTGGTCCCTGTGGCACGCCAGTGAAATGGGAGATGCCATTCCTGTGCTGATGCTCGGTGTTACGGCGTGGCACTGAGCACCACTGAGTGAAGTTACCTGAGAAATGCTGAGGTGACCACCAGGCATGTGAAGCAGGAGGAGCTGGGTATCTGCTTGCCAGGAGAGAGAACAGTGGGCACCAGCTGCTTTGCAGCAGTGAGAAATCATCGTGGTCCTGCATTATAACGCACACAGAAAGAGCCTTTTGTCTTTTGACAGCATGAATCAATATGAATGTGCAAAAAATACCAGAAGCAGAAACTCTACAGATGGAAAACCTGTCTGTTACTCTCCAATATAACCTTCATCAAGATTTAATTTCAGGAAAAAAAAAGAAATTCAGAAGTGGTTTGCCTGAGGGATAAAGCAGTGGTTCTGACAAAAGCACCCACAATACTTTGAGCTCATTTAAACAAATACAGAAACTTGGTCTTCCTTGGTCCTTCCTACCTCCACATGCACCTGAATCACATGCACATATAGCAGAGACCTTAGTAACACCTCCACACTGAGTCTGTTCATACATGGAAAAGGTATATAAGGTTTAGGTCATCTTCTGGACTGGAGCTGACATGGTCACACTCCCTACACTAATCCCTAGCACATGGATAGACTGCTGTACACAGCAAAGATTGCCTGTCCAAATACTTCACCAAATACTCGCCACTCAGATTTCACTACCCACAGCTGGCAGCTCAGTGTATTCCTGTCTTCCTTTAAGATCTTTGGGAACCATGGAGCTTAACCTCAAGTCAGCCATTCTTGGTTACATTCATTACTGACTCACCAGCCCCTCTTTCAAATGGAGTCCTACACTAACACCCCAAGTCTGTGGTGGGGTTTTAATGCTTCCTGGCAATATCATGCAGTACATTACATGCAAAGAACATCCCATGGTATTTTCAGGCATCTTCTACTACCAGTCAGATTTGCATGGTTATTGAAATCTTTTCAAGAAGCCAGATGCTTTTGCTGTGTCATTCTGGGGGATCTCTGTTGTGCCCTGGCCTGAACATAATTTTGGATTTGGAGTAAGAAAAAAATAAATTCTGTTTTCTTCTATTCGTTAACATATTAATGTCCCATCCGAGAATAACTTACAGCACACAGGAGCATATGCAGGTATGTGTTAGGCCTCTGCCCATTGGGAAGACAATGTAGGTTGCTGCCCTGACCATGGAAATGTTGTCTAGTCAGGTCTTCTGCTTAGCAGTTGCTCAATGGCCTTCAAGTTAATGTGTTCATTACACATGCAATGAAGAACTGAGTTCCCAAACTCAACTTTAAAAGTACTATCTCATGCACTCACTTTAAAGTCTGGCAACCTCTTCACTTCCTTGACTATCAGTAAGCAGTAACTGAGTCTTCTCTTGGATCTCCCTGGCTATCTCCCCCCCTTTCAGCTGTGACATTGACTGCCATTCCCTATGCTCTGCAATGTTCCCACATCAGGGCCTAACATTAGCTGCTCTGACTCGTGTTTTTGTTCTCCACTGTCAGCCTGCAGTGCTGCTCTGTGGTGTGCAAGCCAGCCAACAACTATGCCCCACCGAGTCTAAGTGGCATTTGCAGCCCAAACTACACAATCTGGCGAAACAAAAAGACCTTATATTATCATCTCTTCAAAGCAATTCAGTAGATCTGCAAGTAGAAGATCTAAAGCTCAAGCTCATCATTCAAGCTTTGTGCAGCTAGAAGCTCTTGCACCAAGCTGCAGGTTTTTGTGCAAAGCTCCACTCCATCAAAACGTGTTGGCTGTCCCAAGTAAGGGGCTCATGGAGAGGGCCAGAAACAGCACACTCCTGTTTACATGTGAACCAAAGGATTCATCTTTGCTACTTGAAACAACTACAAGTGCATTATTTGTCTGTAAAGCACTTGGGTAACTTTTCCCTAGCTTAGTATATCTTCAGCAAAGAACCATTCCACAAAGCACGTGCCCATCTACCTCCCTGTCATGGAAAAAGGTTCCAGTGGCTCATCCTGGTCAACAGGTCCTTCCTGAATATCCTCTGTCTTTTTGTCTGTAAAACATCTCTCTCAGTTGTGTCTCCCAGTAAGTAAACTGTGAAAAACTAAAGGGACTGTTTCATCACCTGACAGGGAATAGCAGAAAAGAGCAGGGAAAAAAAAATAATCCCATATACAATGCAGCAACAAACATAAACACTCAGGATTGTCCCCTGACCTTTTACTTCATTTTGAATTGTAAATAGTTACTGATAGCAGAATAGGGAGGAAGACAAATACACACAATGAGAAACTTTTCTGCTTTATGAGTTTAGTTGGAAATCCCAAATCTTTATGCTTGAAAGTAACTTTTCTTCATAATGAATCTGGAGTGCCTAGAAGTTGTGGGAAATCTGTTCCCCAGTTTCATAATAACTTGAAATATGATCCTTTGGTCTTTAACTGGGAACATCTGGTAGAAAACTCTGCTGGTCAAAATTTACTAGCTAATAAAGACCATAATACATTTCCACAGTTAGAGAGTTACGCATGTTTTATATAAAAGCATTCATGACACTACAAAGCACTCAACACTTAGAGCAAAGGCAAACATTATTTTGTAAGGCATGAAGGAAAGATACATCATTGCAATTTAAAATTAATTTTTCGGCAATAAAGTAACATACTTTTTTCTTTTAAAATACAGAGCCAAATTAAAGTAGCCAAATCTAAACTGTCAAACTCCTTAAAGCAAGAGATCAGACAATTATGTCAAATATGTTTAATTTTTTTCAAAATAACTGATGGCAAAATAAAATATTTACATCATGTCATACTGTGTAAACGTAACATCACTGTACAAAGAAATATACATGCAAAATAAAGCAAAAAATTTAACTAAAACAATAAAGGAAAATAATACACAAACATAATGATATGAGGTTGGTACGAATACACATCCAGTTTCGAAGTCAGCTGTTTTCTTTTAAAAAGTTTCTGTACAACTTTACAAAAAACCCAAAAAAACAAACCAAAAGAAAACAAAAATAAAAAAAGAATAAATAGGATACAGTGGAAGCCACAGAGCTCAAAACTAACCCAAGCTAGGTTATGGCTTAAGACCCATATATCTAACTCTTGTGGGATGTCGGCTTGGTTTCCTTAAACATGGCATTTCACACAAACATAGATGACAACACACCCACATGAACTCAGTGATGCACAGAAAACCATCTCTGTCTTTTTAAATATCTCACACTAATATTACTTCAACCTTAAAAACAGTTACTAAGACAATTACATTACATGTCCAATTCTCCTCATCTGACTGCTACTTTCTGAATGTATTCTTCACCAAAGAGCACAAGATTAATTCGTTCATTTCACAGAAAGAAGTAAAAACACAGATTTGAAAATTCTAAAAAGTAGTTAAGTGTTGAGACTGATTTGGGGAAAGTCAGACTTTGGCATTTTAAATATAATAATAAATTTTAAAAAGTGTCACCCTACTTCTTAACCAGTTTGACATTTGGGATACCAATCTCTCTCTCTCTCTTTGATTTTTTAAACAATCTTTAAAACTGACTCGTCTTGACTAAATTCTATGCTAACCCTCATCTTAAACTAATAATGACAGCGTGGTACAACACACCCGCCCTTGCCCACCCAGAACCCCAATCACACAAACAAAACCATAAAGCTCGCCGTACTAAGTATGTGCTTTTTCTATATATTTATTACAGTTACAACAGAGGTCCTCATAAATAGTTGCATAAAATGTTAAAGCCACAACATTGCACATGATATGAAAGAAAACAAAATCCCAAATGAGTGCATTTACAGTATTTCATCCTGCTGTATACTGCTTGACAATTGGGTCAGCAAGCTGGGCACCAACCCAAAGTTCTTTTCTAGGGGGCAGTAAGTACTGACCCAAACTGAAGACCCGCACAGTGGTATACCACCATTTAGGAAGGAGGGGGGAAAAAAGGATAAGAGGAGGGGGGAAAAAATTACAGACCGAAGGCAGGTAACAGTCTATATACAAGTAAGGCCTACATTTTATCAGAGCAAAACAATTCATTCTATTTGTATGCAAAATCTTTTGAGGTTGGATGCACTTAAAAGCAGAGTCTGATCTCAGTGCACTGCTACGTGAGATACATACAGGCGAGGCAACCGGAAAGCTCTAGGACCAAGTGAAAACCAGATGTTATAAATGGAGGCCGTACCAATGGGCAGCCATTTTGGTGAGTCTTCTCCAGGCATGATCTGATTTTTGTTTAACACCAGTGCTTTAAACATAGGCATTTCTTCCTTGAATAAATCTTGAAAACGGTAGCTAAGTTCACTTGCAAAATTTAACTCTTGTTTATTAAAAAAACTATTTATTTTTTTGCAGAAACCTGAATAAAATACTGTTACTGTATCGCTTGTGACTGCTTTTTGCAGAGTACAGTGCTATTGTCCTCCACCCCCGTGAAGTCTGCATCTCCAGTCCCCCGCACTGCCCCGCGCGGGTCCCTGTGGAATGCATTTGCACACGAACATTCACTAGCAGCTGGTTGGCTTGGGGTCTGCTTTCCTCAAAATTCAAGCCAACTGCTGATTGGCAGAAGGAGTCTATCTCCAGTCTGATTGATTGGCAGGAGGAGTCCATCTCCAGTCTGATTGATTGGCAGGTGAAAGAGAATGAGAGAGAACTTCAAGCAAGGTCAAACTCTTGGCAAGAGCCTGCTCTGTAAGAAGTTTTTAATGCTACGGATGGGTCGAACATCATTCTGGTGTTTTCGCCGCTCAATGAACGAAGTCAATCTGGATATATCAATGCTATCAGCACTTTTGCTATTCCCCAGCTGCAGCCATTGCTCCTGGAGGGCCAGTGCAGCCGAGGGACGCTTAGCTGGGTCATCCTGAAGTAGGAAGCATACGAAATCTTTGGCCTTCTGGCTAACTCCTTTGAAGTAGTCATCTGGGAAACTAAAGTCCAAGCGGCAAATATTCAGGCAAGTTTCCTCTACGCTTTCATCCAGGAAAGGAGAGACGCCACTAAGAAGGACATAAGTGAGCACTCCAATGCTCCAAACATCTGAAGTGAGTGAAACAGGATTTCCAAGAATAATTTCAGGAGCTGCAAACTCTGGGTTTCCAAGTAACTGGTGGATATAATACGTGGTATTGAGCTGGACTGCATCTCCAAAGTCAGCCAGTTTTATTGTTGGCTTAGTGGAACTCTGGTCCACCAAAATATTTTCAGGCTAGAAAACATAAAAGCAAATGTTAAAATGTGTCTTTTCAAGTCAGTCTAAAACACATTTAATGCTCCAACTTAACTGCTTCCCAGCCAGTGTGGTCAGCTCTAGAACATAAATAGTTGCACACTACAGGGATTACCGCTGGATTACTGCAAAGCTCTGAGGCAGTCTCACCAAGGCTTCCGCAGACCAACCAGCAGGTGGGTTCTTGCCTACTACAACATGCAATGAATGTGCTTTAGCTGCTGGCACTGTATTTTTTGCAGGAGATATAGTTCTTCCAGGTAATACTTCAGTTGTTCACAAAAGCAGTTTTGCAAAGCTGCACAGGAACTGTGTTTTGAAACTTAAGCTTAAGGAACAGCAATTACAAATAGAGGGTGAATAAAGCAACTGCTCCATTTGTTTTACAACAGAGACAACAAAACCCTTGCATTTAAGACTGGAAGACTTTGTAGATATTTACATGATGCTTTCAACAAAATTCAGCTTTATTTGGCAACTCTTTAATGTAATGCAGCTATACGGATGGAAGACGAGCCCTATTAGGAGACTATGACAGCAGAAGGTCCTGTTGGATGCACGACTTCAAGAGCCCCATTACTGGTGAGCTGAAAATGAAATTATTTCTACAGTTTTATTTCTGAAGCTACTGCTGCTGTAGCTGTAATCTCTGCAAAGTAAGAGCAACTTACCTACAACTAGTTTTTATTTAGTTCATCTGTACGTACCCCAAGACCAGAAAAAGTACTGGTCAACTATGTATAGCACACTAGAAAAAATTTAATGGTATCAAGACACAAAACTGGTTCTGCTTGGAAAACAGAAGTACATGGAGGGAAGAGACTCAGGCTCTTTTTGGTTTTTCTCACCATGACCCCATTTGGCTAAAGACACCCTGCCTACAAAGACAACTTGTCAATGCTAAAATTCCTTATTATTCATATATAGGTGTAAAAAAAGTGTAAAGATTAAGATTTGAATTAATATTCATATTAAGACCTTCTCACACAGTTTTTTGACTAGAATGCAAACCCTTGTGGCTCAAGTAACACCCAAAGGGAAGAACAAAGTGGCACCATTCATGTAGAAATCACAGCCCTCTAAGTGCAAAAATGAGAAACATTTTTGCAGCAAAAGAGGAAAAGCAGTCTCTTTCACAATAAACTCTATTCTTCTTGAGAAAGAAATGGGTTTCCACTTCAAGTTTATCAGAAAGTAAATAAATGAATGAATGAATAAATAAATAAATAAAAATCAAGCAAAACTTCCTGTCAGCAATCATTTCCAGCACAAAGGGCCACACACAGCAAGGGAGCTATAAGGGGAAAGCATAGGGAACTGAAAGTTTCTGCTTTGCTGGCTATGAGTGATCTAAAGCATTTGGGGATGGAGCCCAAGCCATACCCTTCACGAGTCTCAAAGCATTTCACAGTTCTTTGTTCCCAGCTGCGAGTTTTCTAGAAGAGGGAGATTTTTATGCCTCGAATAATGCACACTGCCAGAATCCCATTAACACCTCACCTTTAGGTCCAAATGTGCTATTCTGCAGTTATGAAGATACTGCACAGCTTCCAGAATCTCTCCCAGGTAGAGTCTGATCTTCCCTTCTGTGAGGTTTCCCCATCGCACAACATAGTCTAGAAGGCGACCCTGGTCAGCCCTGTTAGAATTACAAGGGTTGTATTTTGGATTATTCCATGCATTGGAACTGAAAAAACCCCAGGCTACAGACTACAGCAATAACAGGAGCCTGAAGCACTCACAAGACAAAGGACTAGGGTATGAAGAGAAGATTTCACATCAAGCTACCAGATCACAACATTTCTAATTCACTCTTGCAGCCATTTGATACAAAAAGACTGTTGAGCCTTCAGACTAAGATAATCATCCACATATCAATTTAATGTCTCTATTTGTTCCCTTCTGAGTATTAATCTCAACATTTTAGTAACAGCATTAGACAAGTGCAATATTTTACTTAGGCGCTTTCAAACTTCTATGAAATCTTAGAGCTTCTTATTCATAAACCACTATAAATGCCCCACAAAGTCAGCTGTAAATACTGTATTTTTGAGATACTTTTGATAGATAATTTTGATAATAGATAATTTTGAGTCCACACACATTTCCAACACTAGTATGTAGTTGGTGGAGGTCTCAAAGGTGTCGAGAAGGCCAATGAGCTGGGGATGCTGGAGATTCTGCATGACTCCAAGTTCATGGGTAACCTGGTCTCGCTTCATCAACTTCTTATTCACGAACTTAGTGGCTACTGCTCGCTTGGTTCCCTTCTGGTCACACTTCTTAACGACAGAAAATCGGCCCCTGGAACACAACAGTGAAAGGAAGCAATTAACTGAGAGATGCAATCAGGACATACTTTCAAAAGATATACTCCAAGAGATCTAATTTTAAGTCTCTAATAAGTTACCCTTACAGAGAAGGTTCTGGGCATGAGAATTTTCATTCTCATGCCTCTACTGCAAATTGTGTCTGTATAAACTTGACAGAGATCTGTTATATCACATTTTCAGACATCTTGTCAGAGTAATATCCAGCTTTCAAAAGTCATCATTAAGTTGGACAACTGTATATTCTACATGCCTTACTTTGCCCATTTTCAGACTCCTTCTGTCTGTAATTTTCATACTCTAAATAAGAAGGTTAAGGAGAACTTTACTACAGAAGCAGTCTCAGTCACTGTAAGGCATGCTTAAAAAAAATAACCTCCTTAATCTATGATATGAATTCAGCCCAACTGCATTCTGTTTATGCAGTGCCATCTAGTGCTGGTAAAATTTTCGCTTCCTCTCTTCTGTTTAATCCAACAAAATTCTGGCCTTTTAGGCTCACACATTAAGTATTTTTCAAGGAGAAGTTAAGTTTTGAAAGAGGAGCCAATATTTTGACACAGACAGCTTTGGAGATCAGCATACAGAACACACCTGCCAAGCTCAGCCACTTCACTATAGTGGGAATCAAAGTTGTCTTTCCAGATTACCATGATCCCATCACTTCCAGGACCTAAAGAAACAAACAAAGAGAAGGACAGTATGTCCAAGATTTAATATACTCAGATCCTTTGGCTATGAGGGGAAACACCCTATCCTGTTAATCCCAGTATGACACACAAGGTGGCAGCAGGACAAACTGGATTATACACCATGGTAGCCCAGCCAATGCAGCAGAACAAACTCTATAGGGGAAACAATTCAGGTACAGTGGGAACTGTATGTGCAGGAATGTGTAACGTTAGCAAGTTGAGGAAAACAGTAAAAAGAAAAGATATCTTACATTTTATCTCATAATCGGTAATACACCTGCCACCGGAAAAAAAAAAAAAGTGGCCAGGCAGCGTAGCAGCTACCTTAGAAAGCAACTCTTACTTCTCAGGAAAACACTAGTATAATGACCAAAATTTCATTTTCAGCCTCTTTTATATGTTGCAACACATCCCAGGGCCTAGCTAATGTCTGTCTTGGCTCAGTGAGCAGGAAGTGCCTGAAATAATCACCACCTCAATATATTGTCAGTAAGGCACTTACTGTGGCTGCCAATAGGCAGAGCTCCAAAGTGGCACCACTGAATAAAAACCCCCAAAAATTTCAAATGAGATTTGGAAGGGACACATCTTTCACAGTCTGGTTTAAAATCCCAGGAAAACAGCAAAGCTCTTAGAAAAAAGGGAAGAAAGACCATATTTCGAAGAGGGTTGGGACAACAAGTAGAAGTCCCCATATCAGCTGGGACAGAGATACACAGAGCAGCATTTCATATCTTGGGGATTTTTATGTGAGTCAATTTGAGACCGAGTCATTCTGCTAAAATTTGTGAATTCTCACCAATGGAAAAATATATGGGCCTCACAATGGACTAAAGGACCCAGACAGCATCAACTGTTATAAACTGCCTTGGAAGAAAACCTGTGATCCTGCTGTCTGTTTTCCCTATTTCTAAAAATGGAGAATTATGAACACTTAGGAGAAGAATAAGTGAATGTACAAACACACACCAAAACTTATCACTATGTCATCAAACACAACAAGCAAAAATCTTTTTTCCCCTTTGCTGTCTGCCCGCAGAACACAGGCATTTTTTAATCATTGCACGTTTCCTTTTCATTCCCTCACAAACATTCAGATTGCCTTGCTTCAGGTACCAAAATAATTTAACTGTAGATCAATGATGCAAAGACAAGGGCTAGGTATATGTTCTCCTAAACACTGTGGCTTTACAATCCAAGTAAAAGAGAAAAATAAATTACAAAGTAATGCTACTCTTTTCTTATCTGTACACTTTAGAAATTATGTTAGCATAGGAACATTCATCGAGACTAAACTAAGAATGCTGATGATAAAATACGATTTTATCAGTGTTTGAACTAGTACTGGCAAAGTGAATGCATGCTGACAGTACTGTGGAATGTGTGTAACTCTAATCAGTTACATCCTAAAACTGCATCTATTCCTGCTAAAAGAGACAATATACCACAGGTAAAAATGCTTGTTAAGATATGCCTTTAACAAAGGGGTGCCCAAGAGCTGAGCTTTTCTCTTTGCTGTTCTACAGGTACCAGACACTTTGCCTGTAACTAGGCTTTAGAAGAAGGCAGGGACAGGCCTACCTAAAACTCTTAGACTGGCGGAGGATGAAACCGAACCCATGTCGTTTGCAGCTATGCACGTGTAGATACCATCGTCTTCCGCAGTGACGCCAACGATTTTCAGCGACGCCTCTCCCAAGTCACTGGGAAACACAACGGCAGCCGTTAGTTTTACAGTAACATCACAGGCCTTAAGCTATGAAAATCAGACAAAGCTAGGTTGATATTGTTAATACTTCTTATTCTCCAGCCCTTCTCTCTCTTGACGAACCCTGCCCTGCCGTACTGCCATATCAGAACATGAGCACTTCATGTTCATCCAGTTTCTTGGAATGTCCTACAGATTGCTAGAAAAACATTCTGACTGATGCTCTGTCTCACCATGTCCCAGGCTCCACCATGCTGGAAAAATCAAGTGCTTCCCCTGTTTTTTCCTGCATCCTTTACCTACTTCAAGTTTTTGGAAGCTGTATTGAGACAAACATCCATCATTTTTCTTTCTGAAAGGCTCATTTCCATCTGTGACTCCCAGGAAGTGTCAGCTGATCAGTCATTTGTGCTTTCAGAGCATTCACCCCTTGTAAGAGAGGGCTTGCCCTTCAACACAAAAGGCACACTTCACCACAACTCTGGAGACCTCAGAATTTGGGAGAATGAAAATGGGAGGAAACAAAAAAGGACTTAAGTTTACTCTGCTCCAGGGAAGCGACAGCATTAAGCTATGTAAGACCAGAGCAGAAAGACTCTGTAGGCTCTTCCTTAATCTTTCTCACTGTTCAAGCACCCTTTTTGTTTGATAGTTTGTCTTTAAATGTCTGCTGAAATCATCCTCTGTGCAATAAATTTCTAGTACTCTTCTGACTATCGGCTATGGACATGAACAGTAGATAATTTAATTTGCAACAGTCTCTTACAAATATGAATACTTGGCAAGTTCTCCCTATACTTATCACCTCTAGGCTCAAACCAACGCTAATATTGTGTTGTTTTTCCATAATAATACATGTTTTCAAGATCTTCTATCATACTTATTGCTTTTGTTTGGAATCATCTCAGTTACTACGAGTCATTTTACCAACAGAACCAAAACCTACTTGTAATGGTCTTCACCACACAATTTCAGGGGGAAAAAAAGAAGGTAAATTTTAGGAACATAGGAAGATGGCACCCTTCCCCAGCTTAAAGCAAAAAATCTGTCAACCACAGCCAACATCTGCAACAGCAGGATCTGTCACAGTACCAGCATGTCACAACATAGCAGTCTGTTTCAAGGACCAGGTCAGTGTGACAGAAGCCCAATGGCTTCTGCAATAGCTAATCAGAAATAGCAGATTAATTTTATTTTGTTTTTAAAAATCAACTGAGTGTAACATTTTGTTACCCTAGCCATATACAGAAGTTACATAACATTCCTGGAAAATCTCAGCTGTGAAATATTTCTGTCTGAGAGCAACCCTATCCTCATGCCTCAAAGCCAAACGCTGTCTTGCACCAGGGGTGCAAATTAAAAATCTAACAGTTTCAGCAGTTCCTGTTGAACATGACACTAATTACCTGTACGAAATGCTGTGATGACCGTCATTGCTCAGTGTATTATGATCAGGACCTTTCCAGGTAACTGAAGCCTTGGGGCGACCACAGACTTTACACCTAAGCACGATGGTCTCTCCTGTCTCACATGTTATCTCACTCAACGGAATTATAAACTCTGGGGGAACTGGAAAAAGAAAATTAATTGCATTAGGTCAACTGAAGCAAATACATTTAATTTCTATTCCTTGTGCTCTTTTCTATTAGACAAAGTAGTACTTTACATTCCCAAGGTACACATATCCCTCTACCCTTGGAGCACATCCATGGTTAGGCCCCTTGCTGCAGAGCTAATGAATTCTTCTCTACATGAACTTGGACTCAACACTACTGCTGTGCTACAGATAACCTTGAAGCCTAACATGGTGAACCAAGCACCCAGTTTATGGCAAGCTGAGGAAAGTCTACAGTGAAAAGTATTTAAGGATGTGCTCAGCTAGGCTATCTTTATATCCAGCCAAGTCTGTAAAAGGGAACACAAAACACTTCATTCACTGAGGCACTGTGAAACTGAAAGTTTGTTTCTGTGAATTAAACTAAAACTCTGGTTTGGCTCCGACCCCAAAGGGACATTATCTTTGTCCTGATCAGCCTCTGTACCTGAGAGGTCCTGAATGTTCCCTAGGGTGCAAGATTAAAAACAAAGAAGCTCCAACTCCTGGCCTCGTACCTTTGCAAGTTCAGCAAGGCCCCACTTCCATAGAAAACAATCTCATGATCCTTGTGTTTTATGTTGTTTTGGACTTATGAACTAAAAATGGTCCTTGTATCTTAATAAGGAAATGCGACGTCATCCATTCTACCTCATCTAAAAAGAGCCTATGTATATTTTTGTAGAAAGCACTCAGTTCCTGACATAATTCGTATCTAGCAAATAATGTTTTAATCAAATTATATTGACTGAAACTTTTAAAAATTAAAGCAACTTACCATCATAAATGTAATTGGGGTTGAGAAGCTGGAAAGGAGAAAATAAAGAATTAATATCCTGATGATCTTATAACTTAAAGAATGGTAGCAAATCAAGCACAGAGATGGATCAAAGTTAGCTGTACCCACAAAATCCAGGAAACATCTGAATACCACAATTTCTGCACCACTCTTGCAGTATCTTTTTGTTGTGTGATGCTTGCAGGTTCAAAGGTTATAACTTTCTGTTTTCAGATTTGGCAAAGACTGTCCATTAAAGCCATTGCTGCCTTTGATTCCTTCCTGTGAAGTTCTGACAGAAGCCAGTTTTAAAGAAATCCCAACCCAACTTCTTTTGGAAGCTACATCTTTGAACACTTACTTTTACAGAAACCTTGTTGGCAAGTCCTTCTCGGGATTTGCGATAACCATTTTCTAGCTTGCCTTCCCTTTTGCCGTCTTTATCTTTTTTCTCAGATTTCTTCCTTAATCGGAGTGCTGTGTGCCAAGACGTTGACTTCCTGAACATAGAACGTGAAACTCTGATCAATTCTTTTCAACTCCCTGTTATGTCCTACACTATCCAATTTCATGTGTCATTGGAAAAGTATGTAAAAATGTTATTTCTATGTATTACAGCATAGTAAAATGAAATACATTAAGTATTCCATAAGAGATGCCACCCTTGGTTAAAACTGTTAACAAGCTAGTAATGTAGTCTGTAGTTCAGTATTCCTTGAAATCATTGCTCCAGTGGTAAACTTGCTATATGAAAGAGCAAACTGTCAATCAAACTGAGCAACAACCAGTATAAAACCCATACCAAATACAGACTGACAAAAGCTTTACGCAGAATTCAAACTTTGAACTTTGATACAATTTCTTCCATTGCAGATATAAGAGAGAGTTGCTCCTAGCATATAGTCATTTTCAATAGGTTTGTGGCTTTTTGGAACTCTCCAAATCTTGTTTTACTTGAACAAACATTCCCTGTTTTCCTTGACAGAGGCGTCTAGACTGGTAACTCATTCAATTAAATTAAAGTTAAAATCAATTATTGCTGCTCTTAGATCACACATTCCTTTCCCAGAAGACTGGACTATTGCAACTTTTTAATAAAGAATATGTGCTTCTGGGATCTTTCTTACTAGCTTGTATTTTGAAGTTTGCTAAGGGACCAACTCATTCTGCTTGTTGTTCAATGATCACATCAACTTTTGGCCCTAAAGGTTGGAAGCCTTCTCTAAAAGGCAAGTTTTTTCCTTCCTCCCCTTCTATGCACACCCAGGCACTCACTTGATGGTTCCATCAGGGTTGTCAATGATGATTGCACTGGTATGCCCCAAGACATAGCCGGGAATCCAGCCCTCGGCTGCGGGGCACTGATCAGTGGCGGCTCTGAACACCAAAAACATGTTCTGTTGGTTGCTGGCTAGAATCTGCACGACCTCTCCTTGGTAGACATTTATCTCATCCTCCTTCACTGCCGTGTAATCGTGTGTCACCAGCATGGTGGAGATATTGCTACTGCTGCTACTTTCACTCTGCAAGCATCAATCAGAAGCAGAGAGAGCAGGGGGGGGGAAAAAGAGAGTCAAGTTTAAAACTCTTGAAGAAGACACGATGTTCTTGGCCTGCTACATTACCTACCTAATCCACTTGGTTTAAACTGTAGTCAAGGAAAAAAGCAATGTTTTCTCTTTTAAAGCTGCCCATGTCTGTTTATCTTGTGCATTAGTCTGCTATTTGAACATTTTAATGTACTGCTGCTGCACAAATTTATTCCCGGTACAGTTACTCAATATAATTGCCTTTTACTAAGAGTCAGTTCATGCACAAATCTCAACTTGTCCTCCTTTCAAGCTCAGACACTGAATCTTGCATCTTCATCAGGTATCAAAACTACAGTACAAGCATGTAAGACAGTTTTTCATGGTCTTGTACGTTCAGTTTCAAAATCAGTCATTAGCTCATAATCACTGGAAGTTCCAACAACAAAAACTATGTGTAGTTTTTCCTAGCACTATTTGTCAGATCTCAGATACAGGCCTTCTGCACACAAAACATGACAAGGTACAAAAGGAAAAACAGGGTTTTGACAGCATCTCTTGAAACCACAAGACTTATCTCATGTTGAATCTGTATGATCAGATTTATTCCTTTAAATATAGAGGATGAAGTAAATTACTGAAATAAGAGATTATTAATTTGGTCCTCAAAATAGACCCACTAAACTATAAGAATCCCTTCTAATTGATTAGTGACTATGACAGCTGAGTGTTGTTATCTGTTTATCATATACTTTCAACTACTGTTCATGATTTTATTCTTTTTCCCCAGCAAGCAGTTGTGGAAAGCTAATTATGGCTGAGAAGGTGCACATTCAAAATCATATTACTTTCAAAACAAAAAGCCATCTCCTGACCATGAACCTACTTGAAATTATTACTTTTGAAAGTAAGATTTATTTTGTCCATTTTCATGTATTCCTTATATGAGGTTTAATAAATGGGAGTGTGAAAACTACTGTCAGTTTACACAACCTACTCCCTCAGTAACTATTTCTTTCTTGAAACTTGTTAAAACCAAGGTGAATGGCCTATTAATGAAGTGGCAGGAGGTGTGTGTGTGTGTCTGTGCCTGTCTTTTCTCTCTGTTCTTACTTCAAACTGTTTCAGGTCACTCAGTACCACTGAAGGCTCGCTATGGCTTAGTAGAAGCTGAGATAAAGAAGGAAATGGGTACCCAGGTCCTGGGTCCTCCTACTGCATACAGAGCATAACCACATTATGTGCCAGTAGCCAGTGAAAAGCTGGCACACAGGATTAAAACAGCATCATTTTTTTCCTCAAAACCGTCGAGTATCTCTCAAATATTGAGGAGATGCAGTGGGGGTCAGTTGACAGCATGGTGCACTGGGAGCCCTGAACACTGCATTCTCTTGCAATCTGCTAAAGGCCTTGAACAAGTCACTCTGTCTCTCTGTGTCTGTGCCTCCCTGAGGACTCTAGCTCTAGCTAGAGCTGAGGAGCCAAGACATTTGGAAAGGAACAGTCTCAGATTACTCATTCATAGCATATTTAACACCTGATGCTTGGTGTACCAGTGACTCTGTACATTTCATTCTAGCTGGACTGTTATATTCAACTGAGTGACTCAAATCTTTTTGCCATATTAGACTGATGAAGCATATGCTACCTCACTGAGAAAGATCTCATTGTGGATTGTAACTCTGCTAAAGGATATTTACATTAATTTCAGATGTTGAACTTCCACTGGGAGAACTCATTTTTTCTAGTTTAGAAGATGGCCTGCATGGCCTTTTGTATTAGCAAGTCCTTTCTATGATTCAGGTAAACTGGGAACAGCCAAACCAAACAAATTAAGTCTCATTTTCAGTCATTACTTAAATTAGGATGACAGCTTGCAACATTCTTTTACCTAGATGAAAACCAACTCTACTCAGAAAAAGCAGATTTTGTTGATTTCTCCTGTTAAGACTTATAGGGAAAGATGAAGAGAAGTTGTAATATCAAACAGCCTCAAACCTTGCACCACACACTATTCCTGAACATATTGTTTCTTAGCATGCAGCAGAATTTGTGTTAACTGCAAGACAGACCTTTCTATAACATAACATAACATTTCTTTCTGACATTTAAGTCTTGAAGGATCATAAACTCTGAATATTTCTTATGTTCAACAGGGACAGTTAAATCTGTTAAATAAACAACTGTCTGGTAACTACTAAGTGACAAATGTTCTCAAGAATGTGTTTACACCAGAATTCATTCTCACCATGGAAAGATAGCCTTTTCTTTTGCCTTCCAAGGAAGTAATTATTCTTGCACAGTTAATGTTTTCTTACTGAAAGTACTTCTGGTCATCATTGACCTCAACTATGGGATTAGAGGAGGATCTACAAACAAAATATAAAAAAATTCCTCCCATATTTCTCAGCTAGCAAAACTTATTCCTTTTTCTTCTTGGAAGTAATTTTTCCTTAAGTAATCAACCATAGTCATATGTGCATGTGAATACACATACACAAATGGTTAAATTAAAATAAACCTTCACAACCCATTTTCTCCAGCTTGTTCAATGTGGTGTGAAATCCTGCTGATTGGTCTAGAAATGACGTTATAAATGACGACTTATGGCCCATCTCAATTCTCAAACTAAAAGAGTTATATAGCTGTGAACATATAGTTGTGAAGCAGAAGGCATGCATTTCAATATTACATTCTGTAGTGAGATAAAAACAAGCAATGGTGTCTTTGCTGAGATAGTATTAAAATCCAAATGTTTTGAAAACTCAGTGCCATCCCATCTTTCCCTTTCTCCTTTTTTAATGGAACAACCTGAATTAGTATTATGCAAGTACCAGCATCTTGATCCACATACTCTGCAGTAAAGTCAAAATACTCAAATTACCCCAGATATTGCATTGCATCACATCACATAACATCACATTTTGCTAGACTGTAGATAAACACAAGACAGAGCTAAACCAAATAAAAAGCTGAAGGAAAATCAGGATAAAAATACAAAACATGCAAAGCGTAATTTTTTTTTCTTCTGAAGCTGTTATAAAAGTAAGTGTAAGAACTAAGAAGTCATGAAAGCTTTGTGTGTTAAACAGTTCTATAAAGAAACACATGCATTAAGAAAAGGTCCAGCAAGTTAGGTGATTTGCAAAACTAGTATTGCATACCATTTGTGAGAGAGTGGAAAAAACAACATTCATGAACACAATGCTTAGTCAGAGGAAAATCAAACGTGAGTTTAAAAAGAAAGGCACCATAACCTGCCTACCACGTCCATGGCAAGTGCCTCAACATTTTTGCCTTATATTTGCACATGCCCCTGCGATTGCTGTGTTGCTCTCCTGATGGACGTTATTAGAGGTAACGTAGATTCTGTCGATACCCCAGATTTCTGCACAAACACACCAAGTGCACACTAAGAGGCTGAATCTCCAGAAACCTGAAACCAGTTCTTCTTACAAAGGAGAAGAGACAAGTAGAGTAGGTAATTGTTTTGGCTGTAGCAGAAGCAGGATTATTCTCACTAGGTTTTGTTGGCCTATTTTGAGTGGATTGCAGAAAGCTTCCTTGATCAAACACAGGATTTAAAAAGAGATTGTTGTACAACAACTAAGGCTGAAAGGAGAGGGGGAAAAATAAATTAATAAAAAAATAAAAATCAAGCAGACCAGGGAACGTAGATGTCTCCACGAAGTTAAAACTCAACAGGACAATGGCGGCAAATTTGTGCGTGAAAAGGGAAAAAAGCCCCAAGGCAATCTGCCAAAATCTTGAAGTCAGACTTAAGTGCCGTTGCAATGCATACCCCAAGGCGCTCTGGCTGCCACGCTTCAGCATGTTAATTATGTGCCTTCAAATTAGAGACGAAAAAAGCAAGGACAGCAAGTTAGTAGGTATCAGCCTAGTGATCTATGTTTTCAGCAGAGGCAGAAATTGCAACTAATGTTAGCAGTCGCTTTTGTGTCTGTATACATAGCCATGTTTGCATGTATACATACACACAGGTAGACACTCTTGGTTTTTTAATGCGCAGAAGATATCGGAACAGTTGATTATTTCAGAGCAGTACAGCACCGGAGAGCCAGAAGTTAGTACGGAGAATGATGGCAACGCACAGAAAGGGAGCATGGAAGGTTTTAGAAGAGCTCGCAGGACAGAGGTGCTCCGCTCTTACCCCATTACTCTGGGTGGAGTGAACTGACTGCTCGCTGGTCGAGGAGCATGTGCTCATGCGGTCTGTGTCCTTGCTGTGTGAAGAGTGGCGGTGGACCTGCCGCTGGAGGGAGTCATTGTCCCCAGGGAAAGTGAAGGAGCCAGGGCGGCTGGCAGGGGATGCTGGGATGGAGCTCCAAAAGGAGCCCTTCTGCAGGGGACTGCTGGGTGGAAAGGTTTCCTTGCCAAAAGGAGAAGGGAAAGTCGTGGATAGAGGAGAGTTCATTGGAGAGATGGCTCCTGGCCTTGGCTTTCCAAGCGTCAGTGATCCTATGCTGTTTCTTGTTCGACTGTCCTCTGAGATTCCACGTGAGTCTTTCTGGGCTCCATCAGCTGAGCCAGAAATGTTTCCTGCTGTCTTCCTGGGACTTTCAATAACTTTCATCTTGGGAATCTGTTCAGCTTCTCTCTGAGGACCATCCGGCTCTGCACTGGGAGGGTGCCTGTCTGGCTGGCTCAGGCCAGTTTCTAAGGAGGGGTTGTAGTGTGGCAGGGAGTGATTGTGAATGGACATACCTGACATCTTGTCTGCCTCTGCTTGGGCCGAGGCTGCAGAGGAGACCAGGACTGGGGAATGGTGTCTGACAGGCTGGGGGATCCGGGATGGCCGGCTACGGCTGGAGCTGGGGATGCCAGTACAGCTGCTGGGGCCGCCGCTGTTACCGCTGCTGCTCCCGCCGCCGCCTCCACCACTGCTGTGGTTCCTCTGGTACTCGATCGGGGACGTCAAGGCTGCAGTGGGGGCGAGGGGGGAGGCGGTCAGGGGAAAGGGGGCAGGAAAGGGAACAGGAACAGTTTAAAACACACGTCTACCGGCAAAAAGGGGAGAGCTGTTCAAATTAATTTTGTTAGCAGTGGAAAGATGCCACAGACTTCAAGTCACGCTTCTGTATCTAACCTTCATGACGTGCTGTATCTACCTATATTAAAGATTAAAAATCCGAAACTAAGAAGAAATGTTTTCCTCTAGGATTGCACTGTCAGTCAGCAGCCAAGTTGGGAAAAAACAGATGACTCCAAATTCTCTGCTTGTTGTTATTCATTACAATTGTTTAAAAAAATCTAGGTTGGGACAATAACCAATAGATATAAAAACAGAGCAAGAACCTTTAAGTGTCACAGCAGACAATACCACCTTCTACTTTTCTCCTGCAGAATCTGAATGTTGTTGCCACACCAAGATGCGACAACAACGGCCACCAAAATAACAGAAGCAAAACACATTCTGAATAGATGCTTAAAATTCCACTTGGGTTTAGCCTTTAAAGGCTTGCAGTTGCTTAAAAGGGGTACACAAGCTCTCAACGGATGGCACCTATCTTGATTCCCTCCTACAAAACATTTGGAAAATTTCACCAAGAGAACACCATGTAAATTCAGACTACCACTCTTATAATAAATGCAAGCATCTGTTCTGAAGCAGAAATGCAGCACATACCCCCCAACTGTTCTGTATTATCTCAGGAAAAAGTCAACTTGCAAAACATTTCAAAACCAAGAATGAAGAGATGAGAGGAAAGTCATCCAATTACAAACTTTTAGTAAAGGAAAATAATTTACCATTTAAAAAGTTGCGCTGGTTTTCCAAAATTTGGTTAATTTCATGGATCCATAACTGGCGGACTCCTGGACTGGCAGAATGCAAAATAAAGGTCTCCGTGACATCGCCCGTTCTTGATGTTAGTGCAAATTTACATGGATCGCTGTCCACATTTTCCTCCAGGGAAAGGCAACTCACCTTCATGAAAAAAAAATAACATGTATTTATGAGAAACATACCTTTAAAATCTCTTTCTTACGAGTTTTTTAGTTCATTTAACTAATGATCTCTTAGTTATCATTCTTCAAATGATAACCACTCTTTCTTTCTGTAGAATAATACCATAAAATGAAGTATTCCAGTAAACTAAGGATTATGTATAGCTTACTTACACATTGTGTCTGAACAATATCCAGCAGGCCAGCATGGCCCAGTGTTCTCCATCCCTCACTTTCCTTTCAGATTAGTTAAAATGCTGAGCCTGCTATGGAGCTCTCTCTACGACTGGTCCCCACCAAAGACTTCAGCTGCAGATACAGCAATGCCTTGGACCAGGCTGTTCAGCCAGAGCTATAAACAGCAGGCTCAGGTGGTAGACAGAGCACCAAGGTGAATTAGGGGAAGCAGAATCCACCCAAAACACTTCATGAGGACTGCTGGGCCCTAATATCAGTGCTTTTTTTTCAGGGAAGCTTGAAGTGGGGAAACACTTATTTGTTTGAGGAAGAGCTGACATATCTAAAAAAATAACACTACTTACAAATGTTATCTACATGTTTGGATATCAGAAAGGATATAGAAAGAACTATCATCTCTACTTGCAATGACTTTGCAATATGGTAAACACACAGCACAGAGCCGAAAACTAAACTCTTTGTGAATACTCATCCAGTGCTTTGTGCCAGAACACCTGCTTTGATTTGCTTCATGCAGGAAGCATCAGAGTACTGGGATCTGAAGATCTCGACTTAACATTGGAGTGAGAACAAATTTGGTAGGAAGTAATTTCAGGAAATGACTGACACCTCATTGTACTCTATGATTGCACATCTAGATGTCACTAGTGACTGCCCACAGAATGAGAAACTGTTACCTTAGCAGAGTTTGTTCAGGGGACACAAAAGACTCACACGCAACAGTTACCTTGATACTGTTTTTAAACAAGAATCCGGGCATGGAGAAACCTTTCTTTTTATCTAGCAGCTCACTGAAAATGACAATCTGCTCAAACAGGAAGACCCGTCTCTCCTTGCAGCGCGGCAGAAGTCCTGCATCCTGGTCTGTAACCAAGAATGTGTCCTGGAGCAGGAGCTTACCCTGGGCTACAATTTTACCCTAAACACAGAGGCAAGCAGAAACACATTTAGCGCAGTTCTTAGTTTCTTTCCCCAATTAACCTTTATAAGTACATTCTCATGCCAAAAAGCTTTGTGTATTTCCCACCTTCTGATTGTCATTGACCATTATATATTCATTTCTCCTCCTATACACAAGATATTCTTGTGCTCTTTCCCAAAAAAACCCCAAACATCAAAAAGAAAAAAACAAAACAAAACACCAGACCAAACCCACAAATCCACTCCACCCTTTTCAATTCACACTGCACTCAGGCTTGTAACACTAAAGCTTTAATTTCTCTATTCTCAATAACTCCAACAGTTACTCATATATTCTTCCACAGTGCTGAGTAGGGGAATACTTCAGGTTCATTTCTGCATCACAGAATATAAAGAGCTTTGCAAGTAGAACATGTGACTGTGGCCTGGTTGATGCAAACTACTTCAGTAGCCAATTTCCATCTCTTCTAGACTTAGCAAAACGAGGGCTACAGTTGCCTCAAGTACATGATTGATCTTAGTGACTTCTCCTTTGCCTACAGTGCAGAAGTCAGCTCTGCTCACCTGCTGATAACTGATTATTTCAATATTTTGCAAGTCTTTAGTCAACAAGGGAACTGTAGTAACACATGCCCTTTCTAGATTTTGCAAGGACTTACCTAGTGTGACTGACACAGCAGGTAATGTTTCCCAGGAAAAACTCCATGACAGGGTAAATTTGATTTTTTGTTCACTGCTTTTTACACCAGCTAACCAGATAGTGAGGGAGCACTGTACACATTTCTCCCCACAATATTAATGGTTAATTTCTAGAGAACCTGACAAAATCTCTAAGCAAAACTCCAGCCAACTTACATCAAATCCTTGCAGGCGGCCAACATTCATCATGTCATTACACCGTTTTGGTACTATACACATGACCTCTACAGCTTTCTGTTCAAGACAAATAAGAAGTCAAAGCTTTATTTTCCAGATGAGTTAGCAGCATAAAATTTTGTTTCATTTGATATGGTTGCTTTAGAACAGAAATGCAAAAAGTAAACACTTATAATCACTTTCTCAGGAAGATCAGAAAAGGAAAGTGACTCCGCCAAAACAAAGACGTTCAGATTTAAAAGAATTCATAGCACTAAGTGAAAATGTTTCAAGTACCTCCAGTTCTGTTGTGTCAAGATTAGCTTTTTTAGAATACTTGAGGAAGTCCTGAAAAAAGAAAAAAAAAAAGTCAAGTAATATTTCTTTTCTCATTAATGAACAAAGAGAAATCTTAGAAAATCTGAATTTGATATCCTTTATCAGAATATGACAGACTGCAGAAGACACACCATTTGGATTTAGCTCATATGAAAACATATGCTAAGGCAATGATGTGACCTCTGTGCTACAGAGCAACTTCAGTAAACACTTATGTGGTATTAAAATGATTGCAGGTGTAGCTGGAGAAGCTGTGATGAGTCCCAACAACTTGTATGACTTTTACATCTGAAAACAGTTGAGAGTTCCTTCTCCCATTCCTATGACACTGGTACAAATTCTAAACATTTCCACGGCCTAAACATTTGGTCTTTAACTGTTAAAACAAGAAACAAATTTCTGCCCAAGTCATCTACTGCAATTTTTATAACCATCTGAATGTGCTCAGAAAATAATCAGATGGCATTGCTACAAATCTGGGTTCTGTTAGGGAATGGGGTGGAACAACATCAGCAATAATTAAAAAAGATAACATATCTGTTAGCACATGTATAATGTATCTGTTAACACAACTCACTAATCTCAATATCACTTTACCTTTAGTAACAGCTGGTATTTCATAATTCTCTGCACAGGTTTTATTAGCAAGTCTGTGAGCTGAAGTCTGTGGCCCAAGCGTTGCTTTAGATCCTGAGAGTTGTAAAACAAACATTTTTGTTTGTTCAGTTAGAAAGACCTTTGTTTTGTTGAGTTAGAAACATAGCATTCATATCAGTATATGGAGATAAATATATAAACAAGGATATATCAGTATTAACTGTTATCAGACCAGAAATTTGCAAAAGTCAGAGAAGAATCTAATCTTCAATTTGTGAAAGCTGAGGTCCTTCCCCTTATCACCCTTGCTGCTAAGATATTCCCTTCTGCAAGCATCTTTCATCTCATTTTGACAAGGCTAGAGTGAAATGCAATTTTTCAGTCAAAGGTTGTATACAGCCTATTTTCAACTGTGATGTCTGCTCATCCAGAATTGCCATTCCATATAAAATGCACTGGTACCTGCCTGGGCTAAGGTGAGTAAGGGTAAGACTCTACTGATTAATTAATATCTTATCCCTAACCTTTAGTTTTCAACTCTAGGAGTCTGTATCAGATTTGAGGAATCAGAACAGAAATGGAAAGCAACTGTAATTTAAAACATTAACAACAGTATCTGCTGCTTTTTTGTTTTGTTTTGTTTTGTCTTCTGGTTTGATCAACAGATCTGATAATCCTCCACCTCACATATACTCTCTCAGGAACTTACCTCAAAAAACGTATCAATGTATTCTGAGACAATGTGCTCAGACTTTGGTTTGTTTTGGCAGTAAACTATGTACATGTGCAACCTTCTCTCCTAGAGGAACAAAGATACAGAACGATACATCATTATCAAGAAAAACACAAGCCAAATTGAAATGGAGTATTACTTTAAGAAGTACGTCAGTTCCAATGTATGAACTTAAAAAAGACCCCTTTAAGGAAAACAAGCAGTTACATATGCAGAAATTACAGATCTGAAAACACATTTATTTGGGAACATCATTATGATTTTACGAAGGCAACACAGGTGAAAAAAATTCCCACAGCTGTAAATTCTCCTGAACAACAGGTGTTCAGAGATGACAGGTCAGCAGGTCCCATAATAAAGTTAAGCATGAAAATAGTTATATTTTTCTTTTACCAAGAGTCATGGGAGGTTAGACAAGATGACCCCACAGTGATCCCTTCTAGCCTTAACCATTCTGTGATTCTGTAATGGAACCTTTGATATATAGTATTTTTCATTCTATTTTAATAATCTGATTATTATTCAAATTTATTAGAATAATGACCTCCTCCTGTTTACATGTACAGAACAGTTAGGAGAAAACTTTCATGTCTTTTATTTAGGATTGGCTGTCTTACTGGAGTTTGGGTGGGGATGTGGGTGATGAAGCCTGGAAATGAAGGCAAAAGTAGTTTTTAACTCTGATTCTTTATTTTGAGCATGTGCTTTTAACACCAAAGCAACGAAGAAAAAGAGAGGAAATAACTTCACCCTTTAAGATTCATTCTTGATAACTGACCTTGCTGGTTAAGAAGTAAAAACATACCTACTCCAAAAATCTTTCCTATCACTTTGCTAGGATTGGTCTGCTGTTAGAGACTTTGCTTCCCAGAGACTTACAGAGCACTGGTCAGTGAAGATAAATGGTAAGAAAGAAATGGAAAAATAAGATGGAGATTGGAAAGGACACAGGACACAGATTAAGAACAGGAACTGAATCATTGTGTTCTAGTCGACAGGGTTTTGCTAGAGGATGCTGTAATAGCATCACAGCTTGCCTTTCCATCTGGAGTGGTAAAGGTGCCTTTCAAAGTCAACTCAATTACAAATAATACCAGGAGAAAGTAAGTAAAACAGAATCAGAAACAGGGAGAGCTACTTCCTACCGCTTTCCCACTTCACCAGCGACAAACTCTCAGAAGGGAAAAGGATACAGAACTAGAATGCACTCAAACTGGAAGAAGAATGAGCCTCTTCCCTATTTTTATTTCTTATATTCCATGCTACTGCATGGATACCTGGGATTAGAAGGCAGGTGTCACATGAAATGACAATTCCCTTGCACTGAAGTGTAACTGAATAGAGTAATGGAGCCCTCTCTACAGGAAGATACAGAGGACAAAGATTAGAGCATTTACTTGTTCTATTTATAAGCTCTTAAAAGCTGTCTCTCCACCTCTTACAGCAAAGAACATTGTACAGCACTTTCTTAACTGTGTTGTACTTAATACTCAAACATGTTGGTCAGTAGCAGCAACAGAGAGCCAACAAAGACATTTGCACTTACATGTTTAACAAACAGGGATCCCAGCTTTTCTGGATCTTCAAGGCACTTCTCCAACTCTCCTAAAAAGAAGCTGAACATAAACAGAATAAACATTTTTTTTTTTTTCTGACAGCACACATTAGAGCAACAGGTAATGCAAGGCAAAGTGGTCTTGCTGCAAGACAAGATAATTTGTGTCCCCTATCAGCAGCTTTGGATATTAATATATGTCCAAACTGACAGTGGTAACAGTGTAATATTTCAATACAATTTTTCAAAAGGACATGCTGAATCCATGCCAAGATGAATAAAAGCCCTGGCATTCACGAATAAAATTATTAAATTTCATATATATTGATTGAAAGCTTTCCCCTTCCCAGTCTGAATGCTTGAGATGCTAATATTGCCATGCTGACCATTCCTAACAAATTCTTTAGACTGTATTGTTAGACAGAAAGTCGTGCACAAAGTTCTGATCCTCAGCTGTAGTACTTGCTATATATATACATATATGCATGCATCCTTCTTCAAAGCAAATCTTCACACCAACATTTGTAAGCTGAATTTACATTTTCTGCAACTCAAAGCATAAAACCAACTGCATTTACCTTGTATCTGAATATCTGAGGAAATAAAATAATTCCTTAAAGTCAGTCTAATACTTTATAGGTACAATACGTACTCTCTGTGCCAGTCATAAATCTGGTGAATGTTTCCAAATACAATCTTGTCTTTGCCTTTCATATCATCAGGTACACCGTCTTCCTTCATAAGTGCCATATAACCCTGCAACAGTTCAAGTGAATTCACTGTGAACATTCTTACTTAAAAAAAAGTGAGTTGTCTTTTAATCCCCTTTTTCCCAGAAGATGTCCAATGGCAACAACTTGCTTGGGACACAAAACCAAACCAGAAAACTGCTCTATAACAGCGTAACATAAAGCACAAAGTATCACATATTGACCTGAGGCTGTCTACACACCAGTGCCCAGTGCTAGAAAAATGAATTCACTCTGTCTAATTTAGCCTGCATGAACAGGCTCAAAGCATGAAGGAAACTTCCACAGCCCTCCTCCTTACTGCGTGAAGGAGCTGCAATGCCTTGTCAAGTGGGGCTGTTCCTGAGTACATGTTCTGCTTTGCTCGGTGTCTCTTATTTCAGTCACTCACACCAACCCCACACCAAAGTGCACTGAGGAGGAAAGCACTGCTCATGGCACTGCACTGCATGGACTACTGCTTGCACTATGAGCAAACCAAACACAACCTGAAAATCAATTGTTAGCAAGCATTCTGGCTGCATTAAAGTCCCTCTTACATTTTCCCATAGTCCTACTAGTTTTGGTATCTACATAGCTCTCTTACTGAGCAATTCTATCATATAGTTAGAGCTGGGAGTGTTTTTAAATGTCATATTCATGCAACTCTATTCCTTCCTTTTTTCCCCCCTAATACTTCTATTCCTAAATAGCCAGGTCTGGTTTTGGTTTGCCAAGTGTATGTTTTGATGTCTAGCATTTTCACCTGAAATTCTTTTGTTAGTTACAAAAATACATCTATTCGTAGACTCCTAATGCACCCTTTAAATACTGTAAAAACATTATGACAAATGTGTGATCTTTCTTTCCTTCCCTCCCTCCTTCCAAAATAAAGTTTAAGAATTGAACCTTATTAGGCTAAAATTCACAGTCATGCTCATTCTTTGGACTCTTCCAAATGCATTTTGTTGGTAGCTGAAGACTGCAAGGAGGTGTGTGATGTTACCTCATTTTCCGGCAGGGGAAGCTAGGAAATCTAAGAGAAACCTAGCAGTAGGACAGGAAGGAGGACTTTAAAATCCTGAGTAGCTGCTCTGTATGCTGAGCCACAATGCTTTTTAAAAAACTTTAGATGTGTTAAATAAACCCACTATCTACCAAAGTAACATCAGGCCAGAGGTAGTGATTTAAAAAAAACACAAAGAACTACACGCCTCAAGAGAACAACAAGGTGGACACAGTAACAGGAAAAAGGGAATAAAATCTGATGTAATATTTTAATACATTAAAAGCCTGCAGGAGGGAAAACGCAGAATGTAAACATTCACATTTTAAGTCTCTTCCTGTGTTTAGTTTTGAAAAACGTAGTGAGGTTCAAGCTGCACAGCTGGTTAGTAACACATTTAAAAAAAAAAGGAATCAAGAGAACTAAAAACACCATACCTCAACTACATAGCCCAGATCTCGCACATAATCTCGCTCTGTCTCCACTAATTCCTGTAAGACATAGCTACAGTGGAAGGAAAAAGGTGAACACATATTAAAAAATGAAACAGATTTTTCAAGAAGATTAATGGCATACAACTTTTAAGACATTTGCAGTCACATATGTTTGATAGGCAGAACTGAAATGGAAGAATTAATGTACATTGGTTCTTAGTAAGATACTGCTTTGACTTTGAAACTGGACAAGGCTCACTTCTGTTTATCTGAAGTCAGATGTTTTCTTAAATGTGACATTAAAATTAAATATTTAACTATTGTTTAAAATAAAATGCTATTATGTCTCTGGTCCTAGCTATATGGACGGTTATTTCTACACACAAGTTCAAAAAATTTGAAACCAGGTACATTTTTATTCTACCATGGTATCAGTTTACTACTACATAGAGAAATTAACCATGGGTTGGAATAGAATAAGGGGAATGACCATTTTTTGGAAGCCTAATAGACCTCTGGACATTTAAAGATCAGCATCTTCCCAAATAAATGAGAATGACATGTAGCAGAAGTCCAACACAGATATGACTAGAATTAAAAATCACAGATTGAATGCCACAGAGAAATGTGACCACATGCTTGACATCTAATACAAGTCCTCCCACTTTCAGACTAACAGCTTCTACTGCCAGTTCAAAATGAGCATTGTAAAAAAAAGAAAAAAATGTTAAAAAATTGGTCTTACTGTCGTCTTTTTAAGGAGCTGGATTTCCTTTCCTCCATCTCATCTATGGGTGACGAGGAGGATAGAAGGGAGTTATCTGAAGGGTTGAAGGATGGACTGCTGCTGTCACCTTGATCTACCAACAAGGAACTTGGACGGTCCTCCAGAGCCTGAGAAGGTATTCAACACAGTCAGCAACAATGATTTATTTCTCCTTTATTCACAAGACACATTACAAGCAGCTGTATATAGCAATCTATGGGAGATCATTACTTTAATGTATCTTGGCAAAGCAAGTCACGAGCCTCCAGGAAACCACCCAACAACATGGCTTTCTATGATAACTGAGTCTTTGAAGCACATTTGAGAAGAACACTTGAGATGACTGTCTTTCCTTCACAGGAAAATAAAGGAGCTGAATTTGTTTGAGCAGCAAGGGCTGAAAGTTGGACTATCCTGCTCAGGATGTAAGTACTTCTACGGTGGGAGCAACACAAATGTGTCTTCATGGCCAGGGATTAAATCATATTTGTCATATTTGACTTCTGGCATACATAAATTACTTTCAGCAATAAATAGGACATCTTTAAAGAAGATTCTTATGATGCTACATTTTTAACACAATAGAAGTAGCATTCTTTGTCAGACATTTTGGTTATCTTAGTAACCAGGCAAAATAGTGTCTCAATGAAGAAAATAATGACTTCTACACTGCCAATGTTGCTTTTGAGCTTGTTCAGAGAAGCATCCTTGTATCCTCTGCCAGATACACTATTTCCCTCATGGACTCCACAAGGTTCTGTTGGTATAAAAGATGAAGAAGCAATGGGAGAAATAATACAAACATCTTCTATGAAGTATTCATTGGATTTCTTTAATTCAAGCCCATAATCTTGGATCAAGCTACAGCTATGTATCACATTTTCCTCGCATGTGATACAGCCTTAATGCAAGACACATTTACTTCACCAGGGTGGGGTTCAGCTATAAGTTTTTTTCTTTGCCCACAAAAAGTAAAAACCAGTAAAGATATGACTCGCCCAAAACCCAGGGGAAGCTGACCTTTGGCTAAAACTCTGAAATGAGAACATCTCCCCCAAGGACTATATGCACGGATGATTAAGTTATATCAACTGTTAGGCAGTGAAAGGGAATTAGGCAGCCTGAAAGACACACGGACTACCGAACTTTCCATTTACAAAAGACTGTGTTGAATTTTCCCATAGATTACTTCTTATTCACTCTGCTGGTATAAGAGAAGTAAAAAGCAAAGTGAATACCCAAGAGAGTACAGTAATTATGTTATGCAATAATGTAATTCTTTCTGAATGAGAGAACAGAAAATAAAATTTCTAATTCTGAAACTAAAAGCTTCTTAAATTCATAATGAACCTGGAAAATATCAACCTCTGATAAAATGGGGCTGCCATGCTGCGCTTCTTTGTAGTTTTCACAAAGGCACTTCCTGTTGAGCCCAACAGGGACTATGCTGAAAAAGCAGGATTTAAAGGTTTTGAGGAAATCCAGATTTGCTGAGGGACCTCTTGAGACCATATAGTCCAATCTCAAACAGGGTCAGCTTGAGAAGTTTTTCCCAGGCTGAGTCAAGCTGGATTTTGATTACAAAGGGCTTTCCTGGAATTATGCATATAATGAGAATCTTCCTAAACATAAAAATTTTAAAACATGTCAACTAGAATCTTCAGAAACACAGAAACTTTGAAACACAGAAACCTAAAAAAGCTGACACAAATTCTGCCTAATTGATTTGTTAGCAAAGATGGAAGCACTGACACGCAAAATGATCCCTTTATTCTTTTACTTATTTCTTCATTATCATGTTGCCTAAAGAGCAAGTAGATAACATAAACATTTCTGTTGTTAGGGTTACCTGCTTTACTGCTGACCCTCATAAGATTTGCAATAGATTTAGTTTCAGGGGTTCTCCTATAGAGGTCTATTAGTCTAAGACCCCGGGTCTTCGTATTCCTTCTACTAATAGGACATTTTTTTTTTATTAACAGCACATACTTAGTAATTTTCTACCATCTCCTCTCTCCCTCTTACTTATTGCTTTTTGCTGCTCTACATAGCCATTTACCTATTCAGTAAAGGTTTTACAAAAGAGTGTGTACAAAATGACCCCATATGTCAACCCAGAAAGTGACTTTTGAAATAAGACAGCAAATTTTAGGAGTCAATGTAAAACATGCAGGTTTTCTTTGAATAGCAAGCTGGGGCTTGAAGACACAACTTCTTTAGACGCATGCACCTGCTGGTCAGTCTCACCATTTTACTTTTGACGAGCTCTTCGATTGCACTGACGAGTTCTGCAGCACTGGGCGTCTCGGAGCTGGTCGGCCGCACCAACAATCGAGAAGATGTCTGTGCAATGACACAAAGGAAGGAGAATCCCAGAGTTAGCCTGGTACTTGCTCAAGGATCAAGAGACCTCCTGCACTTCTGTCAGACAAAGGTACTCGACAGGTACTGTCAGTGTCATACAACACTGAGATCATCCCTTTCAACTTGAGCAACTGGAGTTGGAAGTTTCAAGTAAACCCCATAGAAGTTAAATGTTGGGATAAAAATTCCTGTTCCTACATGCAACAGAAGTCAAGGAAATGTAATTCCTGATAATTCCTGACAAATAGCTATGAAAATTTCCTGAGCTGACCCAACCGACAACAGTTTGTTAACCTATTTTATTGCTGCTTAAACAAAGCAACAACATCAGAGCAGTAAGAGAAATCAGTAAGACTTGAAATAAAGGAGGAAGCATTATTATGTTAAGAAAAAATACACCAGTAACTCAGGGGCATTTACTTTTCTAAAGGAGCTGGAGTATATTGCCCAGATTCAGATGGGAAATTGAGCTCACCATTCCTTGTGCCATCCATTTTTCCCAATGGTATGTGTAGAGCACAGAAGATCTCTGGCCTCATAAGCTATAAAATGCCAGTTTATAGATACAACTGAAGGTAAAAGGTGTTCACAGCAAAGGATTCTGGGAGAAGGCCATTAAATTCAGCCTCAGTAATTTGCAAACAGAGTTGTTTGCATATTACATTTATCATTTAGTAACTGGAAAGTGGAAACACGGTGTAATATGAACTGTACTTCATATTACAAATAGCACACTGAACATCATGCAGCACAGGGCAAGCTGCAAGCGTTTCCAACAAATCGGACAAAGAAACGGCACAAATAATGACTCAACACAAGAGGTTCTGCTCAAACCAAGCACGGGTGTAACAAGACTCCCCATAANATACAGATTTTAGGTAGTTTGCCCTGTATTTGCCTTATTTGGAAAGGAAAACAAGGGCTGAGTAAGCAAAGGAAATACAGATAACTTTAAACGGAAAGATACGGGAACTGAGCCAAAGCAGAGACAGAACACAAGTCAACATAATGCTGCATCAGAGTTTACAAAAAGAGAAAACAAAAAGCGAAAATAATTAGTTTCATATTAACACAACTGATCTTGAAACTTTTAATATTGCTTATCCAAAAAATTAAATGCAAAAAACTTGTAAACTGCCACCAAATGCAAATCCATGATGTGAGCAATGATTCTGCTGAATGGAAGAATGCATAAAGTGTGCAGATGAGCTCTTAGGGGAGAAAATGGTTCTGTTATTTAGTGCTCTTAGACAAATCAGCATGGCCTAGCACATGATGTTTGCATGCACACCAAAAACTGAGCAATCCCACAGCTGGCCTGTCTTTTAGGCAATTTACATGCTCCTGACATCTGACTGTTGACCAGGTTTTCCGAAGCTGTTCCTGTATGTGGGTTTTCATTTTGGATGCAGAACTCAGCCTAGTCTTACAAAACACTGTCAGTGTTCGAATCAGGTTCTGGTTATGGTCTCTTTTATTTCTCTCTTGGGGTATACGGAATGTGAGGCAAAACTTCAGAACTGTTATTTCCAGGGCCTGTGGTTATAGCATATATTTTCTGAAAAAGAAAAAACTGCACAGATAAAACTCCTTGCTGACTTTTCTGATGATGTATCCAGGGAGCAGAATACACCCCTTGCCCAGAAAAGAAGAGAAAACTGGAGGGAGCAACTGAGCTCAGGCAGGTATGAAATGCTGCTGAGGGTCTACAATGGGGTGGGAAGGGAAAGAGAAACCCAGCAAACAGGGAGTTTCCAGCACTGAGCAGGAGCTCTAGAGAGGAAGAAATGTTTGTGGGGAGGCACAGCCGAACGCCAAGTCTCTGAGGTCACAGAAAGGAGGAGACATTCCTTGGGATCCGGAGTAGCTGAGCAATACAAGAAACCACCCAGCATGGCAGGAATGTGAAGAAGCACTCCACCCAGAAGGCAGACAACTGGGAACTTGTTAGCAAGCCTTCTATTAATCAGTAACTCTATCAATAGAGCCAACTACCTTCTCCTGGGTAAAACTGCTCTGGCTTCTCACTTCGGTGTTCCAATAAAGCATTTACTTTAGGTGCTGGAAGTTGGTGGTGTGTGGACATGAGGAAGGCACACACAACCTCCCAGGATGCCCCATGAGAGGACCTTTTGCCTCCCACCATGAAGGACGAATGTTGCATAATAACACATCACAGAATAATCATCATTTACATGCTTTGAAAAATTATGGTATAATATTAACTTTACCAAATTTTAGCTTCTCTGAAGTCTTCTCTACATGTAGTTTCAGCTACTTTAAAAACTGTCCCAAGATGTTTTTACTGAAGTGGGTGCATGTTAACCTTCTAAGAAGTTGTGCTGGTTTTGGCTGGGGTGGAGCTAATTTCCTCACAGTGGCTGGTATGGGGCAGCATTTTGGATTTGTGCTAAAAAAAGTGTTGATAATGTAGAGATGTTTTTGCTGTTGCTGAGCAGGGCTTACACAGAGCCAAGGCCTTTTCTGCTTTTTGTACTGCCCTGCTGGTGAGGAAGTTGGGGGGTGCTTGGGAGGCTGGGAGGAGATTCAGCCAGGACAGGTGAGCCAAACTGCCCAGAGGGATATTCCAGACCATGTGACCTCACGCTCCATATACAAATCGGAGGGAAGGAGGAAGAGGAGGAACATTTACACTGGTGGCATTTGCTTTCCCAAGTCACTGTTACACCAGATGGGGCCCTGCTCCCCTGGAGATGGCTGAACACCTGCCTGCCCATGGGAAGCAGTGAATCAATTCCTTGTTTTGCTTTGCTTATGTGAGTGGTTTTTGCTTAATCTCAATCCACGAGTTTGCTATCTTTTACTCAACCCATTCTCTCCCTGATCCCACTGGTGGGGGAGTAAGCAAGCAGCTGTGTGGTATTTGCTGGCTGGCTGGGGTTAAACCACAACAGAAGTGAAAATAAAATTTACTGGAGATGGAAAGCTACTCAAAGGTGCTCTTACTCTTCTGTGGTAAGGGTCTGACTTTGCACCAGAAACACACAAGTAAGCAGACACTAGTTTACGAGCATATTCCTTCACATTTAGAGATTTAGTGCTCTTGCCATGTAATTTTTCTCTGGAGAACTTTTTATTATATTTGTATACCAACTGTTTTCTGTCACTGAAGGAATACGCAGCTCATCAGTGGTTGCTTAAACATATTTTCACCAATATTATTTTCATCTTATTTCTAAATCTAAAACTGAGATTATTCTAGCAAGAAAACATTCTCTCAGGTCTGAAGGCTGGCCTATTTCTGCTTGTTTTGTTACAGGAATATTTCCCAGCATATTACCTCTTCAACTTGTATGTTACACTTTGTCAGTTCAGAAAACATGTAGGAATTGAATACATATAGGACATAAGAACCAGCCATTTTGATCTTACAAACAACAGCTTCAGGGATGAGTGAGATTTCTACTGAAAGGCAGTGTTTTTGAAAGGAAAAAAAAAAGAAAAAGAAATAATATCCACTAAAGTTATTAATAATGTCTGCACCACTGAGAACAGAGAGCAAGCAGTCACATAATTCACTAACATTATTCAATACTGTAGATTAAAAAGGTTAAAAATTTTAAGGAGCAAAATGGTAAGAAAACAATAATGTGCATATTTGCTGCACAAGTTCATATTATTTCCATTCTAAATGCCTCTATTTCCAGACTTGATACTTGTCCCCTAAATGTCTCATGCAGGTTCAAAGTTGAAATAAACCCTCTCAATGTATGAACATCATAACATTAAATAGAAACAGATCATATGCAAGTAAGATTTTCTTCATGCAGTTGCTACCTACATCCAAAGTTTCACTACTGGTGCAAAATTTTTACCCTCAATTTTAATGTGCCTTTGTTTGTAAAAAACATGTGCTGGTTGTGGCTGGGATAGAGTTAAATTTCTCCCCAGTAGCTGGTATGGAGCTATGTTTTGGATTTGTGCTGGAAACAGTGTTGATAACTCAGGTGTGTTGTAGCTGTTGACAAGCAGAGCTCACACAGCACCAAGGCCTTTTTGTTTCTCACCCCACCTCATCAGCAATGACAATGGGGGGGGCACAAAGAGCTGGGTGGGGACACAGCCAGGACAGCTGACCTCAGCTGACCAAAAGGATATTCCAGACCATATGGCGTCATCCCCAGCATATACAGCTGGGGGAAGAAAAAGGAAGGGGGGTGGACGTTTGGAATGATGGCCTTTATATTCCCAAGTCACTGCTACACATGATGGAGCCCTGCTCTCCTGGGGATGGCTGAACACCTGCCTGTCTATGGGAAGTGGTAAATGAACTCCTTGGTTTGCCTTGCGTGTACAGCTTTTACTTTACCTATTAAACTGTCTTTATTTCAACCCAAGAGTTTTTTTCACTCTTCCCCTTCTGATTCTCACAGGGATAGTGGAACAGTGACTCTATGGGGCTTAGTTGCTGGCTAGGGTTAAACCATGAGAATTATTACCCTTATTTGGTAATTCCCTTCTCTTTCCTCCCCTCCCAAAACCAAGAAAAACCAAGAATAACAAAAGGTATGATTATAAAACAATTAAACTCTAATCACTAAATATGGCATCTGCCAAAGTGATGTAAATCATCCCATGAGCACATTTCCACATTTAAAGTGCTCACTTGTGCTTTGAAAATAGAGAATCATTGAATTCATGCTCTTTTCACAGAACACCCTTTCAATGTTGTCTCAAACGAAATAGTGATTACTTCTGTCTACCATGAAGCTGGATTATGTACATTTCGGAGACCTTTGGAAGCAGAAGAAAAATTAGTGCAAACAGGAGGGTATGTCACCATGTGAAGCCTCCCCCACATCCTGCTCCTACCTTGTCATCCTGCGAGTCGGGCTGGAGAAGACTGTGTTGCTGAATTGCCATGGGAGGAGGAAGAGGCACAGCATCTGCTCCCTCTTCTCCTTCCTCCTCCCCGCAGCTCTGCATGCCTGAAGAGGATGACTTGGAGAGAGTGCCACTGCTCAGCCCCTCGTTCCGACCTCTCTGTAAACAACATCAAGATGTTCAAGCTCTGTTTATCACAACAGTATGAGGCTTGTTATCACATGCTTGTTTTAAGTCTGTTCTGTAGTTTCAGCCCTCTCCCAACAAGTCAAGGTGCTACAAACACTCCTTATCAGAGGGGGAAAAAGCAGATGCCAAAGTCAGTTTTCCATGTTTGGTAAATGAAAAATAATTCAAATACTAAGAAAAAGACATTCAGCTGAAATTTACTACAGGAAAGTGTTATCAAAGCCATGCTTGCTTTCCAAGTTCAGCTCTGTAACGATGTATCTCTCCGAAATATGTCCCTTGCTATATATCACAGCAAGACTTCTAGAGGACATAAAAACTCCCTATTACAACATGAAGTATTTTGTCAATTATCCATTCTGTCCCCCAAAAGGAACTATGATTTCAAGTACCCAAAGTTTAATGTACTGATCTCACAATGTAATTTATCTACTTTTACAGGAAGAGAGCATAGGCAGTTATTATTTTTTCCTGACTTTAAGGCACTGGCTTTAGATTTTTCCCTTCACTCACAGAGGTGCAGAATAACTGATACTTCCAAAACAAGGCTACAGCTGCAGCAAAGAGGGTCTCTTTCCACAGCCTGACATTCAAGGTCAGAGGCAGTATTCATCGCTAAACAACATCTCTCAATTAATCATGCTGCCAAATCTTTAGTCTTTCCTTTCCCAACACTTACTGTCAAACGTCACTAGTGTTCCAAGCTTGCAGAAAAATATGTTGGGAGGAAGAAATAAAAAAAAAAAGGGCAGCAATAAATAAAAATCTGGGCAACTAAGACTGCTTTTCTGTATGGTAAGTACCAAAACCAATAGTCAGAGTCAATCTAATAAAAGGGAATAGCATGCACCCAGCTGTGCCCTTGGAAGCAGTAACGTGACATTTGTTTCAGCCTGAACCACAGGTTTGTAACAGAGAATTTGGCTCTTGTCTGCACCTAACTGGAGGCCAGCTTTGTTCATACAGGAGTTCCAGACTTTGAAGGAGAGGCACATATTTGTGGGAAGAAGGTAAATCCTCAGTAGATGTCCTTGGTGGCAAAATTTGGAACAGTTCACAATCTCCTTCTCTGCAATGAAAACTGCCATGCATATTATTTGACTGCTGGTAACTGGCCTGCATTGAAGAGCCAGTAGTTGTTCTGCACTCTGACTCTTACACAAGGTGCAATTAGAGCTTTAAGCAGTTAAGCAGCTCTCCCTACACTTTCTCTGATCCATCAACAAGAAAAGCAAAGGAAATACAACATGACCTGATTATTCCCAGACCTCAAAGCACCTTCACTCGCAAAGCCACTTTCTGAATTACTGTAAGAGAGTAAAGCCAAAGGACAACTTCTTATTCTCACGTTTCTCTTTCTAAATTATAGGCACTTCACAGAGCTTCACTGTACTCTCAAGCAGTGGGCACAAACTGTCCCCGGCACAGTACTGACACAGAGTACAACAGTCAAGGATGAGCACAGGGCACATAACACTTTGATCCACTGCTGGACACTCAGTTGAGGAGACAACCTTCACCTGACAACATTTAGTTCTTTGAAAAACATACTAACAAGTCTCAGGAAGCTGCCTTGAGCATTTACCTCTTCAACAGTTTCATCTTGTGGGGTTGCTGCACTGTCGTCAGAGTCCTTCTGAGAGCCTGCATCGGCACTTTTACGAACCTCTCTGCTTTTCTTATGCTTGTGGGCCAGTTTTTTGACGTGCCCATCTGCTTTCCCACTGCTAAGGCGCCTCACAGGACTGGTGAGCCATTTCCTCAAGGTGTTGCCAGGGCGTTTGGGGCCCGGGGAGCTCTGAGCACCGATCATGTGGGGCTGAAGTGATGTTACAGAAGCTGGAGGACTGGCATCATTGCTGGAGACCGAAAGGGAGTCTGGAAAAAAAGAACAAGAGGAGGATTTTAAAGTTGATGCACCAGCAAGTGAGAAACACGGCAAATGGATGTAGGTAATAATGGACATCAAATTGAATTTACGGAGAAATCAATGAGATTATTTTGAGGTTACCTGGCCTTTAATGACACCATAACTATCAATGCTCATGCTGCATATGGCCGTCCATGCATAAGCACCACTGATGTGCTTAGAACAGTCAAGCTTCATTAAGTTGTTCCTGCCTCAACTATAATTCATACTTCACACTGCTGATACTTATTTGATAGTGAATTATACGTTCTCTATGTCATGCAACTTTATGGAAGGATATGCTTGTTTTATCTTTTAATGTTTACTGCTTTGAGCAAAGACATGAAGGGTAACAATAATTGCCTCAATGAGATAAGCAAATCATTTTTCAAACACCAAATTTAATTACAAATGCTCCAATTACTTTCATTCTTTATATATCTCCCCTACCCTTGGGACAGAGGGAAGAAGAAACCAGAAGACAGATACATGTCTGTCTTTTGCTTAAATTTTCTCAGAGTTTTGGCTTTGTTTTGTTTGTTTTTTAAAAAGGCACAAAGCAATGTTTAAAAGCCCACTTGCTGAAATCTCAGGATCAGCAGTAGTTCTCAGCATGACACGCTTGAAGTTCTGTAATGAAACAAAGGATACACTTTTCTCAAGCCATAGTTAAATGTGCATGAGGTCAAAAACACTTTCCCACCAAGGTTCCTGTCACTTGACCAGGATTGTATGCTTATGACGAACACCCACTGGTTAGCTATTGTGAGACTAGATTTCTCTTTTTCCCCATGCAGCACAATGCTATTTACCCCAGCAATCCTCTTTTCCTAAAAATATTCTTTTTTGGGGGGGTGAAGCAGGGGGCTGGAAACATTCTTTTAACACCTCTTCTATAAATATTATCTACCACTAGGGTATTAGCAAGACTATCCTAGGTTGTCAAATATGGAGTTTTTTTCCCCTGTGTGTGCACTTTTGCAGACAGTTTACATAAGGATGACATAAATAATGTTTTGTTGAATGTTTCTACTGCTGGGAGTTAAATGCAGTGCTTGTGTTCCTTCTTGAAGCTCGACACAGATGTTCAGGTCACCTCTTCTGGCAGCTTTTCCCCAAGAGGTGTATTGCCAGTCTGACCAGATATAGTTTGAATTTTGTGGAAAAATATGGTCACATTGATGTAGCAATACACTTCATCATAAACATCCAAATGCTTGGATCCACACACAAGTATGTGAGGCTGTTCCGTTTCCACGGAGCACTAAGTGTTTAGAATGGAGATGGGGAAAGAGATAAAATGTGGATATAAGAAGTTAAGACTTTTTATTTTTCCTTCACTGTTCAATCTGTTTCACATAGGGTGCCCTTTCCTTGGAATCCAAAATGTGATCTATCATGCTGTTTATGAAAATGTTTCTCTGTTCCAATAAAACCCATGGCACATCACCATTAAGATACATCAGCTTTGATGCCAAGAGCATTTGTAGCTTAATACTGAATGAACACACGCATCATAATTGCTGTTAACCACCACTTTCATCATGTTTCCACAAAGCTGCAGATAAACAAACTTTATAAAGCATACTTTCAGTCTAACAAGCTAGCTGCTAACTCTTTAAACCCAGTCACATCTGCAGAATTATCTTCCAGCAACAGCTGTAGCTGTTGTGCCCAGAGGTAAGGAGAGTTCACATTAACCTGGCTTCAAGGCTTTAAGTAATGGGTACTAGCAAAAAAGCAGATGCAAAACAACACTAGTTGTCTTTGTCTTTAAATCTTGGGAGCGCAGTGCTAAGAACTGCTCCATTATTTTCTTGCTGAAGTGAAAAGCATAAGGAAGAAATTAATTATCTATAACAATGGTTTTCAACTTGCAATCTGAGTATCCCTCAAGGCACCAGGATTACTGCTTAAGGGTTCTCAGCACATATTCAAGAAAAGCAAGCCTACTAGCCATCAGCATCCACATCACGACAAATTTTTGACTTTAGGAAAAAAAAAACCTAATCTGCTTATTAAAAAAATTCCAAACAAAACTTGCAACCATCTGCAAGCTCTCCACAGGAATCCAAACAATCTCCTATTAAACCTCTGTAAGAATTTCGTTTGACTGCTCTTTCACCAAAATTATCTTTACCTTTACTGTATCACGCATTTTAATTATTATCAGATGCCTTGTTTCAGAAACCACAGCAAACATCAGCTGATGGGTATTTCAGCAAATAACCTTCTGCTACTTGGCTAGTGGACGACAGAAGATGAGAAAATGTGGTGGTGTTCTTGTGACTAAGTGGTGGTGGTGTTCTAAGTTCCTTAAAGCACAAACTAAATGCCTTGTTTTCAAGACTCCCAGGCTTGAAGATGTTATAAGTACTCAGCCAAGTTTTTCTTTCATTTGTATATATTTTTCCTCTCGATAACAGTTCATACAAGGTTCCTTCCATAATAAAATAGAGAACATTCACTGGTTTACATAAGAAAAAAAAACTAAGCCTCTGCAGAAGTTCACCATGTATTGTTTTGTATTTTCATATCTGCTGCATTTTTTCCTTTACAATTACTCCTTTCTAACAAAAAGGCAGCATAGTGGTGCAGTAACTGATTGCATAAGACTGACTTTTACATAAACATGCCTATTCCTAAGCATGTAGCATGCTTGCAGTTAAGAAACCCCTTCTTCTTTTTATAAAGTGTGTTCCACCTCCTCAAATTTTCACATCCTTTTGACAATCTACTTAGCAACTAACAAATTTCTTGTAAAACTGAGCAGAACAGGACAGAGACGCTGAAATTGTGGAAGACAAGTATTTTTGTCTGACTGTACTTTTGTTGTACCACTCCTAACTCTTAACCCAAGTCAGCCAAGAGTTTGTGGGCAGGAGGAGGGAAAAGAGCACGCAGAAATACGTACACTCTGCTCAAGCGAAGAGGATCTAAGAGACAAAACAATGTAAGCCAGACATGTTCCGCAGCACATACTTTAGCCATATCCTCCCACACAACATTAGTTTTCATTTGGCACGCAGCATGTAACTGCTTCTTATCTTCTCTTCTGCATGACTTAATACTAAATACTTACTGAAGTATTACTAGGGCTTCAGGGAATCACAAAAGTGAACATAATGTATGTAGTACAACAAAATGATAGCACTGTTCTCTTTTTTAAAGCGTGAGATCACTCGGAGAGAAGGAAAATAACAAAGGTTGGGGACCACTGGAGATCAGCTAGACCATTCCTACTGCAGGGTGTACTGGGCTGCATCCAGGCAGGTTTTAAGCATCTCCTGAGAAGGAGACTCCACAACCTTTCTGGGCAAACTGTTTCAGTGCTCTGCCACTTTGACAGCAAAGCAGCTCTTCCTCATATTCAGATGGACCTTCTGATGTTTCAGTTTGTGCCTGTTGTCCCTTGTCCTATCACTGGACACCAAAAAGAGCCTGGCCCCATCTTCTTGAAACTTGCTCTTAAGATACTTGTATGCATTGATAACACCTCCCTTTAAAATAAATATACTTCATTGCTATAAAAGCATCAGCCTAACGACCAAAGTTTATTAAATAGGGCATTAAAAAATAAAGGGACTTAAAATCACCAGTGTTAACCTGAAAAGAAAACCAACCCACTAGGCCTCTTCAGAGACCAGACCTGATTTTTTGCCCCTCCTGAAATTTGCAGAAAACATCTCTAAAAACTCATGGCTGAGTTAACTCACTAGAAATATTCCATGCCAGTGTTTTCCTAGTAAGACCCTTTACCATCTATTTTCCCATCCCATCCCAGCCAACAGGCATCCAGATTTTCCTTACTCCCATCCTTTACTTACTCCCATCTGTTTCCTCAGGACCTCAGTAACAATACTAAAGCACAGTCATGTACAAAACCTAGGTACCCACATTCATATATTTATGCAGAGGCATTGCCAGATAGAAGCATTAGGGAATATCAATATCCAATACAGATATTTTTAAGAGCAGGAAGACCTTTCACCTTCACTGTGAGAAGAGCCCCACAGGAGTGTCTAATTTCTCCCAGTCCCATCTCCGTATCCTACTTTATCTATATAATTAGGGATACAGACTTGGTTTGATTGATTACCATGCTTAGGATTGTTTACACAAAATTGGCTTTGTTTCCTTTATGACTACATAGAAAATTGTCTTTCTAGGGTTGCTTAAGAATATTTTATCACTAAGACACACCAGGAGGAAAAAAGGAGTGTTCAAAATTAAACCAAGAACAACATGGAATTTTAAAACCAAAACAGATGGAATAAATTTGGGGTATGCTAACCCCAAATGTGTTTCAAGTACAGTAAACTTTCTAGTGAGAATCAGATTCCCTTTTAGAAAAAGAGAAATGAAACAGATGGACATCTTGGAGAGAAGAAAAATCCACCATACATATAGTGATCACACACAGCAACACCAATCCAATGAGAAACCATCGAATTTAATAAAACCACTACTTGTTTAAGTAGAGAAAGTTTTGCAATTCAATAAAGTACTTTAAAAAACCTAATGGATGGGCTTTATTTTATAATTCATAGCCACAATAAGAAAAGGAGACATTTAACTGCCATTTCCCTTAAAGTAAAAACCACATATGTTGCTCTGGTCATGAGGTCATAGAGTTCACTCAGAGTCCATAAATATATTTTTGAAGCTAAAGGGCAGGCAGCATGGGTTCTGACCCCTTCAAACTAGAAGATAAAGTTACCTCCAACGAACAGGCAAATTTTTGAAACTGGAAGGGAAATGGGAATTCTCATTCTTGTCCCAGCTTTCTTAACATTGGAAACATGCACATCTGTGATTAATAAACTGTTTTTTTCTCTAAAAAATAAATCAGCCATGTTAAGCTAGTTGATGACTTGAAAGATTATGGTTCATATTAACTATTTCCATATTGCTGTTTTTTGAGTTTTATTGCAAGGGGCTACAGAAACCCTGACTCCTTTATCTAGGGAATCAAACTGAATCTGCTTGATTCTTGCTCTGCACCTCTAAATACAAAATGCTCCAAAATAAAAAGCATTTCACAGTCTCTGGACTGTAAAACAGCAATGGAGCAAAGACTGAAAAGTGGAGCAAAGCAAACAGAGTGACCCTGATTGGCGTGTCACTCTGCCACTGCAGATTTGCCATCCACCATGGGCTTTAGGGAACAAAAACGCAACCAACCAACCAACCAATCAACCAAAAAAAAAATTAACCAGCTGATCAATAAGATCTGGTGCAGGAACATTATGAGTCTTTGGGGAAAAGGGCTGTTTGTTGGTTCCAAACACAGAGAGCACAATCTACAGCGATGCACTTTCAGGTTTAATATGCAAGGTGGAGTTGACAAGCATCTCATGACAAAAGTACATAAAAGCTTGCCTGCATATACGATGATCACTTGTTATTAGACCACATGGGGAAGGTGTGGAAAAAAAGAGTGCAAGGATTATTTTAGTCACGGACATGTGCAGTTTCGGCCTGGGAACTGCTTCTGAGGTAAGAGCTTACCAATCCACCATGTACAAGACCATTCAGGTAATTCTGTATGTGTCAGGAATTTTATTTCTCTCCTGCTGGGTATCCTCTTAAAAATATCCTCGTTTATTTTTTGTAAATCAGTAGTGGAATATACACCAAAAGGCATTAGATGTGTTTCAACTTTCAAAAACCCGTCATAACAGCAGTTACCATTTAAAGGCAATGCAGCTTAAGCTTTTTCAGGGTTGCAAATGGGGCGTTTTCACCATGCCCTTTGGGAAGCACAAATTTCACTTGTGAGGTAGAGTGACATACCTCTCATAAAACTAGTTTCTCAAAAAAAAAAAATATCACAAAATGCAGAAAGCTAGTACTATATACATAAAAGAAAATCCCTCAATCACATCTGCATCTGGAGTGGAACAAACAGAGCTTTCATCTCTGGTCAGCAAACCTTTCTTGCCATTTATTTCAAGTTATGCATTATGCCAAAACACCAGTTAGCAATCTTTTCAGTATGTGAACAGACAAAGAGTTCAACTCCTTAGCACATCTTCCCTGATTAATAATCTGTATTAATTTTGACTGATACAGGCACTAGTTCAGAGCACTTAGATTTACAAGTATGCAATAATTAAGTCTTCCACGTCATCAAAAGCTGATAATGTTAACATCAGATAGACTGGAATTCTAAGCTTGAGGCTAGATAGTCTTCAGCATCTCTTAATGAGATACTAAACTGCTCAACAAGCAATTCAAAAAACCTCCAACCCGGCCCCAAAGACTGTCATCTTAATGACTTCCAAAGGTCTTTCTAATATCGAGAAAAGTCATTCAACAGACATATTTGCACTATAGAAAAGAATGAAGAAAACCTCTGAGTAAGAGCAAGAAGAATTCATTTGAATTAAAAAATTAGTGGCATGGGCCTGAAAGTTTTAATACACTTACATTATAATTATGTTATCATTACTTTTTTCTTAGTATCTTCTCTTGCCTCCCTACCCCACAAATTTAAAACCAAGTTTTTGTAAACCGAGGTTTTACATTTAAGCTTTTAACTAGTTTCACACGCATTACCGAGTGTACACAGAGCTGCAAATACAACTGCTATCTGTGAGCTAAACACCATTAAAATTCAGATGGGACAAAACCTTCCTCTTAGAACTGCTGGGCAACTTTGAATCCACACTTGTGTTTTTGTTTTTGGGGGTTTTTAAGCAGGAAGAAGGCATGATATTGTGCCAGAAAAAAAACCCTTCCCAGGTTAACAGAAGTAGTTCTGTTTGTGCTATGTGGAATTCAGACTACAGGGATATAACACCTTAAATCTAAATCTTGTATATTGCTACAAGCACAAGGCAGCACTACAGAAAGGGAGAGTGGACATCATGGGGCATTTCATTCTTTGCAATAAGCTGTTATTCTTTCCTATTTCTGGAGAGAAATGCATTTTGTGTCACAAGTAGGAAGTATTAAGACATAGACTGCTGAAGTTTAGTTTCACAGTTTGTGAAAACCACAAGCTTTTAATAGATTAAATCTCAGCTTCTCCGTACGCAGCTTACATTTTAATAGGCAGTGTCTGGATTTTAACTCTATTCTTTTGGCCACCTGTTTGTTCCGATTTAAAGACATCTACATCCATGTGCCTGGCAGGATATGCCAATGACAGATTTATGTAATTCAGCATTGTTTCTCAGTCAAGTCCTCACTCTTTGTCAGTGTATTGAGCCATCCCCTTTACAGATCAAAGCAAGTGGCCTGATTATTTTAATATGATTATCTCCCACTGGAAAGGGAGGGTGCATTTCCTCTAACCACTAACTGCACAGGCACTTGCATGCTTTTATGTAAGAGCTAATGAACAGAAACATGTTCTAATTTTCACGGGAAGTTTTCTCCTTTTTGTGCACAACCTCCAGTGAGTTCCCTTGGGCCAACTGGGGCCATCATCCAGTTATTTACCTCTTGCACTTTACCTGTGCCTCCTGTTATAGGACAACATTTTGAGTTCCCTTGGGCCAACTGGGGCCATCATCCAGTTATTTACCTCTTGCACTTTACCTGTGCCTCCTGCTATAGGACAACATTTTATATCACTGTTTTACATCACAGAAGATTTTTTGCTCTGCAGACCTACAATAGGCAAGATTTTCAGTGACAGATTTAAGTTACATACTAACAACTCCCTCATAGGGGCTGGCACACACCATGTAATATAAGAATATTAAGGTGACATTCTTCTTTCATTAAGTAGTTGAGAAAGTTCTTCAGTGTAAATAGCAAAAGACAATTAGAGAAATACTGCTTTTCTATGGTAGCAAACAGGTTTTCCCACTGTACCAATGTATCTTCCCTATTTTGCTTTAAATACAGTAGCTTTTAAGATCAAATTTCTCAAAGTTCCACAAAGACTCAATTACAATGCTTTTTCAAAGCAAGGGCATTTTTGAGCTTTACTACAGATACACAAATATTTTAAACTACTTCAGCTAGATGCCTAGTATCAGGTGTATATACAACTACTACAGGATGACCAAAGCAGAAGATAAGACGAAGGCAAGGCCCAACCACTGCTCCCTCCAGAACGGATGCAGCAGGAACTATTGTTCCAGGCCCAGGGCTGCTGCCTCCTCAGTACCCTAAGCCGAGAGGAGCTGTGTACAGCTCTTGCCTGCTCCCCAGCACTGCTGCTGCTGGAGAGTTGAAGATCTCCACACAGGAAGCTGTGGAGGGCACAAGACAGCTGCTGAAGCAGTGGGAGCTGGCAGCACTCGCTCCCTTCCAACTGCTCCATGGCACAGCATTCCCTGCCTTTGACAAAACCAAGCAGCCACCCAGTGTGGAGAGGCAAAGAGACGTCTGAGGCAAAGAATGGAAAAGAAGGAAGGCAGAAGCTTTGGGCTTGGGCCTCGTAGGCAGCACTGGCGCCTAAGACACTAGGCAGAGTTTAGCTGAGTGCTGACAACCCATCAGCCTCGTGCTTGCCACGTGCAACCCGCTCCCAAGAGCCATGCTAAGGGATGCCAGCAGCAAAGATGCAACTCTGCTCGTGGCGGAGAGCTGAATGTCACAAACTACGAATGGGAACCACTCCTGACAAGATTCGTGATGAGCGGTTTCAGATTTTAATTGGGGCAACTGCACAATTAATTCTGCTCATCTGTTACTGAGCTGTAGGGGTTTTATCATCTGCTACTCTAATTTTTGCTGTAAAGTAAATTTTCTCTCAGACATGGATAAAAATAAACTCCAGTCCTAGAAATACGGCTCTGAATCAGCACAGCAGCTCATCTGATATGCTTTGTGCATCAGTCCAGAAGAGAAAGATTATGAACAGATATGAAACAAAAATGTCTGTATCAGTACAGATAATAGAACAGCCAACCAAAAGGGGGTGGAAAAAGATGCGTTCAGCAAGCCCTCAGCTCTGCTGAAACAAGAGAAATCTGTGGAGGAAGAGAGGGAGAGAAACAAGTCTGCAGAAATTGTATGAGGAAGAATCATGATCTCAGATGTTATTTAAAACCAACCAACCCATGCTTCCCCTCATGCTTCCCCTGTACAAAAGCTCAGCAGTGCAGGGCATCCCAATGGAAGGAATTTATCCTACGCAGATATTAAAACTGCCTCCACTATATCAAGGCTGTATACTGCCAAGATATTGCAAGAGCAAGTTTCAGCAAGTCTGATCTCAAAAGGAAATAGCGAGGCACAGTTCTGCTGTACTGTTGAAATTGAGAATGTACACACAGATAGGGAGGAAATTAGCTTCCACCACTTTACATAATCAATATAAACAAGTCCCACAATTATGAAGGCAAAAACTAATTCCACGCAAAATCTGCATAAATGCTGAGCAAAAAGTTTTTTTTCTTTTGTCCAGAAGTTTGAAAAAATTTGAGCAAGTATAACCTCTACCACATATTTACAAATGTGGGACCTCTAGAAAATGAAAGTAGATGCATTTTATTCTCTCTCCAAATGCCTTAAAAAATTCCAACAGATGAAAAAACCTCCAAAAATTCTCTAGTAAAACTGACAGAATATATGATGAGTCAATAAACACTTTAAAACACGAAGGGTAGATACTATAAATAATGCCTAAGCATACCTTCAAGTGTACGAGTAAAGTTTATAGAGATAGTACACAGTGTTAAAGTTACAAAAACAAATGAACCTAAAGAAATAATGACTTTATCAAATTTCATTTGTTTTAAACCCCCTAGTTATTAGACTACTTGTACTAAAAAAATACTTTACTGCACATTAACCTAAACACACATAATCCGATGGCAATTTTAAGTCTTTTTCTTTTTCCCCCATTCCTCTTGATTCAAAGCAGAAGAGCTCATTAGAACAACTAGCAATTGTTTGCAGCCACAGCTTTAGCAACAGCTGTACAAACACATCAATCTCAAGTTAGGAACTCTGCCATAAGCTCAATAATAATAATATACTCATACTGTTTAGCTTTGGGGCTATTACAATAACTTTGGTCATTTTCTCTTTCCAAGTGTTATACTTTTGTAGCCCTCAAAAAATACATTGAGAAAGCAATTTAGGGAATTGGGAGCGAAGATGGAATGGCTAAAATAGTGAAAAAAATGGGTCCTCTAAAACTCCTAGAGATAAAAAATGATGTTTCCTCCTTATCCAATTAATTATATTAGTGATAGAGATTCATTATACAATAATGTTTGCTCCTTACCCAATTAATTGATATTAGTGATAGAAATTCATTGTATAAACATTACTTTGCCTTGTAAAATGTTGACCTTTTTGGTGCACACACTGTCTGGAGTCCTTATGGTCATGCCACGGCTTTCAGCCTCCCCACTGAGTAACGAGATGGCTATAGGTGATGACAGACAACTTCCTCCGAGTGCAATCCCACCTCAATACCTACATTATCAAGAGCAGACTTAGATGACAGTTATTAGAAACCAAACTAGTTTTATATTTTTTCTCTTAAGATGGGAATGAAACCTGAGCAATACAATGAGAGCACATGTGATTTTAATAAAGGTCAGTCACACTGGAAATACAAGGGTTTTTTTAAACAGACTCGCCATCAAGGTTGACTAGCAAAGAGTTATTCAAAGTCATAATGCCGATCTGCTGCAGACGTGCCTTTCCAGGATGAAGTATTTTAAGGGATTAGAGAGGGGGAAGATACTCCTCCACAAATTCATCAATTTTGAATATAGATTGCGTTAAAAGGGGAAAGATAACTCCTTGGTATAAAGTATTTTAAAACAAGTATTTTAAAACTATAAATTAATGGAAGATGTGACATTTTGTCTCAGTGTGCAATTCAAACACAGTGAATACTAAAACCAGAATCATTGCCACGTTCGTTAACTTGGTTAAACTCTCTTCAGGAATAACATATGTACTGCTGAATTTTCTTTGGCATGATCAAGCCCACACAAAAAGCTACATTTCGTCATGCAACTTCCATTGTTTTTGTTTCCTTGAATTTTCCCAATAAAGTCTCAAGAGGAAGGTGATGCTGTGAACTGCCTTGTCCACCCAGTTATCTAACTCCAGTTCTTCTCATCATTCCCCAGCATTCCATCTCTCCCCAGCTCTTCCATTTATCCTAAGTGGCCACAGGAAAATGACGTGATAAAATCATGGGAGAGTGTCCAAAACTGATTTGGATGTAGGAAACAAAAGGGAAAAAAAAGATTTAAAAAAAAATTAAACTTCTTTTAAAAGGCAATTAAAAGGGCAATAAACCAGTATTCTTATTACTTGCTTTAATTAGACATGAAGCAAAGGAAGGGAAGGAAATCTGTAGTAATTTCTACAAAACAATAATTACTGCTTTTTTAAGTTATAGACTCAACTGTAAGCCTAAATTTAGGGGCAAATAAGTTATCTGGTAGAAACAAGATTAGAAATTTAATTAGCTTCTCTTCATTTTTCTACTCAAAAAAAGTGTCTTCTTTTCATCAAGTCCCAAGCATTTCCTACAACGCCTCTAGATAGCTGATCTCTATGAAACTCTTCTTCTTAGGACAAACTACTCCACATAGTTGACTTTTTCGGTGGGGTCTTTTTTTAACCACTCATTCAAGAAGATTGACTGAAGGTGTCTAGTCCCATGTGCAAATGCAAGGAAACAAAAAACCATGTTAAGTGGTTTAACAAGAACACTTAACTATTCTCTGTGAGGAAAACCAACCTTTACGGAGGAGGAATGTTAATGTTACTGATGTTGTCTTTCCAAAGCAGGATGGAATACACTTCCATCACCTAAATTCTGTTCCTCTCATTACCTCCCCTAAAGGAGAATCAGCACAAGCCTAGATGAGCAAATTCAATAGATTGTCACAGCTGCTTGTAGCTCTGGTCAAAAGCAGATTATGAACATATTGCAATGAGCACCTAGAGGAAACTTTCATTATGTAAGGCAATAGCCCATTGTCACACTGCTGTTTCATTGAAGGAATTTGTTTGAAAGAAGGCTGTAACACAGCAAGAGGGAAATTAAGTTGAAATATAAGTTGGAACATTTCTGCCTTCCTCAGTTTAAGCCCATCCATTCAATGTAGACTTTTGACCAAGACACAAAACCATTTGCATCACATCCTTAGATACAGGTATTCTCTGAGAGAGCTGACAAGAAAATAAAGATGCAAACACATTTCTGGTATGAAATCAAACTTCACCCTTCCCTTCAAAGTTTTATCAACATTCTTCCTGGTCTCTCTCTGGGAAATTTGGAATCTCTTGGTATTGACTATTCATTGTTCCATCATGTTTTTGAAGCAAAATCTAGAAATTCGTCACTAAGTATTTTGAATGCTTTAAAATTTATATGCTTCAGTAGCAATACACAGGAATACAGACATCTTAGCAAAATCAAAAAAAGCTTGTGTGTAAACACTTTCTTCTTAATACAAAAGTGGAGTTACAAGCCCTTATTACATGAAGATTGTATTATAAACCTAACAACAGTTCCTTCAGGAAAGCATATGTTTTCTTCTCATATCTTTAAAAAAAGTTAGAACTCAGAATTGAGTAGTTGGTTTGAGAATGAGCAGGAACTAAAAGAACCATTTTAAATGACTCTGTTTTCATGCAGTACTTATACAAAGTCTGAGTGGAAAGTGCTGCACTGAAGGGAGCAGACTTGTAAGGATAAGAGGCAAAAGGCTGCAGGGGTTGACTCCACACACACATCTGATCCACACTGCTGCTCAGCCTTGGCTTATTTCACAGAGCAGGTAACCCACCTGAGAGCTACAGTAACAGCCTTTTCAACAGACTGAAAAGTCTAGTCCAATATATCCAAATTAAAGGAGAAAGAAGTCAGGAGTAGTTCAGATGACAATGTGGATAACTGTGGATCTTATCAGCTCAGGCCAAAAAACCCGAGTCTCAAATCTTCATGTTCACAAGTAGGGATGGCAATTATGAAAGGACATCAGTATTTTTCCTGCATAAACTCCTATGCTTCATAACATTTTGTTGTTGTTGTTTTTTGTTGTTATTGTTTTTCTTGTTTGTGGTTTTTTAAGGGGGATCTTGAGCTGTGAGAGGAGGGAATGGGGTAGCATTTTCTGCAGGATCTACTCCCAGGTCTGATGTCTGTATGACTGCTGGTGTTAATGCATGAGAAGCAGCTGGATCTATGTGCAAGCACAGGATAAATAAACCAGCAGTACCTGACACATAGCTCATTTTTCACTAACCATGAAACAGCACCTTCAGCTAACTCTCTTTTGAGTCCTGCAGCCTAATGATTTGGAAAAGCCAAGAACAAGTGAGTTAGGATGCAGAGGTCAGGAAAGTAGAACCTTTGCATGTGTAACTGTATAGCTGATACATGAGCTCAGTTTCAGGAGGATTTCTGTTGCATGCTCTTTGTGGAGATGGAAAGGCACACACAGCACATACTTAACAGCTTCCATCTGTATTCTAAAAGAATAGACTTTCAAAGTGTATATGTGAATCTATGCCAAGAATTACACCAACCCATTAGTATTAACTGGACTCTCCCACTGCATCCTCTGAGTTCAGTCCTCAGAGATTCTTATCCTCTCTTGGACACCATTTGCTAACAATTACTTTACAGTAAAAGCATCCTGTTTTATGGATGAATTATTTCTGAGGCTTGATATACCATAAAATGTTATGAAAGAGGAAAAAAGAAAGATAGTTTGATTCACATACATTCTTTTAAGCAATCTACTGCACATATAATAAATGTATTTCTTCAAAACTAGTTCTCTATTCTTTCTACTCCTACAATCACCTTTCCTCCTTCAAACCCCAGCCCCCAGATGGTTAATAACTTTACGATAAATTTGGGGGTCGTACATTTATTCCCTGGATTTTATCCATGAGATTTGCCTCTCAAATTTCCCAAGTGAAATATAGACTCACATGATCCACTTAGGGACTAAAACACATACATGCTATTGTTTCTTCCAGCTCATAAGGTAACTGAAAAAATACGTTATTTTCGATATTCAGTTCCAGATTGAAACTACTCAACACTCTCTCCAGCCAGATAACCATAAACAACTTTAATATTTATCTTCTCTCTCTTGTCTCATATGCAAAACATTTTTGAGTTACAGAAATGGGTGGAATTATCATGAGAATTGGTTTCCTCCTACCAACACCACTGCTTTCTCCAACTGATGTCAGATAAAGGCAAAAATACAATACTTATTAGTTTCAGTAGTTTCTTGCCAATTCATTACTCAAAGCCCTCTTTTCTTTCTCCCTATACCTGAACAAGTTTTTCTTCCTTTAGGCTTGATGCATAAGTGGGGCAAAAACTCAGATCATTTAATTAAGCAGGAATACCTAATTATTAATTGTATGTGTATTCTAAGTTTTAAAGAAAAATATACCAAACTTTGTAATTCCTTAAAAAAAACTTTAAGCAATGTTCAAGTCTTCTACAAATAAAACCATGCCGTAGAGTACATTCTGAATATTAAGCCTAAATCCCACATTACCAGCTTCAAGTTTTCAGTGGCCAGTGATGCTACAGATACAAGTTTTACTTGTTCCAGTTCAAGAGGTGGCATAGCTACAGTTATACTGGGGTATGCAAATAAGCTTAGTTCCCCTATTATGAAAGGCTATTGAGCCTCCTTATGGCATGGTCTGTGTGCCTGGACATCTGTTTTTAAGACACAGAAAGGGAACAATGAAGAATGTTTGTGAAACCACGTATGTTTGCCAAGCTAGACTTCATATGTGTCTACGATCTTAATTTATGGTCGTAACAGAAAGCATCTCACTGATAGGAACTGACTACACCCAGCACTTTATAAAATGTCTTCTGTAAAAATTATTTGGAAGTAATTTAACCACTCCAACTCCAGGAGTTTAAAAATGAAGCAAAGGAGCTACAGTGAAGACAGAATGCAAAGCAACAGGAAGAGGAGAAGACTGCTGCCGTGCCATGACAGACCTCCAGCAGACTAGGGAGGCACAGCTCTGGGTGAGGACTTGATCTAAAATATTTTGCTGCAGAACATTCTGCCTATCAACTACTATTTATAATTGACTCCTTTCACTCCCACCTTCCTGCATGAAGTACTGTAAACCTGTACTTGTTTACTTCTAAAAACTGGAATAATGCTGTTTAAGGAAGTGATTGTGCAGCACTTGGGGGCTACAGAGCAGCCTTCTGAGAACACAGCTCTATTGCTGGATCAGAGATGACAGCCTGCTAACATTAACTCCCACTGGCTGGAACTCCAATGCCCCGTTACATTTCAAGAAATTACTGAGAGATAGGACCATCCACTGACACACAACCACATCTTCAGAGGTCTCTGATAAGATTAATTCCCATTACCTCCTTGATTTCATGTTTGCAAGCCTTCTACCATCCTCCCTCTCCTCTCATCCATCCATAACTGCAGTTTTGCTGTTATCAAATAACACTGATTATAACTTGTGTTTTGCTGCTTTTTTAAAGTATATGCACACAGCACACAGCAACAGGTATGTAAGAAGGCATCCCGACAGGTGCATCAGCTCCAGACACTAATGGTCAGCACTGTTTTGTGCTGGAGATATTTCCAATATTTTAATGCATATCATACAAACTTGTTCAGCAGCACAAGTTTGCCAAGCACAAATATTGTTTCCTGTTAAAAATTACAAAGGAGGAATGGGAGAAGACCCAACAAGAAATGAGTTTAACATGAACATCCTTACCCTTACCCTCTGTGCTCCTCCAGTCGAGACTGAAAGAGCACGGCTTACCTCCGTATTACGGTTCATAATCAATGCTGCCTCTAAATAAATTTCACAGACCAATTTATTTCCCAACTGTCCTTTCTTTTCAAGTTCTGTCTCCCCAAATGCATTACTTCTCAACAACAATTTAACAAAAGTGATACATACTGAATAATCTATGATTTCTTTGGTTTAGCAGCAATGTTCTAAGAAAACTTCTGCTAATCTCCTAAAATATTACCATTAATAACGTTTCACAGAGCAAGAGTTACCGTTTCTCATTTCCCTAGTTCAACTAAAAAAACCCCATGAAGTACCACATGCCTCTTAAAAGCTTTTTCTGAAAGAGCTTACTGTACAGCATCTCAGTAGTTTACAGAGAAAATTAATTCCATAACTGCTCCCTTTCTCATATAGGTCCTTTCTGTAATACTGCACATTTTTTGGCTGGGGTCAGATCAGAGGGAGGGGAGAGTAAAGAAAAAGAAAGAAGGAGGAAAAAACAAAGCAAACATCCTACTAAACTCCTGTGATTTGAAAACATCCCCCAAACAACCAACCAACCTGTCTCCCCTTGCCCATTGTATCCGTACTGCGCATATTTGTACCTAAATCCAGGATCCAGTATTTACAGCCACTCGGTTGCCCGTTGCTGCAGCAGGTAGGATTCACTGAGTGAAGAGATCCCAGAGTGTCAATCTGTTTCATCCTGTTCGGCATGGTGAGGAGTCAGCTGTTCCGATAGCTTTCAAATAACCTACTCGCCTGCACCCTGGGATGGGTTACAGCTTCTGCTGAAGATGTTCACCCAGATAACATTACAGGCAATGCCATCAGAATGAGGAAGTCGCTGTTATCTTCTCAGACTGGTTGAGACCCCTGCCTGCCGTGAGAGCAGCTCCTCTCTTCTAGGGATGCTCTCGTCTGACTCACTGAACACAGTTCCAGTCTTGAAATTCACATGTGGGAATAGCCAGATGCAGAAGATTACACTCTACCGTAACTATCCTAATTGAGGCTCAGGGTGATCTTAAAAAATACAGCAAACCAGCAATTTTTCCTCTCAGCCTTCAGAACAAATGCAGTCTAATACCCCTACAGAGCTCTATAGCAACCAGAAGGCACAAAATGAACCTCTAACACATCTTTTTATTTTACACAGCATTGTTAGTTTTTAATACTTTAGCTAAAGGTATAAATACAAAAAAGACAGACATTTTCCAGTCAGCTAAACCATGCAGTACTTTCCCTGGAACTTTCAATTTTCCTTGAAAAAAACCAGATTCTGTCCTCACCTTCACCTTCTCTTCAGTCTTGTTTGTGATAATCAGTCAGTCAATCAATCAATCAATCCACCAAACCCCACAATACCAGAAAATCCATACCACTTGATAAATTAATTTAAGGTCTTTCCCTGTTCTAAACTACACTGCAGATCTATTTCACCTCTGTGCTCATACTCTACCAGATATTTTTCTAGCTCATTAAGCTGTCTTCCTGTTCAGTAAACTGAGACTGCATGTATTTTATTTTTCGTACATGCATTCTTCACCTAGCATGCCACAAAAGCATTTGTCTATAAATATTAAATTTTGTTTTTAATTGTTTTTCTTTGCTATGCAAACCTAGGAAAGATGTTTGGTTTCTTCCCCCAAACACATCATCAGCTTATTTTAAAGGAACTACACCAAGCTACATTCACTAGATAGATAAATGGTCAAAGCAAGAATTAAGATTTTGTAAAAGCAGAAATGAAATGCTTTCTAATATTATATGATCATGGGGGAAAAAAAGCCCAAAAATGAGATTGAACAAACAATACTATATAGTATACAAACATGTAGAGAGGATAAGAAGAAAATAAAGCAGTGAGGGAGTTGCCGATGATACTAGTACAAACAAATGAATGTAATGCATAAATAGGATAAATAGGAATTTTATGTGCAACTGAGTGTCTGTAGCATCCCAGAGTCAAAGAAAGCTTATCATTAGCATGTAACACAAGTTGGGTACACACACCTTATCCTGTCTGCAATACTGAAGAGTCGTGATCACCTTCCGCCTGAGAATAGTGTTTTGCTTTCTAAGGAAAGCTAATCTAAATTCTGAATCAGTTTTTCCTTCATAGCCTCCTGCACTGAAACCATTAATTCTGATTCTTTTGACCCAAAACAACTTTGAAATGACACTGAATTCCTAAGGGTGGGAGTGCTGGGAGGAGGGCAGGCAAGGCAAAGGAAAAAACCCCTTCCTTTCTTTAGGATAAGTGATCTTTATAGTTTACCACCTACAGTGAGACTTCCACTAAGGCTAGTTTACTCTTTGTGAAATTGAAGAACATCTGAAAATCATTCTAGTTTCTAGTTGAGAATGAAAAAAAACCCCAAAAACTTAAACAATCCCTTTCTGTCACTCTGCAACCTTTCCCACTCACATTGAGCAAACTCAAGAATATCTAGCCATTCTAGTTGCAGGAAAACTCTCACACTTTCAACCAACATCTAGATAGATAGGTTACCAATACAGCTTTGAAGTAGTGATTTCTATATATAAGACAACTTCTGACCAAAAGAGAGCAAAATTTATACATAGAACTGTTTTTAGGTTGGTTTTGTTTTGCTTTTTAACTGCATGTAGACTGTCCTTATAAAACCAACAGTATATGCAGGAAGATATTATAAATGCTCTGGGAACCACATAATTTGCAACTTGCTATTGCAAAAAGTTCTTCCTTTCCTACTGAAAGCAAACACTGTTATTTTTAGGTTTTGCTTTGACTCCTTCTCAGAGAAAAATCTGACAAGCAAATCAAGGTAGTGAGGGAGAGAGAATGACCCAATGCATTGTCTCAGAGTCATATTTCACAGGTTCCATGGTTAAGAAGAAAGTATCATGGATACACACTTGTCTTGGATGACAGAGTTTTTGTAAAATGCAGTTGCCTCACAGCAACACTGGAGTGGAGACAACAGACTCCACATGAACATAATGCAGAGCCACTGGGCGCATTAGGTAAGAATTTGGTTGTAAAACATCTCAGTGCATATACTGAAACAATAGCTACAACTTCCTTATGGTCCAAGGCAGACAGCTCAGACTTGTAAATTCTCCTGAAGTGTAAGCAAAAGGCAGATGACTTCTATATCACAAACCCAACATTTCTTAACAAGCAGGAACCATTATGCAGTATCACTCATCTCAGATCAGACTTAAAACACCTCAAGATGTATTACAAGTCTCAGTTTTTGAGACAGGGACCTGTATCAATACATGTAATTTTATGCCCAAACAGGCAGCCTATTAATGTCTTTCCATGGTTTACTTCAGGCTCTACCACAAAGCTCTCTTTGTCCTTTAGCTCCATCCGGTTTTCTGTATTCCAGTGCCGTATCCTGCATTAGCTATCCCTATCTGCTAGACAGCTCTTCCTGCAACTCCTTGCATCAGCAGTTTTTTGTAGGAACTCATCCTTGTTAATAATAAACCAGTCAGGTAATCTTAATTCCACAGGCAGGAATACATCTACATGGAGAACATGTTTATGAAAAACCCCAGCTGGGTACAGAGCATAAGAGGGGGGCACAGAAGAGGTTGGGCTGCCTGAGGTGTTGCACAGCAGCAATGAGCTGCCCCTGCTTCATCTGCTGCTCAGTATTTGAGACCACAGGCCATTAGGAAAACAAACTCTAATGAAACTACCAACCAAAAAAGCTCATATATTGATGTGTGCCAGTTGACAAAAGTCAAAATAGTTGTGGCTCTTTTTTTTTTTTTAAGCAAAATTAACTGTTGCATTTTTTTGCTTTACCTGCATTAAGCTAAAATTAATTTTCTTGGTTATGCATTTTATATAATATCCCTTAAAAAAAGTAGATAGCAATCATCTTCATATCTGAAAGAGAAGTACTAATGATTGGCCCTTCAGGCCCCTAGCAATTTAAGTTATTTCTCAGTTACTTAGAACAGGGACAAAATAAAATGTACAGGTGAAAATTTTGTCTATTCCATGAAGATTTTAAAATTCCAGGCAAAAGAGCCCACTCATTTTCAAGACAACATTTTGTCAGAAAAAACTACATCCCAGTGATTAAACAAAGAAACTTAAAAGAAAAAATCCTCGCAAGAAAAGCACTGCACATCCCGAGCAGATCAGGTAGCACAAACTTTGTATAACAGACGCAAATGAAGCATCAGATGCCTGTATCTATTACTACAGCGAAGGAACAGGATCAGCTTTCTGCAATTAATCTCAGGGATCACTGATGGACAGTGTCAGCCCACCAAAACCATTTTAATATATTAACATTTTGCCAGCTCGCGCCAGCACAGATCCAACAGCTCACCAGTCACTGCCATTGACAGCCACCAAATGAGTTCATCTCCACCCACCACTTGCCACTGTATTCCCTTCCTTATGGAACTGCTAGCTCGTGTGAGGCTTCTATTAATAGTCCTGCATGTAAGAATGGAAACATTCATCCCTTCTTTCATTTAACAGGACAACTGGAGTTAAGCTGACTGCACTTCTCTTACTCGTATGACATTTGCATGGTAATAGAAATATATAATAGAATGATATCAAAACCAGGATAAACAGCATTCCAACTTAATCTTTCTAAGGTCCCATTACATTTTGCACCATCTTGGTGAAAACAAGCAGAACAAGAGAGGGAAGCTAATAAAATGCAGAAATTTCAGATTTAAATACCTATTCTGAGTTGCCTGAGAGCAAGAAGCTAAAGAGCCAACCTTCCTTCCTTCCTTAATATCTGTCTTGGCAGGGTGGGAAGGTATCTGTGTTTGAAAGATTATAGCATGAGAAAACACAGCTTCAGTATCATTCTCAAGCAAAACTAAATCTGTCCTTTCCAGAATCTTCCCTCTCATATTCCTGACATTCCATTTACAAAAGTAATTAACAGACTTTGGAATAAGTACTACAAAGTTGTTTTAAAAATTCTTGTTCATCTTAAGAGGGGAGAAGCTTATACAAGATAACTAAAATTAATAGAGGACTGAATTCTATTTTTGGTTCTGGCAGCATCGAAATGTCACAATTTTAAAACAATTCTGAAGTGATCTATGAGACAAATGCTTCCACGATTTAATATTGCACAGTTCTTACAATTTTCAGTCATGTTTCTGTGTATGGGAAAGAAAAGATTCAGACTTCCAAAACTATGCAGGACCAAAGACCACCCAGACCTAGGAGCCAAAGTTAGACATAAATCCATAACTATTAAAATTCTTGAACTAAATAACATTGCACAAACCAACAGGAATTTTATTTACAATATGCATTTTGCATTAAAAAAAAAAAAAGAATAAATCAGCCAGACTTTGCATACAAATCCTATCTTTGGCAGCTTAGGCACTCTGCCCCACACCAGAATACTCTAACACAATCAAGGAAACTGTAGAAAGCAAAACCACACCAATAAACAAATCTGAGGTTGAATCTTCAAAGGTGAGCTCCCATACTACCATGAAAATTCTGAAAGGAGCCTAACTTTGCCTTTTCCTCAGCATACAATGTGTGCACAGTTTAACTGCTTGGGATACAGCTGCACCACCAGGCCCTGGTTTCTTTAGCTCCACACACAAAGATCATCCTGTTCCCAAAAAATAGCTTCACTGCTCCTCAGTCTCACAGATAAATAACACTGCCAGTCTGCAAGAGAGGAATCATTACAACAGTGGCTCCTTGGACTTAACATTCAGAGTGTTGTTTCCTGTTCTTTACCACCACTGCTACCAGCTGCCAGAGAAACTTTAAACTCAATCAGTCAGAAATTGTATTAGTTCTGAGTGCAATGAATTGTGTGAACATCCTTAATTTGAGATTTCCAAGACCTCCCTTCAAAATACTGGTATTTTTCAACAAAAACAAACAAATAAAAACCAAACCAACCAAAAAAGAAACCAAAAAATCTTCAGCCAATAGCCACCTCCATCAAAACACACAGGCTATCTCACTAGCTGGCAAACCTGGGAAAAGTATTTTCTGATTGAGGGTAAAGAGCTGGTTTTGGCTAGGTGATTTATAGCCTTCCATTCTACATCTTGGGTAAAGCATTTGTCAAGAGCAACTGATATCAAGACACTGAAGTACTCAGGCTTTAATTAAAAATATTTGGAAATGAACCACATATTCAACTATTCAGTCACCCAGCTAGGATCTAAACAAGTCCTTCCTGTCTCCAGCTTTGCAGAACATGCCCTAGCTGTTGCTCATGTCTACAGTAAGAAAGAATATCAAAAAGCACATGACACAGTAAATTCTCTCCCATCTTAATCATTTGACTATTATTTACTTGAATTTTTTACTCTGTTCTGAGCTGTAGCCAAGGGATTGGAGCCTATATACCACTCCCAAGAATGAAGAGGCCTTTCAAAGAAATGATGTTCAGTGTCCCTGGTCTTCTGTTTATCTGGAAAAGCTTTGGGAAAATTCTGACTCCTCAACACAGTCACCACTGCAGCATGCCAAACCAGCTTGAAAAATCCCAGCCACTGTCAGCAAAACCACAACAAACCAGCTTTAGATAATTCAAACAAAATCTTTTGGATGAGTGTAAGGAATTTTGTTTCACATACATTCAGTACTTAGCAAGGGGTGGGAGGGTAGAAGTAATAGGCCAAGTGTTGCCTCTGCATTGGAGAAAACACAAAAAGTGTTCCAAACGAGAAATATTTGCTGTCCTAATGAGACATACTGAAGAAACACTCAGTTTTTTACATGAATTTAATTATACAACTCATCTTTCATCATTCATTTTTTTCTTTATTTACCCAATGGGAGACAGCCTCTTAGTGTGAAAAAAAATCTGGTCAAAACAAGGTTTAATCTTCCAAACCAGTTTTAGCTGCACATCCAGGAGGTTTGGATTCTTTTTAACATAAGTCTCTTAGGTAATTATCTTAACTAAAAATGCATGCAGACAAAGACAAAAGAATATATTAATCAGAAGTGCTCAGAATACTGAATTGTTCTTGTCTTAAAATTAATTTCTTTTAAGTCACTTAAAGGGAAAATGAACAGTTCTACCAGGTCAAAGCAGGTCATTAAAAACACAAAACAACAAAAGCAAAGCATTTTAAATGGGACACGTACTCCCTGTAAGAAATAGTGATGCTGAAGTTCCATACAAATCCATCTGGAGGATTTACTTCTTCCAGCTCTACCTGCTGCTTGGTAGTATTGACAAAAACACTCTTCTTATTCTACTTCTGCTCAACTCAAATTGTGAAAATGCTATTTGGTTAGTTACAAAGGTTTACCTCACTGCCACTCTCTCCTGCTCTTGTCTCTGCTCAGTACAGCTTAGCAGAAGTCCCTGTGACAGATCAGGTTAAGTAGCATGGCACTCCTAGGTGTGGCAGATGGAGCCCAGCCACAATCCAACATCCTGCAAGGCACATGGGCTCTCAAAGCACCCGAGTGGATTTCAAATAGAAGCATTTAACACAAAAACTCCTTACATGCTTTCACAGCTTCCTTTATTATAAGATACTTTAGCAAAATGAAGCAACCTCCTCAATTCCTCTGCACTGCATCTAACAGGAGAGCAAAACCAGAAATAGGCATTTTCTCTTTCTAAGTCTGGATTTCAGATGCCATGTTTTTGTAAATTCTAAACACAGATTTGTTACTAAGTACATTTAAGTATACTTGGAGGCTAGCTTTACCACAGGCACAACAGAAAGGAAGAGGAAAAAAACCCACAGGACTGGGGCTTATTATTATACATTGCCTATCAGATGATAAAACACAGAAACACTTGAAATTGTGTACTGTCAAACAATTCCACAAATGTGAGAGTTTCTGCATTGTAATTAACAATTTTTTTTTATCTACTCTGAATAATAAATGTAGCCTAATTCAGTCCTGAAAAAGGTAAGACATTTCTGTTTTGGTTACACAGAACATGTTTTACATTCATTTAAAAGAAAATTGGCTCTGAACCAAAGAAATTAATGTGATCACACAGCTAACAAAATTGAAAATGTTAAACTTCGTACAAATTACATCATCACCCCTCAGTAGCATTGTGAAAATGTAGCTATGAAATAGCAACTCTAAGACTACACTTTAGATATTTCCGTAAGTTACTACACTCAGTTAAGATAACAATGCTCATTTAAGACAGCAACTAAAATTCAGGTGCCAGAAAATTGTTTTAACTGACAAAATATTTTTCCACATTTTCTTTTCCCAGTTAGTTCCTCTTGAACAAAGAATGCCACCATGGTAGAAGTTTCAGATTGCTAAATGTTAACACTAACAGAGTAAGGCTTTATTATTCCACAAACAGCAGAAGACAGTCAAATGCTGCTACTATGAATTTATTCCAGTTATCAGGATTGTAACTTCACATAGTTTTATGGAGGTGATGTGAATGAACACTGGATCTCACTGCCTGGGCTTTCACTCAAGCAAGCAACCATGACACAAAGAGAATACATCACACACCTGCAGGGTACCACCTGCTGTAAACACCAGTTCTTCAGAAGTTACTCTGAGACTGTAAACAGAGCTCTGAGCCAGTGCTTTCCAAACTGCCTCTGGCATGACTGCATGTAGTCCTGCCACATCTTTAGGATGAAAGGATAAACATACATAAGCCTGTTCTACTAAATCAACCAGCATTTAAAGTACATGTATTTCGTTACTTCTAAGACAATGAGAGATGTGAGCACAAAATAGACTAGAACCAACCAACAACCAAGTCTGGCTACTCATATAAAGCCAAGACTGGCTACTCATATAAAAATTTTAAGACGTGGTTAACAACTTGGTAGTTTTTACCAATCAAGTCTTTCTGTTTAAGACAGCCTAAAGAATACTTCAATCTAGTCAGCCAGTCCTCACCTGTCATGGGAGAGACCAGGGTCCAATTCACCAGTGGGGAGGTGGTTCTTCCTTTGAGGGACAAGGTTAGCAGTGCACTTGGCAGTGCTGGGTTAATGGGTGGACTTGATGATCTTAAAGACATGATTTAATCAATCAAATTACATTATTCTGGCTTCAGCTTTTTGTTTTCAATTTAGTTTTGGGTTTTTTTTAACCCCTTTCACTTAATATACTATTGTTATTATGCTCTTTCAGCATTTTTTTCATCACTACAAATTCCCTAAATTTAACATTTTAGACTCCTCTCCTTTAATTTATAAAGCAAAGGACAACAGCCTGGGCTTAGACATTGAAGACCTCATATACTTCCCTATCCCTTAATCTTTTCTGTAAAAAGCAACAAATGACTATTCAGCTTTTCTAGTCCTTCTTTCTATGTGGCTTCCCTAGCATCTTTCCTTCCTTCAGCACATTTGCAAGTTCTTACATGCAGCTAGATTTCCCTAGACTCCGTGTTTAAAGAATCTCTGTATCCCCGATACTTTAAAGCTTATATTAAAAATGAACATGCACCTGGTAAGGTTATAACCACACCCAGCATGGTGTAACAAGCACAACTAGAGTTTTTCACAAGGAGAAATACTTTTATGATTCCTTCCCATTTCTTACATTGAATAAATGTATTTGGGGGCAAAAATCTTCATCATTTCTGATAGCCCCAAAGGCACTAAGGGGAGTTAAAGATTCCAGGAAGTATTTTGAACATACCAAGTGCCTGCAAGCAACACTAACTTTGAGCATAGGATCATAGGATAACTCAAGCTTCAAGTGGCCTCACAAATCCATGTAGTCCAATCTTCTGCTCAAAAGGACGGGGCACTTATGCAATCAGACCAGCATACCTGGGGCTTTGTCCAGTCTGCTCTTGAAAACCTGACATGCTTTGAAGCTCTTCTTGTAAGGGGACGATTTCTGCTGCACTGTAAATGGTTAATCAACAGCAGAAGTTGGCCACAGCTGGTTTACAACCACAGGGAAAAATTACAAGATTTTGACAATCAAGGATAATTTGATTTCAAGTTTACCTGAGATGACCTTTACTATTTCTGCCTGCTTGTCAGTTATGCAAATGTCTTCTGTTGCTACAGGGGTTAACCATTACATATCCATCCTAGAAAATGCGGACTGCAAATTTCTGAAAAGCATTATCAGTGTGTTCTCCTGGGAACACATTAAATGTTTTTATTAACTTATCACAACAGCCTCTTTTACACTGTTTGCTCTAAGAATTTCATCGCTTTTTTCCTGAACTTCTACAATGGACAATAATTAAGGTAGGTTCAATAGTTGTTCCAGATAGAGGAAAATGTCTTGCTATTTGTACTCAACTCAAAACTAGGAGGAAACACAAGCATGTCCCGAATTGTAATTATAACCATGTCAGTGAATATGCACTCAAAATAGAAGTGAAACATTGCATAATAGTGCCAACAACTAAAGAGATGTCCAGGGCATCTGTAAAAAAGCTTCTGATAGTTATGTTAAAAGTGATGCAAAAAGTGATGCAAAGATGTTTCTAGTTCAGCATGCATAATATTTTACTTTTTGCAGGAAAAGTGAAATGAAGTCAACGGAACACATTGCGCAGCATCCTCACAAAAGCAGAATTGGAGGAAGTCAGTGAAACCCTAAATCCTGCTGGTTCCACCTGCAGGCAGTGATGATGACAGATGATGTGATGTAATGTAATGTGAGGATGTCCCAAAAGGTGCACAAGATCATCAGCTCTAGCCTGCTCCTTAAAAAAAAGGAGCAGCAAGCAAAATATGGGTAACAAAGATATCCTCACAAAGTAATTCTCAACACTTCAGCAATTTTTTAAAGTTTGTTGCACCTAAAGAAGAACAAGTTAAAGAAAGCAAACAACACTTCAGGAAGGTTTTCTTCAACTGCAAGACAGAAACAACTTTTGCAGGATATGATTTGAGTTTGTGCTGTGTTCTAACCTTGGTTAGAAAAGAAACTGCTGTCAAAGAAAGGCTAATTGCAAGCAAAGTAACAACTCTCTTGGGAAACCTAAAGCCATCAGAATTGCTGGTTTATATCCACCCTCTACCTCCCAAAGATCAGCTGTGCAAATACATCTGTTCTGAAGTAGATACTTTTTATGCACCGATTTCCTTTCCAACTACAATATATAAGAGAAATATATTTGGCAGCTGTCTGGGACCAAAAGTACATTCAAGCCAGTATTATAAAAATTTCTTTTTCTCAGCTGTAATACTGAGCTCCCAAGCAGAGCAAAATCCTTTCATTAGCTATGAACAAAAACTCCAGAGACAAATTAACCACGTACTTATGCTCACAAATAGAGTCAGCATGGGAAATACTGATGTATCTTACAAGTTCTCCTGGGCTGCATGATGATAAAAGAATAACGCAGGAGTTAAAGGCAGGTTTATGCAGAAATTAATCCTATGATGTTTCAGAGCACATGTGAACTTGACTTGGAGAGAACTGGTCTAGAAATTCAAATTATGAGATTCACTGAACCTCCTTGTCTAGTTTGAGATTGTGTAACACCAAGGAAGCAATTCATACAGACTTTACTATTTATCCAGGCTCAATAAGAATTTGGCTATTAACTCTATCTGACACAGTTTGGCTATAAAGCTCAATGCAAATATTATTATCTAATGGATCACAGTCAATTGCTGACATTTTATTTAAGTTTACTTATGCTCAGATGATGTTTTTAACCACAAACTCAACTAAAACCACGAGGTAGGAAAGTCAGGATAGAGAACTCTTGTTTTACTTTATACTGCAGCTACTTTATTTACCTGGACTAAAACATGAGAACATGTTTGAAAAATCACACACATACAACCTAAATTCAAACCATCCTTGCCACTATTAGACTAGCAGTGCTTTTGGGAAAAATATTTGTGACTAAATGAAAATTTATGATTTATTACACTTTCAAAACAACTGGTAATTGTGAAGTTTAACTTCAGCTATTAAAATGCACGCATCTCTGTTCAAGCTCAAGTTTGCCTGATAAATAAGTTGAACTGACACTGGAGGACAGCCTTTACAATTTTTTTCTTAACTAAACCATGTGGAGTGTCAAATTTAAGTGACTGCTCAGCTTTGCTTCTCATGGGCGCCTTGTAAAGCTTTCTATCAGCTGGCTATCGGGATGGACACCCTGTTATTTGGAAGTTTTATGAGGAGGTAATTGATTCATCAGGAAACAGAATTTTTATATTAAGGTTTGGTGTCTTGTACAACTCCAGCATATTCCTCTATATCACTTTCTGCATGCAATCACATTTGTCTGTGTAGCAGCAGCAGCAGACCTCTCTTGCTGTGGTGCCCTGGAAACTCCAGTCCCCACCTTCTGCCACCTGGCCCCAAGGCAGCCCAGCAAAGCACGTACCCCACCAGCTCATTGTCAGGAGTTACTTTCCCCTCTGGCCTGGGCTGTAACTCATTTCCTGCAGCTGCAAACGCTGTCAGGCAGTCTCACAGGCAGCGCTTTGGCTCGGAGCCACGGGTGGGGATCCTTTTTCCTTACACATGGCCTATGCTTCACTTGCTTGCAGCCTCAAAACAGCAAATCCTCCCCTTCTCCAGCCTCCCTCTGCTTGCAAGCAAACAATTGCTGCCCAAGTCATCCTTCTTTTCTTCCACTACAAACAAGGAGTCCTTCTTCAATTATTAAAACTGGATTCCCATTTTGCTCTATCATATTCTCCTGCTGCCACACAGAGCTTCCTCTTCCTAGATTGAACAGTATTTAGACTTAGCATGAAACACTCAATTTCTCAAACATAACTTTCAAAGCTCTCAATCACACGAGACTTTTACCTTTACTCTCTCATCCTTTCAATGAAAACTGGTTTGAATAGTATTCAGTTACACGAGAGCAAGCTTACTTAATGTAACAAATTCAAGACTCTGTTTTAGCCCATTCTGCGGCCTCAGCTATAAAATCTCTCTCTTCTAGGGAAATATCTCTACGTCACCCACACAATTTTTGTCTTCCTTAACTTCTGAACAGAGGGTCCCGATAGCAATTCAAGAAGAGCTCTGACACCTGCCTTACATCAGTCCTTCCCATCTTGCAGGTGTAGAAAATGGCTTACTATGCAGCTACTTGAACAAATTTGTTGCTTTGTCTTGCAAAGCCATTTGAACTGCCTTATTATGCTAAGATTCTTTGAGAGAGACTACATTTGGAAAAAAAGGACTACTGAAATAACGTTTCTCTGTTTATGGCTGCGGTCAGGACAGTATCCTCAGAGTAAAATCACAAGCCAGTATGCAGTATGTGAGTGGAGTGTGGTTTGGCACCATGTTACTAAGACACCACCTACCTCTCAGATTTGAACAAACCTATACAGTTCCCTGGGTTATGCGATGGCATAAAACAGGCAAACACTGTACCTTCAGGCAAATAAAAGACTTCTGTGGCCAAGTTTTGAAACAAACAGATAGTAAAATTAATTGGCAATTAGACATGGGTTCCCCCCCCCAAAATCTTGTAACTTAAAGGAGACATAAATGTAAGTCTCATGAGAAAAGGCTTGTTGCAGCCTTTGTAGCTCTCCAAACAGTGGCTCCTACAGAAGGGATATGATGGACTACCACAAATTCTTCAGAAGTACTCACGAATTCAGAAAAGACAGTAAAATTGTGATCTAAACAGGCAAGACATTCACAAACAATTTTAAATAGCTGCCAATTTTTCTGAGCTTGCATGCTCAATTTCATTACACTGAATCCTGTCCCCTGCCCTTTATCCAAAGCTCTGTGGCACTGTAAATGCCCTGCAAAGAAAAGAAAGAGAACTGCACATACAAAAAAGAATGTACCATAGAATGAAAAGAAACCCGTGTTAAAAAAGAAAGAAGTACCAAATAAAACAACAGGAACAATCTTTCTCCTCCACACCCAAAAACATGTGGGAAATCATTGCAAAAAAAAAATGTTGCCTTATGCATTACTTGTGAAAAACATGTTCTTCCAGAGCTAGTGATTTATTTTTTGTAGAGTGCACCAACTGCTATTCAGCCTCCTCACTACCCACTTGTTTCTCTTTTCCCCCTATTATGAAAGGGATTTAGATTTTTAAAAAATGTATTCATCTGTAAACTGCACATAAAATTGATTAAATGACCCAAATAACTTGCACAAATAGATCTGATATCCAGCAGAGCAAGCAAAATGTCAGGAACCTGCAATCAACTCTCCCCCTAAGTTACTATTCATCTAGTGAATGTCTTTTCTGTGCAGTGCTTTCCTCATACTCTTAACAAAGTGTTTATTACCTTAACTACCATAAAATTTTAGAGATGGAAGATACTGTAAATGAATATTTTTTAATCCATTCATACTGATTAGATGCTTTACATAATACAGACTCTTAGAGGAGAAGTAACACCTACACTTTTAGGTAATTGATGAGGGTCATTTTTGGGGCTGTCTTTTAACATGAGAACAAAACGACATTACCTTTCATGGTTGACAGACAATGTGTGGACAGACAAGGAATGACCCAGATGAACTGTTAAGAAGTAGGCTTCACTGAACATATTTTCTGCTTTAATAATCTTGCATGTTTTCCTACTTTGGATAATAATTTTAGATTATTTAAGGCATTAAGTATCGCCCAACATTTCTGTACTCAGATGTAATGATGAAATATGGTTTGACACACCATAAGAAGCAGCTGCCAGTTACAAGAGGTTTGCCATTTCAAAACTTTGAAGCTCATTTCTGATATCCTGTGGATTTCCAACTTGTTTTGTTGGCAAGTGGTGCTACTGATAAACACTGTTGAAAAGACCTAAACTGTAGGGTCCATAGATACTGAAAGGAGTGCAAAATTCTTCAGCACTGTATAGGCTAAGCACTCTACATCCAAGTAGCCAACCCCACCACTTCTGATGGTGATCACCACCTTCCTTCCCCTGCAATACATAAACCCTATCTTTCCCTCAGTCTCTCTCAACTCCTGTCTTAGTCCATGAACTGTGCAGAATTACTCCAACTGTGAGCCTCACATAGGACATGTATTTTCAGACCTCAAAATCCTACTCTGAAAGTTTTACAAAATTATTGTCAAAAAAGGTGAAGAAAATCTGTATTATAAAGACTGAAGGTACAGAATTAAGTACTAGAAATCTAGGACGTACAAGAAAAATTATCCACCCAAGAACATGGACTGACTTAAAATTATGTAAGTCACTCACTTGTTTGTTAGAAGATTTGTGTTGTTTTTTAGGAATTCATACCTCAATCAATACCCACAATGAACAATTCTGAGAAGATAATCTAATTGTTTTTCCATTCTTCTGATTAGCATACTCCCCGATGCTTTATTTAATCAAATGCAGCACTTGAGAATGAATAATTGGTTTGTGGGATTGTCTGAGGTACTTTTCACTATGGGGGAAAAATAAAATCAAAGCACTCCACTGGTTTTGCTTAATTTTTATAATCCCTCAGTGAAATGAACACTATCAACCTCTTTCAAACAACAGAAATATGAGGTAGGACCAAAGTGAAACAATATCCAGTAGTTTCAAGTGTCTCTACGCCTTTTTTTCTTCCTCAGATTACTTAACATTACATAACAGCTTGCATGTTCAAGACAGGTTTCACGCTCACTTCAGTCACTCGCAAGGGAAACTTTACAAATTAAACATCCATCTCCTAAAGCCTGACACCCAGCAATGTGGGAATAAACAATTAGCAGCTGCTTCTTATCAGTTGGGATTACGATGGCATACCACAACATCCTGCAGGAAGCCTGTGGCAGGGACAGAAGGCACTTCTGAGGCTGCATTCAACCCTGCAAATTATGCTCATTCTAGCAATGGCTTTCTCTTCTTCTTCAGTGTCCGTGATTAATATAATTAATTAATGCTCTTTACTTCAAAGCACCATGTTAAACAAAGTAAAGCATCTTTGAAATGCTCTGCCCCATTTTCCCTAAACAAATGCTGAAGAAAAAAAAGCAATACAAGTCACGTCCACTGGTTTGATTAATAGAAGTACCTTCTCAAACACAAAACCAGCTCTGTCTATCCCTCAGGATTCTGACAGGTTCAATGTATTTCATATTTTTTATATATATATATATAGAGAGAGAGAGAGAGAGTCCAGTACAATCTGCCTCTCCTAATAAAATTCTCTGCATTCAAACATGAAGCCCCTTAGCTCCAAAGGAAATTAGATTTATCAATTCTGTGAGTGTTGTTAAAAAAAAACCCCTGATTTCACCCCCTAGTCCAAGAAGAAAAGTTTTAGTGTTACCCAACTACATTTTCTAATTTTATCATCAGGATATCTGCAAGCTTTCCCTCTCTAAATTATTATATGACACAAAAGGACAGAAGACTACTCAACTATACAGCTCAATCCTTCAAACTCCCCCCCAGCCTCTAATCATCCTGCATTCAGGAAGTTCCTGCTGTGCCTGCCCCTAATGCAAGAAACACAGACTTACTCCTGTTTTAACCAAGCATATTTATACAGTGTCTTAAAAAAACATGGGAAAAAATGTAATAGCTGGAATGGACTGCATAATTGAAAAAAATTGTGGTTACATTTATGGAAAACTTTCCAAAACCAGAATTTTGTGTTTTGGAAGACAAATTTTCCCCAACATCGCTTGTCTGCTAATCTTGTTATCTGCAATAAGAAATTCCTTGAAATGCATCTTTTCCCACAGCATGTGATGAAATGCCTTCTAATATACAATTTTTCTGTTTTTTTCCCTCCTATCTTTTTTCGTAATGTTACATTTCTTCCTGTTCACAGCCTGAAAACTCAAGTAGTTGCAAATGAAGCAAGCAAGCATCTTCTCTTATAACAATCTACTCTTTGAGCCTGGGTAGTTTACAGAGTCAAAAGATTGCAGCACACTAGCAAACCTAAAACTTTTCAAAAAACCATCAGATTTTTCTTGCACCCTTCAGGGGAATATTCTTTCATGCACCTGAAAAAAACCCAAAGTAGAATTTCAGAGGTGCTCTGGGAAAAAGGGATGAGTGTGCCAACGCTACTCCAAAAAGCTCAGTTAAGTAAAATACAGAAGTCCAAATGAACAATTCCTGTGCCAAGGCATAGGAATGAGTGCATTTACCTTTTCCATTGCCGAACCTGATGTTGTCGTGACTTCTTACTGCAGGGTTTCTCAGGAACCATTGATAATCCATGCTGGAGATTTTCTTCCCTCCCCACTTTTAGCACTTCTCAGGTACAGATTTTCCTATCACTGCAGCTTGATCTAATGTGATATAGAACTCCTCACCAAGATATAATTTGTTTAAATCTCTTCCCTATCTTCAGCCACATTTCCACTTCATGCTGAGAACTGCCAACTGCTTATTCTTGGAACAGACAGCGTGGCTGCTAAAAACAAGACAGTGCAGGAACACCGAGGCTGCCATTTGCACAGTACTCTTCATTACCCAAAACTCACACTGCTGATGACTAGACTTCGTGCCCATCATTCCTTACCTTTGTGGTTAAAAATGCCCTCCATCTCCATACTACTGCGAGAGTGGGCGATGCAGAGGGACCCGCAGGGGACCAGGCCTTCCGCAGCTGGGGACCGATCTGTGGTTCGGACGAGACACCAGTCGGGCTTGTCATGGGGCCTCTCCAGGACCTCCACTGTCTGCCCACGGCGGATTGTCAGCTCATTACTGTTGCAGGCAGTGAAGTCGTGGATTACCACCGTCAGCTCGCACCCACCAGACAACTGCGAGGGGAGAAAACAAGGAGAAGCCAGATGAATGCTCGTTATCAAGCCGTCACGCACCGTTACCTATTTAGGACTCCTGGCAGGATTTGTATGTTAGATGAGATAGCAGGCTTCTGGGACTTTCCACATCAAGAAGAGATCATTTCAAAATCAGGCAGTTCTGGCGTTTTAGAACAGATTTCTAACTCTGCTTGTCTCTACTTATTGTTCTAAGCACACTGGTTGTGACAGTGCTGGGCGGAGGATTTAAGCAGTTTTTCTTGCTAGACTGCTCCTTATCCCAAAAGCTGAAGTAGCAGTCACTTCTGAGTGTATTTTATGTGTGATAATTAGCAAAAAAGGTCAGATATTACTAAATACAGTCATTCATAAGCTTTGTTATCTTGCAAATTCAAGAGAGAAAGAGGGAGTTTTTTCAAATGAACTTATTGCCTTACTCCCACCCTACTCACAGAGTTTACACACAGAGGTCACAAAATCATCCCAGACACACGACACGCAATTATGAAAGTCAGCGTAAAGTTCTTTACATAACATTCCCAAATACCTAACTATTTAATAGAAAATTCACAAAGGCTTACAACTTTCACATTTTTGTTGGTTCCCCCAAAAAATCTTGAATTAAAAGCATGCAAGCTTAGGGTTTTCCTCCCCCTCTTCAAAACACTTCATTTGAATAACTTTGCCTAAGCTTTACTTTCCTCTCTTTGATTGTTTCATCTGCTTTGATGTGAAATGAAAATTATTATCAGAACTTTGCAAAGTTCCCAAGATTGTTCAGTGCCAAAGCACCCGTCCAACTTAAGCAAGCAGTCCTGGAATTCCTTTTTCCTTATGGCAATGGCATTCCAGGCTGCCTCAGTTTTTCATGTGTGAGTATTTCTATAGCTCTGGCTGCTTCGGTGCAACATTCATACCAGATCTCAGCTAGTATTCAACTTGTGTGAACTCAGTAATTTTGAACCAAGCCAGTAAATTCCTTCAGCTCAGTGAAGTAATCCTGCAATGCCCTGCTGACAAATGAGGACCAATACCCTGTGAGAGTTCCAATATCCTGTGAGAGTTCCAGCTGCATCAAGTCTAGAAGCAAGTGCCACACCAACACACTGCATAGGTCCTGCCACATTGCTTCTGACTGTTTCACGGCTGCCAGCTACAGCCCATGAGCTTCAGAAAAATGAGATAAGAGAGTGCATTGTTTCTTATTTATTAGCTTTCGTTACAAGCCTGGAACGGAAATGCTGGATAGAAGCTTTTCTAGGAAAATGCTATTTGTTATTAAGCAAGTATTTCAGAGCAAACGACAAACCCCCAGCAAAATCCCAGTAAGAATGAAAGGACAATTGCAACCCTATCTACCTCAAGTCTGCAACAAATGACAGAACATAACTCCTAGCAGATGGGCTGCAGTAACTCCAGAGCTTTCCCATGGTATCTGCCTGCTAATTTCACCAGCTATCATTGCTTATGTGTGCTTACAAAGGAGGAAAAGTTTTCTTGAGGGAATGCTGGGGCCAAGAAGGGCAGAAACCCCTCATACATCTGCTGTTTAAGGAAGATAAATCAGGTTGTACCTGTTTAGATCCAGGCTAAAAATAAATCATATTGCTTCCCTCTACCCTGTCTCTTCAGACAGCCCCAATACACAAATTACAGGGGGGTACATCTTCAAAACATGTTACCTCCTCCCACATTAAAATGTTTCCTGTTCCCTTGCACTCTCTTTTTTAGTCCATGCAAAGCTATGCAAAGGGGAAAAAGCAAAGAGCTTTCCCTTGTTTTCTGGTATTGATTTATGTTACAGCCTTTGTCAGACCAACTCAGAAACAATTGAAACCATCTGTATGCCTGATGGGGACTATCAAAAAAGCTGATGAAATATGACTTCACAAGGTGTCCAGGGCAGACCACATTTTTCCTCAGGAGGTCCATATCCCATCCAGTGCAAGCAGAGTAACAAGCTGACACTTTCCAGAAATTGCAGCTAGTCCTTATATTTCCTCCTAAATACCTGGAGGAGCATATCTCTGGTGTTTTGTTTGCTTTCCTGACCTTCCACTTTCTAAAAATAGATTAAAGTATATTTTGTGACTGGTACAACGGCCACATGTTTCAGTATCATAGATGTTCTTTTTTCTCCTTCCCCTAATAAAACAAAGAAGTAGAAGCTCAGATTTTATGTTCTCTAAATATTTTTATATAACATTAAGCTAAAGGAAAAAGCAAATGAAGGCTGTCAGTGGCCATGTCAGATACTATTAAAGTACATGAAATTCCTGGTCTTTCAGACAGTGAGGGAATACAAAATCCTACCTGGTCAGTATTCCACTGAAATTCAATACTCATTCACACTTCAGTGTAGTGTCTAAGACACTTCTTGCACAGAGTTGAGAGATTCACACCATCCTCAAACACGCACCTATGCTGTTACATGCAACTTAGTACATGCAGAACTTCTCCACTACTGCCTAAGACACTGAAAACAATGGTTTCTGTACCCAGCACACACAAACGGCACTTTGGAGAGCTGAGCAAAAAAACCATTTACCAATTTTCCCTTCCTTTGGGTTAACTTCCCTTATTTCTGCCTACTACAGTAGTGGTTAGGAAACACTTCTTTCCTCTTTGTTTCATTGCACAATTTCTCCCTGTAACACACTTTCTGAAAGCAGTTTCATCTTTCACACTGATTAAATGCAGTTGGACAGCAGGGAGTGTCTGTGATTAAGCGCGTTGCTCAACAGCTGTTGTTGGACAGCTTTGGCAAGGCTCTCCAGGCTAGCTGGAGGGAAGCGCAAGAGGCACAGCAGAAACTGGGAGACTGACTTGCATTGAAGGGAAAAGAGTTACAAACCATCTAAATCCAAATTTAGGCTGAACAAAGGCTTTATATACTTTATCCATCCATCTCAAGAAAGCCTTTATGTAAACTGAATTAATCGTGCATGATAAAAATAAATGATGCTATGTCTGAAACATGGAAACTGGAGAGACAGAGGAGAGATGAGAAACAAAAGCCAGACAGAAACAGAACTGCAGATTAAAAAAGGCACAAGGTTTAATTAAACAGCTTATCATGGGACACAGTGCCTTGCAGTTGCTGAAATGAATGTTAACCATCTATGTTCACCTCTCTGGGGCCTTTTAGTCACTGTTGCTTGTAAAGAGAAAGAAAAAAACAAACTACACAAACACTCACTGAGTACATTCTTAGCACAGGTTTGCTGAAGGCAGACACACCACTGTAAGCCCATCTGCCACCACTATCTGTGAACATCGTAACTGACCAGATATTGAAGAGCCTTCACATGAGGCCACATAACAGCCTCTCAGGATTGCAAATGAAATTTAATTTTCCATGGTAATTAAGAAGAAAGGAAAGCAAAGAGTACCTAACAAGATTTCTCAATTATTTCAAGCATGAAAATCTTTAATCCCCTTTTAAAATGGAAACAAGTGCACTGTGGGAGAAAATAAATGAGATAGCACAAAACTTCTGCCTCAAATAAAGAGCATTTTGTTTTGACCAGGTAGCTGTTCAGACTTGGTTTCCAACTCTGGAAGGGGGTGTGGACTCAGAGCCATCTCTGCTTTTTTACTAACACTTTTTCCTACTGATGGGAGCCTTTTCTCTTCCGGAGACTCAGCTGGCAGAACTAAATACTTGGTTGTCTCCTGCTGCTTTAGTCCTTTTTCTGTTTTTTCAAGAACTACACACAAGCTTAAAGAAGCATGAAAATGAAGTACAACTTCATGTAGACGGTAATACAAAGTGTTACCAGCTAGGCACAAAAGACAATTTCTTAAAAATAAAATACTGCTCTACTGACCACCCAAAGCAGCTAGAATGATTTCTACTATTTAGGAGAGCATCTATGACAGCTCTTCTTCTAAAAGCCTCTCATCTTCTCAGATACCAAAATACTAGTTTGGATTATTTCACATTTCTACCAGATCACTGAATAGAAGCATGAAAAAAAACCTATTAGACCTACATTGTTTCCTTCAGCCTCCCTATTCAATTTCCTATGCACTTGTTTAAAAGACAATGTTAAAAATCAGATGAGGCTGATGAAAGGCCAGATGAATGGTCCAAAAATCTCTTTTATCTGTTAGCCACCTAAAATGCTGGCTACAGATTTACAGAATGCGAGTGGCAGGAATGCTGCGAAAGGTGAAGGGCAAAATATTTACTGAGAAGGGTACAATAAGAGCACTGATGAAGAAAACTGAGATGCTCTGATGGAGTAGAAATCTCTCTCTCAAAAATTCTGTGTTTCACTCTGGATTCCATTATACCTTCCAGCATCTCAGGATGGGTCAGTGCAGTTGATGTATTTAGCATGTCTTGCCCTATGAAGATACACCCCATGATAATAAAAAAAAGCTGGAAAGGGATCTTAAATTACCTAGTCCACTTCTTTCCCTTCCTCTAGAGCATGATCAATCACATCTGTGTGAATCCTTAACATTTATCCAAACTGTTCTTGAAGAACTCCAGTTATGGAGATTCCCCAGCCTTCACAATCACTCTGCTCCAGGGTTTCATATTTTCATACCCATAAAAAGTATTATTGTAATATTTTTTTAAACATAAGTCCTTTGATCACATCCCATCCACTTAAAACATAGGTAAAAGTCCGTTTAGTAACTCTGTGTGGTGTGGTAGCTTTTTACACACTTGAAGACCTAAAGTCCTTCCTCCTGCCTCTTTTTCCTTTAAACTTGTTAGTCCCAATTCTTTACCTTGCCCTTTAAGTTAGGTTTAGTAGACTTCTAATCAATCTTTCTTCTTCTTTTCCTCAGAACTCTCCCAATGGACCACTAATTTTCTAAAATTCTGTACTCAAAACTGGATGCAGCATCTAATGGGAACCTTATGAGTTTTGAGTAAAGAATGAAGACTTCGCGTCCTGCAGCTCAACATCCCGTTTCTACAAGCCAATATATTGCTGCTTCCCTTGCCCTCCCAGTTAAATAATAAACAACTTGTGAGCCTCTGTAGCTTGTCAATCATCCTCTCAAAAACTGTTCAAGATTCTCACTGTTTTCATTAGTATTTAACTATTTCCACCTATTCATATAAGCGCATACGTGTTCCTACTGAATTTCACAGTATTTTGCCAGGTAATTTTTCCCATTGCCAAGATTATTCTGAATTCTAATTCTGCTTTCCAACACTGTTTTCAGATGACATGAAGCTGGGAAGGATGTCAATGTCAGCTTTATAAACATATGGTCTATTGCATCATCCCAGTCATTACTGAAAAGCAGCATTGCAACAGTGGAGCCAACAATGAGAAGTTACAATTCTAGCCTAAAAAAGCAAGGGTGGAGAAGAAAAAAGCTAATCATGAAGTTATTCTCTGTTGTTATGGCAACTCCAATTATGTCAGAAAACAGGATGCAAGGAAAGAAATTAGTCTGGACAATATTCAACCACTTACTATCAAGGTTAAGGATTTTCAGCTCTTTCAAAGTGTTATCTCTGAGGAGGTGAGAAAGAATATTGACATTTGGATAAAGGACTTCATTCTTGATATTGCCCCTGTATAACAGCAGAACTTCTAACCAAAACATTTGTTTTAAAAGAATGAACTGTCTGAACATATAATTGGAGGAAGTAAAAGAATGGTTTTACTTGGATGTTGATTTATATGACATGTTTGGTATTTGTTGTCTTTTCTTAACCTTGATTACAGATACATGTGAACAGAAAAATATTCAGAAAGAGCTTAGTAAGTAAGATAGCACTAAACACTTCTACCACTTAATTAAAGCTATTTTAAATTGCTTGATATTTTTAATGTTTCTTGATTTGCAATCCCATCTCAGTTAGGTACATGCTTCAAATTCGACCAAGGAGTTCCACTGCTTCCTCTGGCTAACCATATTAACAGCACTTAAAATCTATACAACTGTTTTACTCCATTTCTGTAAGACATTCACACACACTTCAAGTTTCTAGGCTAAGAAAACAGAGCAGATTTTAAACCCCAAGCAGACTGCAGCTAATGAATTTTCAACATCCAAAGTGAGAGATTACTTCAGACTCAGCAACAGTCTTAAGACTCCCTGCAGATTTCACTGGCCACCTTCCTGTTACTGTTCCTTACTAATTTTTGTTTTGTATTTTTAAACAGATTAAAGATTTTCTCAATGTATTTCTCAAATCAAAGCATATAATAGAAACATTAAACAAAGATAACATGCTAATTCACACGCTTTTTAGAAGTGCACAATAGTAAATTCCTTCCTTGAACACACAATACATAGCACAAGTAACTCCCAGGGAGTCTTCAGCTTCTTTATCTTGGCAAAGAAAAGTCTAATAAAAATTTTTTACACAAATATAAGAACTCAAAAATACTTTAAAAAATCACTACAGTCACTAATCACACTTAAAATTTAATTTGTCCGGAAAATACTGAAAAGTGGTTTCCATTTCTCCTTCCTTCCATTCCTCCTCCTTTTAACTTATAACTCCTGTTGAACAGGTTGTTGGTAAGACTCCTCCTCACGTCAGACTGGAAAACAATCCTGAGGGCATTTTACTTGGCCACCTTTCTCAACAATTCTCACATGATGAATGAAATACTACTGTGAAGTAGTCACCCCAGTGAACAGTGCATCTCAAACAAGTGCAGAAGAGCGATGGCTCTGCACGGCAGGGGATGGATTGCTTCACCTCCAACCTGCATGCACACAGCCTGACGTCTCAGCCAACAATCAGGGACATCAGAGACAGCATGTCTTGCTTCTGAGTGTGACACATTACCTAAACTCTTCTCTTAAGGGCAGTGTGCTAGCATACAAAACTCAATTTTCGTAAATCCTTAAATAGTTAAGTAAGAATGCTAAGAATAAGACAGGAAAACAAAAGTCATCAAAAGAGTTCTTCTTCCTCTAAGCAACTGTTTTTCTCACAGGTATCTTTAGAAGAAGCCACCACCAAAACTACAGATCAACCTCAGTACAAATGCACAAGATCAAAACATAGGCTGTTTTTAAAAAATACAAGAGCAACCCAAGCACCTAGTATTTCCCTTCTTCTGTCTGCTTCTCTACATGGAAAAATCAAACTACAGAGTTTGAGTGACTTGTGAAAATACAGGAAACTCACTGAGTTTAGGTGATGATGGGAATGGTCAAAATATAATTCTGAGAACCTATTCCCTTAGCTACCCTGAAGAATACTAGTTATTTACCTGGATCGTTTGAATGGCTCATCAGAACAATTTTACCCAGGGAGGTAATAGACCAGAAATCCCTAACCAAACTTTCAAGTAATTTGCTAGGCATCTTCAGTGTTTTAATTCATTCTTCTGTTTGAAAAACTTTTATCATCCATCTCTACCTCCCTCCAGGGTCCTAACACTTCTCACTTGCCAAAAATCTTGTTTCAATTCCAAGTAACACACACGTTTTGTAAGAATTTTTATTTTTTTGACACTTATCTTTCCTTCCACCCAGGGGAAACTGTGGCTGTGTATCCTTACTGTGTATAACTCAGCCAGAATCTATAGGCAGAGATGGAGAAAAGCTCTAGTAACCAGCTAGTAAAAAGCTCTAGACACAGCTCTAGTAACAAATGAGTTTTGTGGGTTACTTCTGGATGATTCCATCAGCTTTCATGCAGAAAGTGAACACCTACTCTCTAACCCATAAGCATTGGGGAGTACTTTTCCTTCATGACAGCAACTGTGTGGCAATCATGAGCCTCAAGCCAACATGAAAAGCAGATGGTATGCTTTCAGGAAGGCTGAGACTAACATCAAGAAAAATTCTGTGCATCACTATCACTAAAATTTCCAGAAAATAAAAATTTCATTTTAAAGTGGGTCAAATCTTTGAGCAAACTGCAGAACAGAGGGGACCAAAATGGTTTCAAACCGGAACAAACATAAACCTATTCTATTTAAACAATCACTCCTGCTCTCCCATGGAATCAAGGTATTTTCTCTATTGCAGACAGGTATTTTTGAGAGACTGAATATATCCATGCCTCTTCTCTGAAGGGAATAAGGACTAATCTTGGGTGCTAATTCACGCTAAGGAATGTATCATCTGCTCTCAGCACAGAGCACTGAAACTTACCTTATCGCTGTCTAGGGTGTTCTGGGAGGTTCGTGAGGCAATTGAAATAGTGTCAGGCTGGCTGCTGCCATCTCCCTGACTGTCCAGGTCCTCGCCATCTCTGCAAAGAATTCGGTTTTCATTACAAGAGTAGTACTGTGCTTGTAACATGTTCGTTAAAGATGTTAAGACACTCCTAGTGTGGCAACAGACTCCAAATTAACTGATGCAAGAATCAAATACTCAGTACTTAATACTCTGTTCTCTGTTGTAAGAGAAGGGATTCATTTGCTCAAGGTCTACATCATGTAGAATTAAGGCAATAACCAGTGAGTCAGAACTATGACAAGAAACCTGCAAAGTCACTTAGGCAAAGCCAGCAAACAGGACACTTGGTCACACATTTCAAGCTTCCTGAAAGGAAAACCAAGGACCTGAATAACACACAGAGAATTGAAAAAATCTAAA
>VZRF01003322.1:0-41239 GCA_013396875.1 Vireo altiloquus | reverse complement strand
CTTTTTGATACGTATCTCAAGGCAGAAAGCTCCATTAGGGATTGTATTTTAGTAACTGCCTACAACATATCTATTTTTTTAAATACTCCAGAAATGACTTGATATCCACCTGCCCAACTTGTAATCTGATTGTTTAGTCCACTTTAACCCCGCAACTGAAGTGCTACTAAATATAAATATTATTGCAAATCTGAAGAAAATATTATATATAATTTCCTACTTCTCTTAATTACTGTCTCCTGAAATAACTGGCTTAAAATATACTATAAATATTTTATATATTATAAATATATAATAACCAGGAATTCTAAATGGATGAAAAAAATTGTAGGTACAGATGGACAGATAGGAAAAAGAATTTTGTTTTCTTTTACGAACAAAAACATTTAAGAAGGGAAACTAAACATGACCTTTTGAAAAATCTTTTATTTAGTTTTTCATGGAATTTACTTCTAATATTAATGAGCTATGGAAGTGCTTGTTNCCTCAAGCCAACATGAAAAGCAGATGGTATGCTTTCAGGAAGGCTGAGACTAACATCAAGAAAAATTCTGTGCATCACTATCACTAAAATTTCCAGAAAATAAAAATTTCATTTTAAAGTGGGTCAAATCTTTGAGCAAACTGCAGAACAGAGGGGACCAAAATGGTTTCAAACCGGAACAAACATAAACCTATTCTATTTAAACAATCACTCCTGCTCTCCCATGGAATCAAGGTATTTTCTCTATTGCAGACAGGTATTTTTGAGAGACTGAATATTTCCATGCCTCTTCTCTGAAGGGAATAAGGACTAATCTTGGGTGCTAATTCACGCTAAGGAATGTATCATCTGCTCTCAGCACAGAGCACTGAAACTTACCTTATCGCTGTCTAGGGTGTTCTGGGAGGTTCGTGAGGCAATTGAAATAGTGTCAGGCTGGCTGCTGCCATCTCCCTGACTGTCCAGGTCCTCGCCATCTCTGCAAAGAATTCGGTTTTCATTACAAGAGTAGTACTGTGCTTGTAACATGTTCGTTAAAGATGTTAAGACACTCCTAGTGTGGCAACAGACTCCAAATTAACTGATGCAAGAATCAAATACTCAGTACTTAATACTCTGTTCTCTGTTGTAAGAGAAGGGATTCATTTGCTCAAGGTCTACATCATGTAGAATTAAGGCAATAACCAGTGAGTCAGAACTATGACAAGAAACCTGCAAAGTCACTTAGGCAAAGCCAGCAAACAGGACACTTGGTCACACATTTCAAGCTTCCTGAAAGGAAAACCAAGGACCTGAATAACACACAGAGAATTGAAAAAATCTAAATGTACAGCTATCCTGTACTACAGTTCCAAATCTCTTCTGTAATGGCTGGGACTGTTCAGAGCAGAAATCTTAAAAAATTCAGCATTGCAGGAAACTGTAAATTAATGATAAGATAAAGCTGGACAAAATTACTCTTGCTCTTGTCCAATTCACTGAAAGTCACTTGAAATTCAACACTACAGAGGAAAGAGCATTGTTGCGTGTAGAGATCTCTGATTATTTGAAATACTACTTACCTTCTTCCTTTCTGTTTTGTTGTTGGTGCAGTTTTGGGGATGTGGATGGGCTCTTTCAATGCTCCTTTCAGATGAATAGTCCTTTCTTGTATCACTTCCCGGATGTGTTTGATCCAGTCCTGTTTATTCTCTATACTGGATGCCTTTGATATGCAAAAGAAACAAAACACCCACAATGGACCATTATGGCTGAGAAGATCCACACATACAGTCAGCTAATAAACACAAAGAGGAAGGCATAAAGAATGACTTTGTGAAAAACTTTTGAAAATCTGAATGGAGAAAATGAAAGTCTAGCTGGCTGTCCTCATTTTGAATCGCCAACACTACTTTACACTTCTCAACATTATTAATATTGTTAATTTGAAAAACATTTTAAACTAAATTCAGAGTTTACTTTTGTAACTTGAAGACTAAAGCCTTGTATGCATCTCACGTGAAACAAGGTGCACTGATTTACTTCAAGAATTCCAGTAATAATACCTTGAATACTAGTATTTCAAACTCACCCAACATTTAGGTCAATTCTAACTTGATATAATAATCTACTATTACTGGCAAAAAAGTTAACTTTTACTGCAACACATATACTTCCACAACACATTTCATGTATTACTTTTCCCACTTTTTGATACGTATCTCAAGGCAGAAAGCTCCATTAGGGATTGTATTTTAGTAACTGCCTACAACATATCTATTTTTTTAAATACTCCAGAAATGACTTGATATCCACCTGCCCAACTTGTAATCTGATTGTTTAGTCCAATTTAACCCCACAACTGAAGTGCTACTAGAGATAAATATTACTGCAAATCTGAAGAAAATATTATATATAATTTCCTACTTCTCTTAATTACTGTCTCCTGAAATAACTGGCTTAAAATATACTATAAATATTTTATATATTATAAATATATAATAACCAGGAATTCTAAATGGATGAAAAAAATTGTAGGTACAGATGGACAGATAGGAAAAAGAATTTTGTTTTCTTTTACGAACAAAAACATTTAAGAAGGGAAACTAAACATGACCTTTTGAAAAATCTTTTATTTAGTTTTTCATGGAATTTACTTCTAATATTAATGAGCTATGGAAGTGCTTGTTTCCAACCTTCAAAAACAAACAAAGTCCATGAAATTGTTGAAGAGCTTGATGTATCATAGAAATTTTCTAAATGTCCTAAGCAGTAAGTAAAGCACAGAACAGAAAGACCTTAGAGTGATCTTATGTAGAGAGCCCTTAATTAAAACCTCTTATTCTGCTCTATCCTGGGAGAATCATTTCAGGCTGCAAAGCACTGTCTGTGAAATTATGGGAACATTAAGACTGAAAGAAAATCTAGTATTTATTAAGGTTACATTTAATTTCCTTGTGTTCCTTGGCTGCTGCCAGAAAGCTAATGTAAGCTCTTCTTAGCCTGTAATTCACAAGGAAAATATATAAATTTGAGTATTGACATGTAAATTGGAGAGGCCATTTTTAAGTGACATTACTAAGTACTCACTACGAATATATGTGAAATCACAAAAAAGTTTAATAGTAGGTGTATTAACCTATAAATGGGAAGATGTACTTTGTTTCAGCTCAACACAGCTCCTCAAAATATGCCAAATCACCGTAATGCTTATGGCATTACAAAAAAAGGTTTTTCAGTTGAGAAGGAGACCCAGGTTACATACCATAATGACAAGAAAAATTGATTTAGCCATTCTCCTAGCGAGCCAAAGAGCACTAGTGACATCTGTAACTTGCCCAGACACAAAATTTATAGGCATTGCATGCACTTTCATCTAAAGGCAAGCAGCTTCAGAAAAACCTTGTAGCCCATAGAAAGACATAAAAATCTTTTGCAGTGTTTGTTTTCTGCATAAAAATACAGGTCACAAAAAACAGCATTGCCAACAAGCAGCGACGACTCGAGTGTGGAAGGTAACACTGATGCCATCATTTCTTTGTGGCACCAGTTGCCCTGTGAGCTAATTGCTGAAGTCTTCAAGCTTATGGAAATCCATAGGATCAAACTTCTCCCTACTACGATTTGTGAAAGCAGGTTTTTTTAATCCTTCAGTAGGCTACAAAGATTCCCCTCTGCTGTCAGGCCACATGAGTTAGATATATATACACATGCCACCACCTCTGCACGCAAAGAAAATTATCTGTCAGCAGCTGTCCCTCTCAAAGCAGGAAATCACTCGTTGCTTTCCCAAAAAATACCAGCAACAACTACAAGACTTGCTATAGACTAAAAGCATATCTGTTAAAATTACCTTGAGAACAATTTTGTTGTCTGAAGTTGGTGTCCTTCCAACCCATAGAGCAAACTTGCAGGGATCTCCTTCTACATGTTCTGTGACACCCAGTTCAGAAGTCTGGAATGAAGAAAAGTTTGTTAGGACCACATGGAGTTTTTTCTCAGAAGCCACAAAGGCATGCTAATATTCTAAAAAATTGAGGACATGCTATTTAAAGAGATTTTCAGAAGCTTAAGGCTAACTCATATGCTAGAGAGAATCCTTTGTTCTGGTGGCAGTGGTGAGGTCTCTTCAAAAAAGGAAGAACTGCAAGCTTAACAGTCATTTCTATAAAGTGACAATAAACAGTAACACATAATCTGAATACTGTAATCCTTATTTTAGCTTTTGGACTTAGACAGTAAAAGTTTTATAACTCTAAAGAAGATGCTTGGCAAAAAGTAAGTTTTGGCTTCTCTCCCTGTTCATTTCCATTGGAGAACACTCACTGTTTACTGATTTTTCTGCTTTCTCTCAGATAAGATATGCTTAGGAATTCTCTTGATATCTTCTAAAACTCTGGTCTCTTTTCTGTCAAATGAGCCTTTCCTAGTGTGTTTCCTTACCTCTGAAACAGATGAAATAATTCAGAAACACAGTTTCCCTGGAGAATTTTGTGAGACGACTATACGAACAATCAGTCTTTGGGAATGTTCTAATGTCAGACCTTAACAGCTAATTATCATCCAGAATGTTTTCACTTTCTGACTGGAACATCTCACTCATGTGAATTGGCTTCCACTTTAAACAATTCATGCAGGCTCTGCTCCAAAAAAAATTACAAACTAAGAAATACAGCTCAAACTAAAAGAACCCTCACTCCCCAACAGCTGCTAAGTACTCTCACATGATTAGAAGCTTTATTTTTCCCCTTGTACACATCATCATTAGCACATACACAGTCCAACACAAGAGATGCTGAATATCCAGTACCTGAGTAAAGGTACTTCTTTTCCTGTCTCACTTGGATGCCAGCTTGGGTTTTTTTTTTGTTTTGGTGGGTGAAAGCTTTTTTGGTTCTTTTTTCTTCTAAAATAACCCCAACCCAACAGATCCACCCTTCCACACACAAATGCCTTTGCCCAATAAGCAGCTGAGCATCATGGCTCTCTGCAAAAGACACTGGCAATGCTCTGAGTCTGCAGGGCGCTCCAGGACAGGCTCACAGAACAGAAATCACTGTGGGTTACTGGATGCATGGAAATCACACTGAGGAGAGGAAGGTCACAAACACCAATTACTGATGTCTGGGAGAGTGTTCTGTCAAAGTAACACCTGCTTGCCTTGTTCCCACAGCCCTCCTGAGGCATTTGCTTTTGGACACTTACATCACTTGCCAAAGGAGTTCTGGACCACATTCTGCCACTTATACATTTCATAACATTGAGTATCCTGTGCTGGGGAAACCCTGATGGTCATCATGCCCAAAAAGAGAAGGACCTCATTTTTGTAAAGCCACCTTCCAGAGGTAAGTCACAGGACAGCATACAAAAAATATCTTTAGCTCAAATCAACATGCATGCTTTCAACACATGCCTTTTCTAAAGATCAAACTATAAGAGCTGCTATAATAGTAAGCTGCACTACAGGACATTTTGCCAGATAAAATATGACAACAAAAAGAATCCTTGTGCTTTACAAATGAGGTACACTGAGAGTCTTCAAGATATTCATCAGCTTCTCTAGGACATAAGGCTAGGACTAAATTCCACAGGACTGATTTTTCAGTTCTGTCCCCTCTCCCAGAAAATCCCTTGGTAGGTGTTGATATTCTCTAGCACACCAGCATTTTTTTGTGGTTTGGGTTCTTGAGAGCAACAAAGGTGTGATCAACAAACAGCTGCAGCTGTGTTACCTGCTGGCTATTTTGTATCAGGAAGAAAAGCAAGTGTTGGAAATGAAGTGACAGAATATGCAAAGAAAGATATGGAAAAAAATAGGGTTTTTTTCACCAACCTGTTTTACCAGTTTCGACACAGAAGTGGGAAGAGAAAATGAATGAAGGAAAAGGAGCAGAAGCATGGATAAAAGACTCATCATTTACACCATCTAGATTTAGTCATATATCTCAATAGGATCCATACAAGAATAATGATTTCTGAAGAGTGATTCTGAGAAGAAAAGTAATTTCAAGTGCTTGCTCTGAGCTATTTGGTATAAATGCTAATCTTGCCTTCAACAGATGCACAGCAAGCCATGGGAGACTGTCTTGCCACTTGGCTGCCTTAGTTTATGGAGTGTGAATAATGCTCTCACCCAAGTCATCCAGCAAGATGGGAAGGTAAGGATGTGAATTCCGGAGTCACATTTTGTAAAGTATACATGCCACAGATAAGGAAAGCAAGAGTGGAGACTTTGGGGGGTTTTTTGGGGTTTGGTTTTTTTTTTTTTTTTAAAGGGAAGAAAAACATTTCCACCTTTTCATCCTTTCAGTAGACCATAAGTACTGTAATTCTCTTGTATTTAGAGAATTTTATTGTAAGACTACTGGTGTCAGCAAACATTCTGGAATGAACATTTCCAAAACAAAGTTCTTGCCCTCCCCAATCAGTATGTGTAGAATATCCACTAAAACAAATCCTTAGTGTGAATATTACTACAATAGCAATAGTAAACAAGAAAGATGAAGGCAGCTGATCAACTCCCTCCATCCTTCTGCTTTATATAAATAAGCATTAAAGAATCAGCAATCAGCACACAATTAAGACAAAACTAGTCCAGCCCAATACTGATTCTCCTTTGACCTGACACACCAAGACTGACATGAACCCTTCAGTAGTTGCACTGAGCCTATCCCTTCACCTCAAAAGCAAGACAAAGCACCAAAGATGCAAGATTCAGTCTATACATTCCAAGGCTGTTCTTTCAGTGCTCTGTAATAGTTGTTCAAATTCTTCAGGCACACTTAAACCACCTGAGCTTAGTTGGAGCCTAATCTAGACAGTTTTGTAAATATGATCAGTTGTTCTCCCATACTTACAAACAGTTTGCTCTTGTAAATGTATTTGCTCCTTCCACTTGAGTCCTTTACTTCTTTACTGAAAACTAAGGACATCTCAAAAAGGAAAAGGTGCCTCTCCCTTCCCTTTCGAATTAGAGTTTTTGGGTCCCACACTTGGAAGGATTCTTGAAGGATGAGCTCTCCCTGAGATTCTATATTTTCATCAAAGCCTAAAAACAGAGTGAAAGGAAAGATTCACCATGAAAAATTGGTAATAAAAGGAATATAAAGAGTACAGCTTCTGTTCCTTGAACTGTATGATTTTTTTCCCCCGATACAACTTCCAAAAGATAGAATTCCAAGAAAACAATCCTAAAAACACGACTTGATTTTAACACTGCAATATACTAAATGTAACTGTAGCTCAAATCTACTTCTAAATTTAGAGATCCAACTGTTAAGAACTCTTAAGAACTGTTAAACAACTCTTCTGGCAGTATTTTACCAACAAATGACAGATCTATCTTTGTCTTCTTCTGGTAATCTCTTCTGTGATGAAAACGATTTCTCTTAGGAGCATTCTGCCGCTGTAGAAAGTAAGCAACTTGCAAGGATACAGAGCACATCAGGTTCTTCTAAGAGTGGCAAGCTCCCAAATGCCACGTTTTCAGAATGTACACCTTCTCTAGCATGTAGGCAATGAGCACAGAAATGTGTTCCAACTGGGGATGAAAAAACATGGTAGCTTGGAGCTGTTGGCATACGATCAGCCTGCCATTGGTCATGCCAGAATTGATCCACAATAAAGTAATTACCAGCTGGATCACTTGTACTGAGACATAATGAAAAAAAGATGAAGATTAAGAATACCAACAATTTTACTTCCATTTTAGTGGTACCATGTTCTCCCAGTTTAATACACAGCTTTAGAGTTGGAGGATAACAAAAATTATCTACTATACTCTCCTGAGTGGTATCAAAATGTGTTTTAAAGAGACTGCTTGCCAGCTCTCATGCTCTAAATAGGGCAACGTATGGAGAGGATCAGAGGCAAGTTCCATCAGGATGTTCATTCAAAATCCTCCAGAGACATAAAGAGGAAATGTGCTCACTCACTATATTTGTCCAACATGGGATGACTCAACAATACATGCATGATTTGTTGTAAAACCAGCTTATGTAAAAGATTAGGATATTCTCCAGAGTCACATTCCCAGTGTTAAAAGATTATTACCAAAGCCTTTACACTAAGACCACCTCCTGAACAAGCATTTGGAACTGATCCTGTAAACTGACCAACATCCCTATTGTTTAAAATCAAGGAACAGAGGTGATTTGGAGCATTCACACGATCAAGGATCACATGTCAAACCAAGGTAAATTTTACAGTAACTAGCACAATAAAGAAATTCCACGACAAGCTGTATGTGACTACCAGAAGGCAGAGGGGAAGAAAAAGCATATTGACTAGAAGCCCTTAAAAGTATTTATTCAGCAACTGTAGGGTAAGAGGGCCCTGCTATTTTCTCAAAAAAAATTGAATGCCCAAGAAAAACCACTTTTATTACTAAATGTATGATAGCACCATTAAAATGTGATAACGTGCCAGCTGCAAAACAGATTTTGGCAGAAAGTTGTTCTAAGCACATAGATGCATTACATCCAACCTCCACTGTGTGCCATGAACACGATTATGCTGGCTTAGGCTTGGGCTAAATTGGCTTATGCTCACATTTTACTGCCAGAAGATAGATTTCATTTCAACCAGAAGTCTGTTATGGAACAGGCAGCAAACAGATGTGAAAAAGACAAACTTCCTGGAGACAATTGTTTAATACATAAATCAGCAAAATCACCAATAATACACTTACGTGTATCATTCAAAGAAGCTAAGGATATTGGCTGGAAAATGTAGCCAAAGCCAGCATAACTGACCAGCTACCTATTGCATTTTGGGTGAGTAGTAGACTACCTCATTAGCCTACATGTTTTTCAAATCTGCAGTGGCACAGCTATAAATCAAGGTAAAAGAACACTTAAAAAATTAAGAAAACTGTACCAACTCTCAATAACAATTAATTTTCCTAAATAAGTTTGCATCTTATATAGCCTGGCCAAAATGGTATGAAAAATACAAACCCAGAGAAAAGAACAGGTTAATCTGCAGGACACAATAAAATTGGAAAGGCAGCCTGAATCCTACCTTCCAGCATGCTGAGGTGCATGGCATCATTGGCTCGCTTTGGCACACTAAGCATCACCTCCAGGCCATCCTTAATCTCACCTTTACCTTCTTCACAGCATGTGAGCAGCTCCTGCAAAAGACAAGCAGACAAGAGGAATCTCTATCACTTATTTCTACACTAATATGACAGACAACCAAACAGTACTTCTAACAAACCAAAAATAATTTTTGATATTTAAAATCTTTTTGAACTTCTTACTCTGCCATTGACATGACAGTATATTTTGTTTCTATCTTGATCAGTTCTTCAAGGAGCAGCCCAAGCTATCAGTTAACCACTTTTAATTTAAACAGGATTATCTGCTTAATAAGAAATCTTTAAAAGTTATGTTAAGAAGAAAACTTTTTTTGATAAGCACAGATAGTTATCAGACACTGCATCAAGGCCCAGAACAACGCAGCTGCCAAGTCATGGAGATGGCGTAAAGCATGGCAGCACAGAGGGAGCCCTCCTGCCTCCCATGTCAGTCATTGCTCCACTGTACCTAACACTTGCTCTGTACTGCTGCTGATAAAGAGAATTTACATTGTTTTATTATAATTATTCCATTAATTACTCTATTCTGTTTTACAGTTAAAAGCAACCTACAGACAAAACTCTTCAATATAAACAAGCATTAACTAAAGTACAGAAGTTAGAGAATTAAACATGCTGAGGTGTTGTAGCAGAATTTAGGGCATACAGTTCTCTGCCCATTCAACATCCCACAGATGTAACATAACAGCGCCTGAGCTGATATTCAAATTTGCTCACAGCCTTTAAGCATTTGAACAGTATCAAGATAAAATGTAGGTTACATGACCAAAAGGGCAAATTATGTTCCTTCTGTTATTCAAAAGACCCACTTAATTCATTCCCTGAGGTTAAATTCCTTTTCCCCTTTTTAAAGGGAAAAGCCATGTGACTTCTACTATTATCATTATTACATTATTTTTATTTAACTGCCAATACCACCTTCACAGCAAAACACTACATGATCACACCTAAATTTTGCATGACAACTCCACAGAAGAGTGAGAGTAACTAAATATCTCTGAGAGACACGGAAGAGGAGCAGCTTCAATACCATTTGGAAAAACATGGAACAACAGGAGAAACTTCCAGAACTGTAAAATGTTTCATCAATCATTCAAGTTTTAGGCTCTTCATCCTACCATGCTTTACATCTCTCTTCTTACAGGAAAAAAACCAAACCAAAAGACAACGCATAAAACCAGCAACCACCAGACAAATTCTTTTTACTATGCAGCAAAGACATCTGGCTTTGCAAACACTGGTGAAACCAATCTATCCCACCACTTCCACAATGTAGCAGGCTAAGGCATATTAATATTAAAATGAATAATAATAATAACAATAACAGTTGGAATTAATACCTCAAAATTTCTGAAACTGCACAGCCTAGAGTATTTCTGTAATTATAACTTGATTAAGTTGCAACTCTTAGCAAGTGGAAAACAGACAATAAGATTCAGTCAAAAATGACAGATTTGTTTCCACCCAACCTGACCTGAAACAGCCTCTAATGTTTTTCAGAAATTTCAAAAGCAATCATGCATGGGAGTTCTCAAGTAAAAAGGGGAGACACAGATCAGTTACAGTGCTCTTGTAGGCTGCTGTAACAAAACAAGCATTGCCACCTAACAGAGACCCAGCACAGTCCAAGAACACTGCTGCTCACTTGAGAAGACATCTGTCCACTGAGTGAAAGCTCTAACTACATGGTTCCAAAAGTTGTGCTTAACAGCTACTATTTACTTGACATTTCCAGGCAACATTACAAATAACAACTCTTTGTGCAACAGCTCTACAGGTACCGTCACTATGTGTATATATTTACTGATACACACATATATTTATATATATTTAAATGTCTTAGAGATGTTTTATATTATAGTTTTATATATAAATAAATATATTAAATTATTATCTATTTTACTTAATACCATCAGCATAGCTAATGTCTTGCCAAAATTTGGTGTAGAAACCATTACAAAAATGCATCCTTATGGCCATGAATTACTTTTTTACCCTGGAAATGCAAATTATATTTTCTAAGTAAACATCAGTAGACAGGAATCTTTTTTTGATTTACAGACATCTGGACAAAAAGTTGCTTGTTTATGCCTTCTTTCATTTTCAATTGAAATTTTGCAGCAGTATTTGAGGCTGCCCAGAATGCTGGAGTCTTGGGAGAGCAGAGTAGAACGACCCTCCTGATTTCAGCAAGAGCTTTGCCTTCTTAAGAACAGTAGAATCAGATGAAGAACCCTGAATTAATACTGACCTTTAAAAGAAGCTGGTATTTTGTTATCCTTTGGACAGGTTTAATAAGGTAAGAGGAGATAGAGTTGGCCAGTCCATGTCGTTGTTGTATCTCCTATGAGGAAAAAGCAAACATTTGAGGACCATGAGCACCAACACTCAGATATAAACTGCTTTGAGGGGTATGCAATAGTATTCATTAACTACAAATTCTATTTTAGCAAGAAAAAAACTCCCAAAAACCAGGATGATCAGATATTCCAGGCACAGTGAATCATTATGCTGTGCATCTGCCTGCTCACTTGGAACAAACAGAAGATTACTACCTCCAAAAGTACCTGTGAAATGTTTCAACAAACCTAAATACACAGAGCAACACAGAACATGCAGCAAGACCTTTTTTAAAAACATTAAGATCTGTACTTCTTTTGCTACTTGCAAGAGAGGTAAAACCCTCACATTCCAGGGTTCCAGGGAAGAGGCAGGAGTTCCAGGAAAGGCTGAGGTGGAGGTTTCTCAGCATCCCCTGCTATTTCAGTGCCAACAGCCACAGTGCCTCATCCCCCACCAGAGGGAGCACCGAGTAACAGTTTCTGACTGAAGAAAAGAGGTTACCAAGCACTCGAAAAGAAAATAGACACTTCGGCATAGAAAAAAGAATGACCTTCACGAAGCCAAAGGTGGAAAACAGAGTTATGTGATAGCTAGATGGGATGATTACAGATTTCAGGTACTAATTAGGGCTGTACTTCACTGATAGGATCTGCCATTTATCACAGCATTGGATGTATTTTAACCAAGCAATTTCAAACAGCAAGTTATGCCCCACAGCTATGTGCCCTCTAACCACGAATACAGTACCAGAAATTCCCAAAATGGGATACACATGATATTTTCACATGGACCAGTGGTATCATCAGTGGAAGTTCTCAAGTTCTCTGTGCACAGAATTAGGCCTCCACACCTTAGGTGGATTAGGGGATGGAGAGCTCTGGATACAGTGGTAAAATAGATGGATCAAAGGAGGTGGTGGCAAGAATTTATTTCTAATAGTTTTATCAGAGCCCTGTGTTATTTTTTAAAAAGGTATTTATTAAATGCTTCTTGGAATTTTTTTTGGTCATATTTACCTGATTTTCTGTAACTTATCTGCTCTTCTTCAAACACTGAAAACTAAACAGAGGCTTTACAGAAAGGCTTTGCCTTACAATGTTTAGAAACCCCATTTCCTCAGTGATTAGGCTTTTGAGATTAACCCCAAGAGCTTCAGGGATTTCCTCTACTTCCCTCTACTTGTACAAACAATTCTAAAAAAAATTGTGATGACATGACGCAGCTAGTGGCTCAGCTGGGGAAAAAAATGGAAAGAAAGCACTCTAATTGAATCATCTGTTAATATGTGTTCAACCAAAATTCACTCACCATGGCCAAAATTCCTCCCTAAAACCTCTAACACATTGACATTTTTGTCCCCCTTTTTATGCAGAATATTACAAGTGCAGACCAAGGAACCTTGGGACTGAATAAGGAGGTTTAGCCCTTCTAAACAACAGCAGCCAACTGAATTACCACTACATGCACTTACAGTTTAAAAGTGCTCCAAAAATTTAACCACGATTTCTATCTTTATTACATACAATGCAAACTAAGCACATCAAAATGCTAAGATTTGCAGGATGTGCTTGTGTGAGCTGAAGATTCATGTCTCGGTTGTTGTTGCCAGAACCTGCTTCCAGTTCTGAGCCGCCCTGATGCATGACAGCGACTTTTCACATCGGATTTGACAGCACTGTAACACCAACTGAGCAATGGAAGTTAACCATGTGAGATACAGGACTGAGCCTGTTAAGATGACAGTTTAATAAATTGCAGCATTATTAACAGGAAACTGGCATTTTCTTAACAATTTAGGCACTCAGCAGAACTGCAAAGCCACGAGTCGAACAGCCAAGGCATGCTTTTAAAATGGACATGATATACTTACATCAAAGTATGCTCCTGCATGTTCTAATATCAGCTGAGTAGAATCTGGCTTATTTTTACAGTAGGTAACATACATCTGGAACTTGTCTGCCTGCATAACAAAATGCAAATTTACAGAAGTTATCAGAGAGCATCATTCCTGTCTCAAAGTTTTTACACCTTTATCAGAGATCTTTATCTTCCCTATCAAGAAACAGAGCTGTAGAGAATTATATTCCCATTCAAACTGGCAGCATAGGAATATACATCAGGCAAGTAAGACTGAAAACTTCAGTAATGTATATAAAAGTAGATTATTCAAAGCTAAGACAAACCAAATCTGCACACAGGTTTAGGCAACTTGCATACACTTCAAGAGCAGCTAAGCACTAGCATGTGACACGAGTGCCCTAACTGTTGTTTTTTTCTCACTGAAACATACACGTTTTACTTAAATTCGAAGGACAAGGTACTTTTACAAATCAAAAGGGGATCTGAGAGCACGAATTCATCCCTTCATGCCTCCTATCTCCCTTTCTGCTTCTAAACATAACTCTGACTTCATTACCCAAGTAACGAAGCAATGTCCAACATCTTCTGGTAACTGTTCATACTTTTCCAACTCCTTGAGAAATATACTGCGGGTAGAAAAGAAACAAATAGTACAAGGTATATGAAACATGTTCATTACAGCAACTTGTTTGAATCTATTGTCTGTGAACAAAGGCCATTAGAAAACTTTCTAGAATACCAAAAGCATGAGTTAAAGAAATAAAGGTAACTGAAATAGATAAAAATGTGTAATAAAAGTGCTAATATAAATATAACTCAATAAAAATTCTGATGTGAAAATCAGAAATTCAACCAGCAGACATGCAGTTAATACGTAAGAATACACAAAAATTTAGTAATTGCTGTTTTTCTTCATCAAGAAGGTTTCCTACTGTTTTCAGTTTCAAGAGAAGTTTAGCCTTCATCTTAAGTTAAAAAAATCCCAAACCTTACTTCTTGGATACTCAGGTTCTCAAGTTAACACAAAGCATACAAAGAGCTGTAAAATCAGGGTCTGGAATACACTAGGTGTATTTTATTACTTCAAAGAATCATAACCCAATCCAAATGTGTACACAACCAATGAAATAACAAAGAAGGATGATTCAGAGCAAAGACTTCTGCACACAGATCTCCCTAGGAACCATTCCATTCAGAAGAAATGGTGTCAACAAGTCGCTTTCATGCTCCATACTCAAGTAAATGTAATGATGCTAGGGCATCTCCACAGAAGCTACAAAGAGCCATGAAAGAGCTGAGAGCCCTACTCCTTCCCATTAACAGCTGCACTTGGATATCAGGAATGAGGGTTCTGAAGGAATGACAAAGCCCTAATGTTTGTGCTATGCTTGTATTATATTGAGTTCAGTGGTTTTCATCTCTTCAGAACAACTGACAAACCTATGACAAAATTCTGATGTAACCTAATAATTTCCTAAATGCTGAAAAATGCCCAAGACTGAAAAATACAGTTTCTAATGGTGTACCTACCTGTCTGCAAAAAGCAACAGCTGAAATAATTTAGCAATGCAAGAGGAAAAGCTTTAATTTTTTTTTTAATGGAAAAGCATTCATTATTGATATACGCAATATTTTCATTAGGAAACCCCTCAGGTCATCTTTTGGATTTAGCAGTAGTATGGAAATGGAAGATAAGTCACTCACTTATTGTGGAACTCATAAATTTCCTGCATGTTTCCAAAGATAATGTGTTCTTTGTTTACAATACCAGGTGGGATCTCCTCGACTCCACTTGTCATTTCCCATAGATATGTCTGCCCAGAACAAAAAAGAAGTGTGAAAATGATAATAAACTCCCAACAGAAGCAGCCAGGTATCTGTAAATATGCATTCCTGGAGAGAAACTAGGTTGAGATCACACAGCAGCATCATCTCCAATTGTGACAGTGCCCGTTGTGTCAAATATACCTTGTGATTTTGACAGTGAAATACAAGTTCTAAAACTGACAATTTAACATAGTCCCTGAGACTTCATAATTTAAAATGCATAGTGTTCTTGACAACCTCTAATGCTTCAGGATATTCCTTATCAAGGTCATGTCTGCAGTCCAGAAGTTCATGCTTTGTGCAACAGCTACCACTGAACATTAGTTGCCTCAGCATAACAATTACTGGGCACTTTTCCATGGAATCTCACTGAATTTCTATTCAAAAAGTCAGCTAGTAGCAGAACATGTGATACAGATAATAAGAGAATTAACACAAGCTCTTCTCTATTGCTAGCAAAGCAAATAAAGTAAACCCCTCCTTTTTCCCTCCTCTCTCTAAAACAAAAACCCCACACACGAGTATGAATTGGGAAAGGAACAAATACTGAAACTCAGTACTGACAAAAGCAAAACATATAGGGTGAATTCTGAAATGGCTGTTATCAGATGGAATTCTAAGTTTCTTCTTAACAGAAGTAAAATTACTTAGCTTGGCCCTATGATTCCAAACCAATCATGCTCAGCTGTTAAAATCAGAAAGAAACAGAAAGCAACGGATTGAATCCTGCCTTCAAAGATTACTGAAAAAAAGAAAACTCACATCCATGCATTCCCGGAGGTCTCTTACGTAAGCCTTTTCTGTCTGAATTAGCTCAGCCATAATGAACCTTAGGTGACAACAGAAAGAATAATCAAATCTCAGTCTGTTAGATCACTATGAGTGCATAATAACCAGAATACATCTTTCTCCTCATCAGCTTTTGCTTTTCCACTGCAGCAAGAAAAATCTGAGAACTGAAATGTGAAGAGAGACAACAGATGAAGGAAACCTAAGAGGTAACATCTCTTCATTACTAACCAGGACAAAAAGAAATGGGGAAAGAGATGAAATTTTTTCTCTAACACTTTTCACTGCTACAGTCATTTAACTTTTGTCTTGCTTCCTTCACTTACACATTTATTTTACATTATTTCTATAAAGGAACAAAGCATGTTAAAAGAAATCTAACAGTTTTGGAAGTTCAAGATTCTGTCATGCTAGAATTATCTGCAAGAACAAGCATCTGAATAAATGGCAATAGGAGATACTGAGTATTATCACTCTCTTTTTACCATTAATATGATTTCTAAGATGCCAGACAAGCCATGACAGTTGTTTCATTATCCGGATTGATTTATACATTCTCATTGATTAAAAATAAATAAATGTATTACTCTTTCCTGCGGGCAGACTTTCGTTTCTCTTCATTAAGCTCATGAGCAGCATCGCGCAGTTTCACCTCTGACCCAGGGACACTGGCTGGGATTATATCCAGCTGCAAGCTTTTGCTCTTTATTAAAGAAAGGAAGAATTGATTAAGGAAGGAGACAGGAGAAAACGGCAGCTAAATCAAATGCAAGTAAAGCTTGTTTGTCTGTCATCACATTCAAATTTCTCTTACCGATTTATTGGAATCAGAGGAAATACCCAGAGCTTTCTCTAAAGAGGTCCTGTATTTCTCCATGCGCAGGGAAAAGTCTCTGTACCTCTTATCCACTGCTGTGACACATTTTTTAATCTCTGTTGCATGAGCATGCCCTTTTTCACAAAAGCCATCAGCCAGCTGTATCAACAACTTCACTCTCTCTTTGGTTTGCTATGAAAACAGGAAAATATCGAACAGTTACAAGCTCTACCTGTCATGCAGGGGGTCATTTTGCTTAACTGCTACTGAGTGCAATTAGAGAAGGAATTGAAGGAGCTACCTTTCTCCTCTTGCTTCCCAGAACTCCTTCAAACAGATACCTTTTACTTAACAGAAACATGCAGGTTTCCTTGGGCTTTATTATTACATGACTAGAAGCAGACTGTTTATTTTTCTTTGAAAAATGTGCTTCACATCTAACCCAGAGATTAAATTGTGCTAGGCAAGCCTTTCAGCATGGGTACTCTTGCATCAATACAAAGGCATTTTGATGCCAAAGAAGGTACTTTGTTCATTAACACTGAAGCACTGGTATTGGACCTGGCCCACAGTCTCAAGAATCTACCTCCTTTAGACACCACTGAAACGTTGAGACGGAATTCAGTCTTGTTATATACTTCACTCTTTAGTGGATTAAGACTACATTCTTTAAATCTTTCCTATGCTTTGTTAGCACACAGTTGTTTGAGAGAAACTAAGAGAACAAGTAGTTACGACCAAATCTGTAAGTGCTTTTCACAAATGACAAGCTACCTAAGCCTATGCACTTTCTTTCCTGTAAATCATCTTTAAGATATTTTATTTTTTATTTTATATTGTTGGTTTAGTGTTGAAATTAATAATATATTTTATTTTATATATACATTAATAATATTATATACATTAATGTACATAATATTTTATAACATTTTATTTTATATATACATTAATAATTTAAATACACATATATATATAAATGGATGAATTTATACATCCACCTCTCTCTCTGTCATGAGTGAAATGTACTGTCAGGGCCCTTGCTAGCAGGGAGTTAAGCAAAACAGTCAATAAAACTTGACTCTTACATTAGTTATTCAAGTTTGTCCTCTTTTTAAATTTTTTTTTCTTCTCTAATGGTCCCTCATCCAAGTATTTCTTTTCAGTAAGGAATTAGAAAGGGCTAACATATCATCCAAACAGGTAGCAAAATGCCAAGGGAGTGATAAAAACGACATCCTTTCAAAAGGGGCACCAATATCATCTGCAGGCTGACAGAGGAAACAAGGAGCAGTGGTGCTTTGCATACTGAAAGGGATTTAGCAAAGCCTGGAGTAAAGCTCAGACAAGAAAATCCAGGTTTGAACATCAAAAGTGATCTCTATTCTTTCTGGATTCTTTTTTCTCCCTTGCTACATGCTCCCTGACCAACTCCATCTCCAAGTCTCTTCTGAGGTGATCCTTCAGACAAATGAACAGTTGCTTACTTTCTGGGGTTCTATTATTTCTCAGGGAAGGTTGGAGAGCCAGAGGGAGAAACCAGTGACAGTTTGAATGGGTGGCAAAACAAAACACAGAGACAGACAAGGCTACAAACTCAGATACTCCAGTACACTATGCACTGGTTGTCTGTCTTTCACATGTGAAAACTTGCAAAGCCTCACGAGTGACATCTGCATCTCTGTAAAGGCCTCCAGAGATGCAGAACTACATTGCGCTGCCTGACTCAAAAAGGTTTACAGCAGAATCAGAGTACTTTAAAAGAATGAGTTACCTAAAAAATAAAGCTTTATTTTTTCTACTATTTTCTAATTAATAATAATACAGCTTGTTCTGTTTTACATCCCAAATGAACATTCAGCAATCCACAATCATTAAGATATGAAAGTGGAAATCAAAGGCCCTGCAAGGTTTGTAGGTATTGAAAACATTTCTAAGCTACCTCACTATGATTCTGTCACTAGAAATCAACAGCACATAGAGCTCATGGAGCTCCAGTAACAATGATTATCTGCTGGTTATCTTCTGGTTTATACTAGTCTCAGCAGAAATATAGAGAGAAAGCCATTACAAGTAAACAGATCTTGATAGACACATCCTTGGTGGATTTCTTTGATGGGCAGGGGGAATTCAGTTGTTTTATTTTGTTTCAAATCTTACTTAATTCAACTTGTANGGAGTTAAGCAAAACAGTCAATAAAACTTGACTCTTACATTAGTTATTCAAGTTTGTCCTCTTTTTAAATTTTTTTTTCTTCTCTAATGGTCCCTCATCCAAGTATTTCTTTTCAGTAAGGAATTAGAAAGGGCTAACATATCATCCAAACAGGTAGCAAAATGCCAAGGGAGTGATAAAAACGACATCCTTTCAAAAGGGGCACCAATATCATCTGCAGGCTGACAGAGGAAACAAGGAGCAGTGGTGCTTTGCATACTGAAAGGGATTTAGCAAAGCCTGGAGTAAAGCTCAGACAAGAAAATCCAGGTTTGAACATCAAAAGTGATCTCTATTCTTTCTGGATTCTTTTTTCTCCCTTGCTACATGCTCCCTGACCAACTCCATCTCCAAGTCTCTTCTGAGGTGATCCTTCAGACAAATGAACAGTTGCTTACTTTCTGGGGTTCTATTATTTCTCAGGGAAGGTTGGAGAGCCAGAGGGAGAAACCAGTGACAGTTTGAATGGGTGGCAAAACAAAACACAGAGACAGACAAGGCTACAAACTCAGATACTCCAGTACACTATGCACTGGTTGTCTGTCTTTCACATGTGAAAACTTGCAAAGCCTCACGAGTGACATCTGCATCTCTGTAAAGGCCTCCAGAGATGCAGAACTACATTGCGCTGCCTGACTCAAAAAGGTTTACAGCAGAATCAGAGTACTTTAAAAGAATGAGTTACCTAAAAAATAAAGCTTTATTTTTTCTACTATTTTTTAATTAATAATAATACAGCTTGTTCTGTTTTACATCCCAAATGAACATTCAGCAATCCACAATCATTAAGATATGAAAGTGGAAATCAAAGGCCCTGCAAGGTTTGTAGGTATTGAAAACATTTCTAAGCTACCTCACTATGATTCTGTCACTAGAAATCAACAGCACATAGAGCTCATGGAGCTCCAGTAACAATGATTATCTGCTGGTTATCTTCTGGTTTATACTAGTCTCAGCAGAAATATAGAGAGAAAGCCATTACAAGTAAACAGATCTTGATAGACACATCCTTGGTGGATTTCTTTGATGGGCAGGGGGAATTCAGTTGTTTTATTTTGTTTCAAATCTTACTTAATTCAACTTGTATTCAACTTGTTTATTGACAACCTATGAAAAAGTAGAATGCACCCTCAGTAAGTCTTTTGATGACACGAAACTGGGGGGGACTGGCTGCACTGCCACTCAGCGGGACCTTGATAGGCTGAGGAGTTGGGCAGAGAAATCTAATGAAGTTCAACAAGGACAAATGCAGGGTCCTGCAAATTGGGGGGAATAACCCCAAGTACCAGCATTGGTTGGGGGCTGATCTACTAAGTAACAGCTCTTTGAAGTTGCTGGGTGTCTTCGTGGATAAGCACAAGGCAGCAGTGCCCCTGTGGCCAGGAAGGCCAATGGTATCCTAGGGTGCATCAGGAAGACTGGCCAGCAGGCCAAGGGAGGTGATCCTAACCCTCTACTTGACCCTAATGAGGGCACATCTGGAGTATTGTGCTCAATTCTGGACTCAACAGTTCAGGAAAGACAAGGAGCTAATGGAGAGGCTCCAGCAATGGCGCACAGAGATGACTTGGGTGTGGAGCATCACTCTAATGAGGAGGGAGCTGGGCCAGTTTAGTCAGGAGAAGACTGCAAAGGGATCTGACCAAAACATAAAATATGTCAAAAGGAGATATTAGGAGGATGGTGCCAGACTCTTCAGTGATGCTCAGTGACAGGACAAGGACTAATAGCCATGAACTAAACACAAGAAGTTCCATCTCAACAGGAGGAAGAATTTCTTCACATTGAGGGTGGCAGAGCACTGAATAGGCTGCCCAGGGAGGTCATGAAGTCTCCCTCTGTGGAGACATTCAAAACCCACCTGGACACAGTCTCGTGTAACCTGCTCTTAGGAACCCCCTGCCTTGGCAGAGGGACTGAACTAACTGATCTCCAGAGGTTCCTTCCAACTCTAAGTATTCTGTGATATTGTGATAATTTTTTTTATTTATTTTACCTTTGCTGTGATCTGAAATTCTTCATGTTCTTTTAACAACTCTTGAGTGTGCTGAATACTGGAACCAGTGGAAGTGTGTGTGGATAAATAAAACTCTCCATTGTCATGAATCCATTCCAGAGCCTAAATAAAGCAATAATGAAGAAAAGTAAGAAAAAAGGCAATATATTTTTGCCAACAGAAACAATCTGTAATCAGTATCTCACAAACACAGTTTGACGACAGGTAAATTTTAGTCTGTGTCACTTGTGGCAATAATCTAGTACCTCTAAAATATCAAATAGTTCATACTTCTGAAATAATTCACTTAGTCTATGAAGCAATGCTTAAAGAATTAAAAAATACATATACATCTTAAAACTTCAGGGAAGTCCACTACTGAAGGACTACAGCAGTCCACTACTGAAAGGTTCAAATTAACTGTGTTCACAGTTTTGGTAGCATACTCCCCCCAGCTGAGCAAAAAGAAAAAAAGTCACTTTTTCGGTGCCACATGGGACAGCTATACTCAGAAACATACATTTTCCAACTTGTAAAAATGTACATAAGACCGCCAAGTGTGTAGGCTAAACTTTCCAAGCACGTAAGATTTAACTATCACTTCACTCTTTTGCTGACATGTACTCCAGCCTCACAAAGTGTGGTCTGTGCTCCTAGAAATCAAACCTGCAGCAGAGAAGGAATGGTGAGATGTCTCAGTTAAACCAATTCACATTTGTGTAAGTAGAAAAAACCAAGAACATAGAACTGCAAACTAAAATTGTTTCCCTTCCACATGCTAACACTTTATTTGCTCACTATTATGAAAAATGCTGATCCATGTAATTATCTATGATTTACCCACATTACCTGCTGCCCTTTTAAGCACAACTCAGTGGTCGCGAGGAATCTCTGGCTCCCGGAAAAAGCAAGAGTCGTCTCCAATTGCCGCATAACAGTAAAAATCTAACTGACAACTGTTCTGCAGCTCTAAATACAGGCTTTCTACAGCAACATGCAGAGGGACGGGAGCTTAGAAACTTCTCGTTTCTGACGAAGCCAATAGCAGATGTTCAAAGAGTTTTATACAGTTTGCTTAGAACCACCTTATTATTAAATGCATGCATACCTCCTGTATCTTCAGTAAATACACAGAGCACTAGACAAAAATTTAATACCTCAAGAGAAAAAGTAGTAGATTGCTAGTGGGTCCTCACTCTTCCCTTGAAAGGATAAACTGAAATTATGAGAGTTATCTATCCACATTACCAAGAACACGAAAAGGTTTATCTTGGTGGACAGTAGATACGTATGTTTCAAACACATGACCTTACACTGAATCAGAAAAGGCACTGTCTGTATTATAATTCCACCAATGATTTAAGCTCATCAAAGCTGTGACAAAACAACATTGATTCCCTAACTTCCACTTCCAACGCTTTCCTTCTTGGTGCAAAACCTGAAGCGAGTAAAAAGCCTTCAAAACTGAAGACTGAATGTGAATGCCAGGATGCCACTTTCTTAGTCATGCACTAGTGCAGGTGCAAGCCTGATGAGATGGGCCTACACTTTTAAGAAGTCGCTGATGGAAACAAACCAACAAATCCTGGACTTCTGTCAAAAAAGCAACATTTCAACCAACGATCTCTATGACACCCCTTGTCATTCTAATGTCAATCTTTGCAAGTGAAGACTGATGTAGACAGGCAGCATGGCTACTGCTGATAATACTAACAACATTTAATACTTCTTGCTTTTAACTTTTTAACCTCTGCCTTTTTTTAGTGGGTTTATTACACAATGCTGGAATGAATGATAAACAAAAAACTTCCCCTTCCCGAATCATAGAATGGTTTGGGTTGGAAGAGACCTTAAAGATCATGTAGTTCCAATCCCCCTGCCATGAAATGAAATGTTGTCTCTTTCATAACTTGCTGGCAGCTCTCTAGAGGCACAGTATAACAGAAAGTTCAACTTGATGTTAATTCCTACAGTTTAGATCAGCTTTCATTTCATGTGAGGTATCACTTCAAGAACTGGAGAGATCAGTTTAGGGATCAGGTAAGCCCTTAACTCTGAAAGGACTTGAAAATCTACCACTGTCCTTGCAAACTACTATGGTATCTTTTCCATCACAAGGGCATCAAGTTCTGAAAGCACAGAGAACAGGTTCTTCCAAATTCCAAGAAGACATCTAAATGAAGAGAGCAACATTTTCATCTTTTTGAGCTAATTAGTCTGGAGTCCCATATATGGTTTGGTTTGGTTTGCTTTTTGATGACTGAACTGGTGATTGCTGAAAAATGGGATTTACAATGAAAATGCTGACAGATCTTTATCTCCAATGTTTGACTGCTAGTTAGTAATCTCTATACAAAAACAAGTAGATCATGTGCTTGTCAGAGGTTTAAATTAAGGTAATTCAAAAGTGGGGTGGGGAGGGGGNGGTGGGGAGGGGGGGTAGGGGGGACAGGGAAGGATGATGGTGTTGTTTTAAAGAGGTATCAGTCTTCAAATTCACTCCAAGATTCATCTTGCATTAATTTCTTTGTGAAAGCATGAAAGGCAGACTTGAGAATTCTTTCAAGAGAGCAAACCAGACCAGTAGTATTTAAACTTTTGTCTAAATTAGCTGTCAGAAAGAAATAAAAAATTAGGGGTTTGAGTCCTTTAAAGTAGATCTGACTATATTTTACACTATGGGCGTTGTGTCCTTTTCTGCAGAACAGGAACAGATAGCTTCCTTTCTTTGTCTTACAACCAGTTAAAAAAAAAAAAAAAAAAAAAAAAAAAACAACAAAAAACAAACATTTTACCACTTNGGACTTGAAAATCTACCACTGTCCTTGCAAACTACTATGGTATCTTTTCCATCACAAGGGCATCAAGTTCTGAAAGCACAGAGAACAGGTTCTTCCAAATTCCAAGAAGACATCTAAATGAAGAGAGCAACATTTTCATCTTTTTGAGCTAATTAGTCTGGAGTCCCATATATGGTTTGGTTTGGTTTGCTTTTTGATGACTGAACTGGTGATTGCTGAAAAATGGGATTTACAATGAAAATGCTGACAGATCTTTATCTCCAATGTTTGACTGCTAGTTAGTAATCTCTATACAAAAACAAGTAGATCATGTGCTTGTCAGAGGTTTAAATTAAGGTAATTCAAAAGTGGGGTGGGGAGGGGGGGTAGGGGGGACAGGGAAGGATGATGGTGTTGTTTTAAAGAGGTATCAGTCTTCAAATTCACTCCAAGATTCATCTTGCATTAATTTCTTTGTGAAAGCATGAAAGGCAGACTTGAGAATTCTTTCAAGAGAGCAAACCAGACCAGTAGTATTTAAACTTTTGTCTAAATTAGCTGTCAGAAAGAAATAAAAAATTAGGGGTTTGAGTCCTTTAAAGTAGATCTGACTATATTTTACACTATGGGCGTTGTGTCCTTTTCTGCAGAACAGGAACAGATAGCTTCCTTTCTTTGTCTTACAACCAGTTAAAAAAAAAAAAAAAAGAGTAAAAAACCATCACAGATCAATCTATTTACCACTTCTGCCTTGAACTCCCTACTTATTTTTAAGGCATATTTTTTGATTAATGAAGGAGATGTTTTTGTGTGTGTGTGGTAGTTACTTAATAGTTCTGTCCAGACTGATAAACTCAACAAAATACCAAGAGGTGGATCTATCAAGCAGGAAACCATGAAATCAAATACACAAAGAACTGAAAAACCAAAGTAATTCAGTTATTATTGTTTAATGAGTTATCCAACTTGTCAGATTTCTAGAACTGCCAATCAACTTAATTAGATATTTTTCCTCCAACATCTGAGAAAAATGCTGCTGCCTGTAATTTCCCCAGACAAATTAGGTGTGTGTGTAAAAGTTAACAAGCATAACAATTTGTCAAACACAAGCTTGCAGAAATTAGATTTGCCAGTACCAGATGAAGCTGGCAGAAGCAAAACATCACCTTTAAATTACAACAGATACAGGTTAGCTGTTCTGTATTAAAGGGAAGGCAAATAATTCTAAGTTTATCGTTCTGATGTTATAGCCATTTGAAATATTGAAGTCAATGACAAATTTGTAACCATGAGAAGACAATGTATGTCAATCCTCAATCACACCAAAGAGGATTTTCTCGTGAAACCCTCACCTGCTTGGCACTTCTTTCAAACACCACGTACTGCTGGCATTGATCAAGGCGTCTTTTACGCATGGTCCAATAATGCAGCACACGGTTTTCCCTCTGGAAGAGTTCATTCAAGATATCTGAAGAAATGAAAACAGAGCTTATGACAACCAAATTTAAAGTATCACACTAAAATCAGGGGAATAAAGTACTTTACATTTTAGAATTTATTATGCACTTAGTCTTTCTGTTAGTCTTTGCTTTGCTTTTTTCCTGATATTCACAAAACACAGTGATCCTTTTTCATTACTTAGAGAAATGCTAGTTAATGAAACTAGAGATGCAATTAAAACTTACTACTGATACCATTTTTTCTCTCAAATATTTTTCACAAGGGGACTGCCACTACTTATAGCAGGATTGAAAATGCAGGCTGATAAAGATGGCTCTTGATGGAGTTTCCTCAGAAAGAACGAACATGTAATCACAACATGCTTAAAGTATCATATTAATTGAAGTTAAAGAAAGGTCATTTTAATATATCAGTCTCCTTTAAAGTATTTTAACGATTTAATACAGATGAACAAATGTACAACCTCAGTTCACCACAAGATCAAATGCAGCATAAGCAGACATTATATGTACAGAAACTCAAGTAACAAAAATAGGCAATTACTAAGTATGTAATTCTCTATTGAAAAAACAAATCAAATGCCACAGTGTATAATTGAGTAAGCTGACTTGTTAATTATGAATGTTCACTGAACCTTGAGAGAACTTCTAGGTAATCAAATAATTAACTCCACAGTTTGTTATTCCCGAGTATCAGAAAATTCACATCCAAATCCCACATGTTCAACCTTTTAAATTCTTCCTAGCAAAGACCTTGTGTTTGCACTATGCAGAAGACCTTATCTGAACTCTGCTTTTTTAATGCTTATGGTTTTTCCATCAAACAAAGAAATTCTAGCAGTTTCCTGTGAAGCTGCTTCCAAAGCAGCAGCCCCACTTGACTTTGTAGCTACTGCAAACCCAGAGGGCAAGCTGAGCACAGGGGAATGGGGACACCCAACTGTCTCCACCAGGTGATTCTGTTGGAATTGCACAGAGCCAAAAGGGAGGTCCAGCAGAAGCAGAAGAGACCACAAAAAAGGCTCATTCTTTACATCAACACTTTACTTGCTTTTCTACTTACACCCAGAGCTGGCTATTTTCCATAATCCATAATTACAAGTGGAGGCTTTCAGGTCTAGGTGTCTTAAGGTATCTGCATTCTGCTCTCCCACTGTGCAGGTCTACCATGCTTTACATCCCAAAAGCTAACAGCTCCAAGAAACATTTTGACAGAGAAGCTCAAATAACAGGAAGCCTGAGGGGAAATGCATCTTTGTCTACCTCATCAGAGATCTGGGACCAAATACAGCCACTTGTGACAGCCTCCCTGAGGATTATGAAACCTGTCCGCATCACTGCCAACATCCTCCTGCTTAGAAGCACCATATTCCCACTTGCCACAGGGTGCTGAGATCACCCAGAACTTGCTTTTGGTTGGAATGTGGTCACTGTGGCCAAGCTTTTATTTTCTGCTGGTCAGGTTCCCCTCAAATATGCCTCAGCTTGTCCCTTAGCCAAGCTATGAGCTGATCTGCTATGAGCCTCCCCTGCTTTCTCAGTTTTATTTCTGCCTTATGTCACCTCCAAAACACTTGCTCAGAATGTATGCCAGATTTCGGGAGGTAGGGAGGTGGAGTGGGTGGGACACAATTATCATTATACAACACAACACACCCAACTGGACACACCATATAAAAAGAGACATCTTGATAGTGACTCAAGCAAAGTAGTTCTGACAAAGAGCAAGCGAGGTGAATTTAGCTAATTGGAACAGCATTTGTTCTGTCAGGACATGATACAGATGGCAAGGCAGTGAGAGATATTTGGCTGGGCACTGTTAGTGTTAGTGCCATTAATTTCTTGGACTGACAAAGAGGAGAAAAAATATTCTATAAACTACTCTAAGGAAGTTATAGAACATCAATATTTAATACTAGGTTTGGAAAAGCATCGCTCTATCTCAGGCCACCAGAACTACAGTCCCTGTTGTTGTCATTTACTTTGATTCCAGCATTTGTTCGGATTGTTCCCTAAACTTTCAGCTTATTCTCCAGGCTCAAAGAGCTCTTAGCTGTCTATGCATCCTGGTCCCTTCTATCAACCTATCTAAAAATATGAGCACCGTTAGACAAGTTCCTGAACCACACCCGGTCTCAGCCTGTACAGCAGAGACAGGTAACAAGAGATGCACACAGACTGAGCACCTGAAACAAAGATGAAGATGCTCTCATTTCTGAGCTTACAGGAATTGTCACCAACTCAATCCACCTGCCACAGCACAGTTTTAGGCCACAATTCCTTCCTAAATGAGACAGTATCTGGGTACTCTTAACTGCCTATCAAAGAAATTATTTACACTGGTATACAGGGATTTAAGGACACATCTCAGAGTTCAGTACCACTGTGCTTAGCTGAATTTTGCCTAGATTAAGACATCACTTGCCTAGATAACTTAATCTGCATTTGGGAGTAAGGATCAAGTATGCCACTGAATGAGGTTTTTGAAAAATGTTCAGCAGTTCTGCAGAAATTCAATGTTTACTCAAGTTTTTAAAGCATTAATTTATAAACTATATATTGATTGAAGTCTGCCCGTTTCAAGCATACATCTGAGTATGAGTGTGTAATGCTCTATGAACAAATGTAACTTCTCTTTCACCAAAATAAAGTTAACACAATTCTTTTCTCTATTTAGAAAAGAGGTGAAAGGAGATCTTTTTTTTTCTTGGCATGCATATTTGAACAGGAAGAACAGAATGAACTTATATATCATTTGGTCAGCTACCACCATACCATTGAGACCTAACAGGAAGGAGTCCCCACTAGCTCTATCTTAACTCATGTTAAATTCTCAGAAGCATGTATTACATGGTTTATGGGGGGACAAGTATTAAAGTAATAGCTTATTTTTTTCTACTTGGAGATTTTTGCTGGTTTTTTGTTGCTTTTTAAACATGTATCACTCATCCCGAATTTTAAATGTACACAGAACATACATAACACTATGGTTTTAACATGTAATTACTATTCTTAAGGACATTATAATAGAGATCTTTCTATTCTTTCCTCAAATGAGCATACTAACCTTTCTCAGAATGACTGTTCCTACACAGATTTCAAAATTGAATTTTAAAAAGCACTCAGTGTGGTAGCTACAACTTCCTGCTTGCTGCTGCTCTGTTTTGTATTTTACTGAGAGAAGAGCTAAGTGACAAATGTCAGCTTCAGTTATTGATACTGCTGGTGTTGAAATTTTGTTTTTTACAGTTCTATAAATGTTGATGTCTTGGAGATAGAGGAAAAACGACCCTTTGTCATAGCTCTAAACTCTCAAAGTTTCAACTGCCACAATCCAATTATTTCCTTAAGAGTATGGCCAATACTCTATTCTCTTTCCAACATAAGAAGTTCACTACAGGAGGAACTTCAACTTGAGTACAGCCAGACTTTGGCTTGAGTACTGTCAAGTAAAATTACTGGGTAAATTCAACACAAACTGTTTGCCCATTGTAGTTAAGTGAAGCAGTGAACATGTCCTTTTCTAATAGAGTCATCAAGTAAATTAGAGCGGAAGTGACCTCTGGAGGCCATCTCTTTCAATCTCCTCTTCAAAGCAGGACTAACTTCAAAGTTTCTCAGGGGCTTGTTCGACTAAGTTTTAAAAATTCTTAGGGGTACAGACCCTACTACCTTCTCTGGGCTACCTGTTCTACTCCATCTTGCTGTAACACTTTCTCCCATTCAGAATTTTCCTTGCTGCAAGTTCTTCTCTGGACTTACTGCCATGTTCCTCTTGAGTCTGGCTACATCATATGCATAACTCCCCTTTGGGTAGGTGCAAACAGCACTTAATTAGAAATTAGACTTCTCTGGTTTGGAGACTGTAGCATGGCCAGAGTGTTCAGTCACAGCTTCAAAATGCACAGAGCAGAATATGACTGGCAATTAAATTAATAAAATGCATATTCACTTCTGAATCTCTCTGATCTCTGTTCTGCTGCCATGCCCATCAGTTACGCATTCCCTATTAATTTTCCCACTTTTGTCCCTCAAAGCCACACAGGTCTCTATCTCTCCATTCCCTAGAGTGCTTATTACACCTTAGAGCTGCACTACATATTATTAATCTCAGCAAAAGCCAAGCATCACGTAGCAGATCTTCCCAGCTTCACCTAAGCTACTACCTGTCTAGACACAAACTGAGTTTAAACATGATGTAAGTTTCCCTATACTGATGAAGTTCCTCAACACTGATTCAAACTATCTGAAGGGCCTAAGGGCATCATACAAGCAATAATCTCGTGTCACTCTGGCACTCCCAGGGAATTTGCAGAATGTATGACACCAACACACTGAATATGCTTACAGCAATCAGCTCCCACCTGGCTTCAGACCAAACATTATTGTGTGGAAGTTTACTGCTTCATTGTCTCAATAAAAGCAGCACATTTGAGTCTCAAATAGAAAGAAGATTAGGTGTAAGTAGCAGATAAAAGAATTCCAAGCATCTTCATTTGAGTATAAGAGACTCTGAAGACTGTCAGCTCCTTCAAAGAGTGCGAGCAATTTGTTTCCTGTTAAGCCTGACAGAACTCTTTCCACTTGGGTAGGCTTCACTACCCCATCACCACACGTACCACAGCACATGATGATCACATTCTTGTGAGAAGAAAGAGAACAAAAAGCCCCTTACTTTTCACTTGTTGTTCAGGTGCTTTGATGTGTGTCACCATCCCTGGCATGTTGACACTGTTCCTGTGTAGGTATTTCAGGAAGACATCAGCATTCCTCCGAGCCAGTGTGCAGGCCTAGAGAGTCAGAGGTACAACTTTATTTGAAGATGCACAAATACACATGCAGAAGAGATTAAAGATCTTCCTCACCCCTTTTTTGTACATTTGTCACCTCTTCAATTTTGGAAAGTGTTGCATGGCAAATCTTTCTACAAGTAAGGCAAGCCAACCCAACTAATAAAACAGTTTTTCTGCCAAATAACAGTTACACCTTACCTGGTAGGGAAAAACAAAACTGCAGATAAACAATCCCAAATAAAATGCTATTCCTCTTTTCTGAAGAACCTGCCCTAGGGCTTTCAGTATGACTCAGAGCTCACAGAGAAGTTTGTTTAGGGCATGTGCCATGTGCCGCCTGAAGTTGCTTACTGCGTAAACACAGTGCACATGCTTATGTACCCACCCGGATACTACAAAACATCCATTAGTATTTTAAACGAAAACTGAATGCTCTGCTGAAGTGAACCAAAAGCGCTAAAATAGTAATACCCACCCTTAAAATATTAAGGCAAGGCCTTCAGAGCTTTCAGTCCTTGCCACTATATTGCAAGCACTCAGCTCACCTGTCTTCACCTTAACTTACATCAAATACTATGTATGGGCTGGCTGCCTCATTTTTAACATGCAAATTACGGAATGCTCCTTTAAAAGGTTAGATAAAGGTAGAATGGTTTGATACAGTAACAAAGACACTAAGTCATTTCTCATACCATTTTAAAACAAAGATTAGTAACTAATGCCAGCTGCAGAAGGATCTATCAGACAGTATACTTTGAGTTCTGTTAATGTGTTTTTGAGTGTTGTAATCTGTATAATGAGAACAGAAAAGAAAAGTTTTATTCTCTCAGTAGTCTTTCATGGTGATGCTGGAAAATGCCTTTGATAACAGAGTTAGTTACACAGCTCTGCAAGCACATGCTACACACTTAATTCAGTATGATCAATAACCTTCTTCACTAGAACATTAGTGGGAACAAAAATCTTGCATTTATCTCAAGATTATTACACAAAACCCAACTACTCCCAGATGATTATCTAGCAATTTCCTCCTTCCGTACTCCACTGTAGTCCTAGTACATCTGAGTGCTGCTCTGATGCACAGGCAGCAATGGCACTGTGTGACTGTCACTTCCAAAGCAGCAGCCTTTAAGCATTCTTTAGAGTGACAGTTGCTCAAAGCAGTGACTTCCAATTCCTCTTCCGTCACACTGGGAGATCTGACATCTACTGAAGTTCAACAGGAAATGTATTTATAAAACTGGCTACAATTTTATGCACTTGGCAGTATTCTCTTAATCACTGTCAGAAGCAGTTAACACGCCACTTCCCACAGGTTGGGCACATACCTGTAGTTTGGAATAGGCACTGTTGCTTTCCACAGCCACAGCAGCACTGTAAGAGCTGTTTGCCTGCATGCTTCCCAAGACACAGGGAATCACAAAAAATCCCCAACCTCACCTTTAGAAACGCTTCCTTTTGTTCCAGGTGTTTGCTTATCATGGGAGTAACATGATCTGTCTCAGAGTTGGGACCCAGTTTGTCTGCTCCCCCACACCAATCTTCTTCTCGCTTATATTCTTGCTCCAGGCTTTCCAGCACACTGCACACCTTTCACGAAAAAGGAGACCAATTCAGTAAGGCAAAAAAGTAAAATTCAAGCCCCCAAAAAAGAAAACCCATCTACCCCTTACATTTACCCCCTAGCTTCTGACATGTTTTGACTGAGAGTTAAGAGAAGGCAACAAACTTTGGCTGTAGGTTTGCAAGCACTGGCCTGCTTATGTGTAATTGCTCAGAGGCTGTCCCTAAAGTCGTTCATCTTTCTCAGCCTCTGTGAATGCATAGATCTGGATGAGCTTAAGTTATGACTGCAGAAGAAGAAACCTTGCCAACTTTCCCCCAAACTTTTCTGCGGACAAGCAGATTAAGCTGATTTTTCTCTGACTCACACACAAAAACCAGAACTAGCCATCAAATGAGTAAATATAACCAAATCTCATCAACCATTTTTTCAAGTATGCTGTTTTATGCCATGCTGAGGAATTAACCAAGGCAGACCACAGATCATGCAGCATTTCTGTACCTGTTCAGAAGTTTTATAGAAGGCAACAGAGGCATTCACAAGCTTGAGACGGTCCTCCATCTTCAGCATCAGCTGCTGCCAGTGGGAAGCGACCTTCTCTGCACACTCCCGGATCATATCCATATCATAGTGATTAGCCTGCAACATCGCCTCTGCCTTCTGCTGAACCTGCAGGGCACTTTGATGTGTTTTCTGACAAGAGGTGAAAAGTCAGGAGTTCAGTGGAGCACTTCAGTTCACTTCCTTGAAGACCTCAGAGCTTCACATTTCCACTGCGTCAATGACACTTCTATACACATGCACAAACACCCATTGACTAAAAATGACTGTCTGATACTACTTACTGTGTGACTTCTCTATGCAAATACAAAGGAAATAAATCCTGTAGAGATTTACCACCAAATCAACACTAAATAGCCGTTCTTAACAAATAGTAACTGTCCAGCATTAAGCCACATGTGATGTATCTATGCTGCAGTACATGTTGTTGTAATTATGAATTTCAGTTTGATTTTCTTTCCCTTCACAGTGAGAAAAAAGATGAAAAAGATGTATCTTATTCTGGCAATTTTTACAGCTTTCAGTCTTTCGCACATCAGTAGTGAGCAGGTGTGCAGAGTGATAAAAAAAAGACAACTCTTCTGGTGACAAATATTTTTAACTGTATTTCTCTGTGCAGAGAAATACTTGCCTAAAATCAAGTAATATAAAAATATTAAAGGGTTAAATACTACTAAGTATTGTTGTATCTGAGTAAAGAATGACCCAGGAAACAGAATTCTAAGCTTCCTAGTAATTTATTCAAAAATTGACAAACACCTAGAGGTCTCATGATTTTTGTACTTGAGAGTTACCAAAGCTCTCAAAATGAGGGTGCATATAGTGCAAACCGTAATCTAAAAAAAAAAAAAGAGAGAGGAAGTATAAAACTCTACCAAACAGGAAACAAATACTGAAGAGTTACTGCAAGGCAGAGCACTTCTGAAAATAGTCTACCCAAACAATCATAATATTGCTAATACTATCACTAAGTTACTCAATAGTGCATGTAAATGAATAATACTGCACTTCAATCAATCCTAAGAACATTGCTTATTTTTTTGCAACAATATGACCAATCTGATAAATTTAGTTTCAAGCTATGTCAGGGGGATTGACACACCACCACACACAAGTTTCAGTGAAACCTACTCTGAAAACAAAAATGGAAACATTAAAGGATAACCTCAGAATACACAAAACTGATGTCTCCTGTTCCATTTATCTTTAATTTTTTTACATTAACATTACGGGTTATGTTCTAGGAAAGGAATAACAAATGCAAACACTATTTTCAGCAAAATTGCTGTGAACAGCTATCACTTTACAAAGATGCAAAAAGGCACTGAGAAGATATTCACCTGCACCTGCAGCTTCAAAATTAGTAAAAAAAAAAACCCACACCTTCTCAGTAAGTGTTTTCATCTCTTTGCCATGAATTCAACAGCTTTTCCTAACCTGAAAAAACTGTAACATGAATCCAAGAGTGCTATTTACAGAGAACTGTAAACACAAGACTGTGGTCACTAAAATGGTGCTTTTACCTCTATTGCATGCTGAAACTGCTCATGCTCCCTCTGTAACTGTTCTGCCTCCTGCAAAGAGCTAGCAGTGATAAGTCCTGCATTTAACATTGACTCTCCATTTCGGATCCAGCCCAAAACCTGTAACAAAAGAGAAGACCATGAAATATACAATTCCACTGCCAACCAGCAAAGAAAGCACCACGGTAGGGAAAAAAGCATTTAGGGTCACATTAGCACTGGAATCGATAACTAAATAATTGGTTAATTACGTACTACAGTGAATTTTACATTGAGTAAGCACAGTGAATGACATTCACTACAATTTCACTGAGCTAACAACTCACAGCTTGCAGTCAACACTACATGCTTGTCGTTTCAGTTCACACTCTGAAAAAAGGTTGTGCTTCTGAATACTTTTTCTGTCACCCAAAAAGCTGGAACAAGTTACAAGCAATAGTTGCATAAAAGTCAGTGTCAGTAATGTAAATTGAGGATATTCAGCTCAGTAAAAAGTATGCACATAATTTTGAATAGTAATGTTGAGAAAAATGTGATCATTGAGTGTCCTTCTAACTGCTTAAGATTTTCATTTTCCAGAATGTGCCTTCTTTGACATATCCACTGAAACTGGAAGAATCCCTGGCTAGGCAGAAGCCTCAGGGGGCCAACTTATGAACAGCAGGAACACACAACTTTTTAGACCCCTCCCAAAAGACCTCTATCTTGTTCATTACTCAAGACTCCAATATCACATTTTCACTAGACTTTTTTATCACATAGTAAGTCTTTCAACTATCTCTTGCTTTAATTTTAGCTGATTTCATTTCTCCTGCCCACAACCAGGGACAAAAAAACCCCAAAATACCCAACAAAAAACCAAACCAATCAAACAAACAAACCCCCCAACATTTTTTTCGTCTTTGCATCAGCTTTGTTTTTCCCTCTCCTCTCTCCATCACAAATATTATCTGATTCTCTCCTTTAGACTTCTCTTATCTTGCTGACCACAGTCTCCCATGTTCTTACTTTTTTATAACACTGCTCTTTTATGAGCTCTCTCCAATTGATAACCACGACCTCAGTCATAATTTCTCAAATACCGAGTAAAATGGTACATAATTCAGGTCATTCACTGTCATCTGTACAACTCTTCTATGGAACTGCTGCCCAGCCAGTAATTACCCTTGTATTTATTCCACTGATTATTCTTTCCAGTACATCATGCTCTGTATTTTTCACTACTAAAACTCACATCCTTCTTAAAGCACAATTCTCCCATACATCAAAATAATTTTGAACAGTAATCCAGGGTCTTCTGATGAACTCAAACCCCTTTTCGAGCTCTTCTGCCTTTAACTCCAAATTTAAAAGCATAATTTCTAACATGTAGATTTCCTGGCTAAGAACATGATCTAGTGGTATGCAAATACAGATAATTTTTTTTTTTTCATTTTTAAATCTGTTTTTCCAATCCACTGAGTATCTTAATAACTTTTGATACTGAGTATGTTTTTCCAGCAAGTTTTTATTTTTGGTAATGTAGTCTCATATAACACTCTCATAGTAAGTTAGGGCCAGACAGACAGAGCTAAACTATTTTAAAAGCTTTGATACTGCTTTTCCACCCCTTCCAGAAGAGCTGTTACATTGTCAGAAAAAAACCCAGAGATTTATCAAGGGAAAGCAGGGATTAATTAACCTGTGTTACCTTTTCTCCTTTTGTCACGGTTGAAGTTTAATAAGCTACTTGTTTCAATCTTTTTCCTGGGAACTGCATTAAACTAGCTGACCCATAATCCTCCCTTAGCTAGGTCTGTCCCCCTTTTGAGAAGTAGCTGTTGAGTTTCAGGCCTCCAGAATCTCATCCAATCTCCTGATGTTTGGAAACAATAAGCACTAAAGCCTATGGCATTATTTCAGGCAGTTTTCTAGGTATTCTAGAGCAAATTTCTTTAGGCTCAGCTGATTTGAACTTCACCAGTGTTTCTAACTGTTTCCTACTAACTGATTTTAGACCTTTAACTACTGCTAACAAATATATTAACTACCAAATCAGTTAGCTCTTAACATTAAATCTTCTCATCTAGTGATCCACACATGACACTACCAATTAATGCAGTTATGCACCAGGTTATTACTAAGTAATCAGGATGATATGACTGTACTTGCAGACCAGAAACATGGGTAGAATCCAAGAAAATAACCTATTAAAACTCAATTCCTCAAAACTGAAAGGCACATGTGGGTCTACATCATGAAAGTACTCTCTGCCATGTCTGACAGCTTGAAGCAGCTGAGGTCTAGCCATCCTGACACAACATCCATTCCCTCAAATCTGTACCACAATCTCACCCTCTGTCTTACACTTACCCAGATTGCAATATTGTTGTATTATTAATGCAGTTTTTCCCACTTCCGTCTGCACAATGAATAGCTAACAAGTTTTTTCCACCCGGATAACATGTATTTGAATTCTCCTATATAAATTCTGGAAGTCTGTAGAAAAGAGTGAGTCTACAGTATAGAAGGGAGGGCAGGATAGCATCTGCCAGATGTGCAAGTGGGTGCACGTTCTGGTCCTCTGGGAGAAAGCACTGGGTCAGGTGCAGCCTTGCAAGTAAGGAGAAGATGGCTCTGGCTTTGGAACCTCTCCCACTGCAAAGGAGACACTTGCAGTCACAGCCTGGGGCACATGAAAGGGACCATGAAAGAAGCTGGGAGTTTCTAAGCTGCTAAGGTACCTGGGGATTGTTAACACTCCAGGGAGCAAGCCTGTGTAAGCCTCAAGAGCAAGAAAAAGGGCAGCTTCTGAGGGAAGCAGATGGATCCAACAGACTGTAGATAGAAACGACACTTGGAGAAATAAATTGTCTGCAAGAACACAATTTTTTTAAAATGTTTTTTACTTCTATTTTGTCTTCCAAAAGTAATTCTAGATTCCTTCTCTACCTTAAAAAGTAATTCTTCCAGGTATAGTGTAACAAAACTACACCTTTTTAGGGTTCTTATACATCTAGCCTTCTTCAGAGAATTTTAACGAAGGAGATTGCTTTAGTAGCACCAATCGAAAGCTCCTCTTGACTTGGAATCCCATCATACACAGCAGAAACAGCTAGAACAGAACATGCCATTTCAAACACAAAGACTTCACCTCCTGCTTGGTGCAGGTCGGTGCAAGCGCACAAGCTGGTGAAACTCACAGGAGGAAATTTGCCAGCAGTACTTTCCCCTTCTCTCTGCTCTGACTCAAGGGGAAAATATAAGCACTAGTAACAGGAAGCCTATTCTTCCAGGGGTGCTGCCTTCAGGATTTGTTGGCATGCTACCACCACCTCCCTGTCTGAGTGGATCACAACCCCCTTCTTTCCCCTCGCAGCCTTCAAGAGGCTAGAAAAGGATCAGTAGAGCATCAGCCAAACTGTGGAAATGAAACATAACTTGGGTCACTTGGGACACTTGAAAGGGTCAAATAGGTAGGTCTGTAGATAAATGCTTGATTTAGGATTAGTTTCTTGGACCGATTTTTGACTGTAACTAAACACGATCACAAGACAACCTGCTTCAGTCGGCTGTCCTAGCTACGTTTTCATATCCATATGGCACTACATGGAGTGCCAGGATATCCTTCCTGAGTAGTATTTTGGGATAGTCAGAGCTCAAGCACCAAGCTGAAAGACCTCCTAGTGAAAAAACAAAGCAGCTCCAGGTACTCTTGAGGGCAGAAGTATCTGTACACCATTGTATGTATATGAATACATAGTCATATATCCAAGAACCTACACCATGATCAGAACAGCAGAAAATATTCCACTGAAAAGGATTAATGAGCATACTGAAACCACAATTGGATTGGGTTTGGAGCTTGGTAGGGATTTTGACCTTAAGCAGAGTAAAGCATTGATTCCACAAAGTGAGTATGTGGGAGTGATTGCAGCAATAAGTAGTTCAACAGCTGTATTTTAGGTGATTAATAAAAAGGGTTTGTCTGGCAAACAGGCAGCAGGAGTTCTGGATGAGACAGACATTCTCATAAATACTTCTCTGCCTCCACCTACTCATATGTCCCTGCCCTGTAAAAAAGTGCTCACATTTTCCTTTCCATGTTGTTTTCCCCACATACAGCTGTCCCTTTTTACTTCAGTCACCATTCTCTTCCCCCTATCTTCCATGGTTTTTCTACACTGTAATTTTTTATCTGGTTTCACCCCTTCTGTACCTATTACACATCAAGTTGACAAGCAAATTCTTTGCAGGTTTTATTTAAACCTCTGTTTGTCTTCTGGCTCTTCTGCTTCCTCCTAGCCCTGAGGCTTGATGTACAAAACTTCAATGCCACAAAACAAAACTGGCACTGTAGTTACGGAAGAAGCAATACTGAATGTTTTTGTCTACTTTCTGTGCTTATTTGATAAAAATTCACTAAGCACCAATTTTCGCCACTTAGTAGAAGTAAATCTTTGCAAGTATTTGTCCTGAAGTGTTCCAGTCTAACCTCTTCACATTACTACAAGCTACATATTTCTATGTATTTTATATCAACATATATGTGTGTGTGTGCGTTTGTGTGTGTGTGTGAAAATGTAACAGCAGTAATGCTGCTTTGGCAAGAAAAATTTAAATGGAAATACTGTTAGAATTCTTGCTATGGAGACAGTATTCCATCTACATAATAAACATGCTTACATGCTGCTCATCAACAATAAATCTAACAGAAAATCACAGTAACTGAACGGGAAAACCATGTGTTCACTGCTTCAGGCAACAAAACACAAACAAAACAGATTGAAGAGGAGGTTTACCACTTCATTTGACTCCCAGGTAAAGCATCTACTGTGACCTGTTGACCTATAAAGTTTTTCCCAGTGCAGAAGAGACAAGAGAAGATCATGCTTCCTGATACTTAATAAAAATTAAAATAAATCAGATTTAATTTTCTGAAAAGGCAACTGAAATCACAAAACTAGGAGTTAGTAGCCTCAAAGCATTGCAAAGGTCTCAAAAGAAATCCTGTGAGACAATATACTAACATTCAGTTTGAGTTCCACTCAATTTTTAGGCCTCAGGCTGGGCAAGTATTGCAGGTGAATCCATACAGTAAAATCTGGAAAAGTAACACATGAACCTTCTGTCAGCTACATGTTCATGTATGTTTGTTTGAAAATTCACAGATATTATGGCATTTAATTCAACATAAATTCCCACTTGATAGAGGTGTGTTCCAGGAATATACAACAGAATATGCTTTTTTCTTCCAAATCTCAGTCTACCACGAAAAGACAGGTGGCTAGGTTAGGGTACTACCTATTCCTTTATTATAAGATAAAGTTTTCCAGTACTTTCTTAAGAATCTAAATTTGAGCTTCGGTTTCAGTCAGGGCTAGCAGTGGTTTGAAAAGGTTAGAAATTTATTATAGAATGATCTACAAATCACATATGAAATGCAACAGTGATATTCCCCTAAAATCTACAACGTTCATCATATGCCTGTTTCTGCCAACATACAGAACGTTTGTTCCAAGCACAGGTTTTAAACATGTGTCTTTCTTGTCACATTTAATTTGCATACAAATAAAGCTAGTGAACTGTTGGGGTTTTAGAAGTTCCCCATCCTTTCTTTCTTTTTTCCCTCTTAAAGGAATTTTTCCCCATGCCCTGTTGCTAAAGAACAAATTGCTGGGTACTTAAGAGAAATAAAGGGGCCTGGCCACAGGGGGAGGGTCCACCTAGTTGCCCTCTTTGCCTGGAGTTTTCTCATTGGGCAGAGATGCAGCGCGAGATTGGAACTGGTGAGGGGGAGCAGGGCACAGCCTGGCTGGTGGTGCTCTGGCATCGGGAAGAGAGAGGCCACCCTCCCCGCCGCTCCTCTGCTGCTGCTACTACTGCTGCTGCTTTGAGCTTTTTGCTGCATTGCGGCCACGGCGCCCCCTGCCTGCCAAGACATCCGCAGGTCCTGCTGCAGCTCCGGAGTTTGGTACATCTCATCTACAACCCGGGATTTNCGTGAGCGTCCCTGCAGCGCAGGGCAAGGGCTGAGAGCGCCGAGAGAGGCTGCACTGGGGTCTGGTCTGTTTGCTATCACTGCCATAGTTACTGTTGTTTTTTTGCCTTGTGTTATATATATATTAGTAAAGAACTGTTATTCCTACTCCTCATATCTTTGCCTGAAAGCCCCTTGATTTCAAAATTACAATAATTTGGAGGGAAGGGGGTTACATCTTCTATTCCAAGGGAGGCTCCTGCCCTCCTTAGCAGACACCTGTCTTTCAAACCAAGACAGATATTGGCGCCCAAAATGGGGCACTGAGGGCATTGAGAAAAAGGTTGAAAAAGAAATAACAGTTCCTGGGGAACTCAATTTATGTGCTAGATATAGAAAACCTTGTGGGCTAGCTTACTCTGGTTTGGATGTCACGTGTTTGTGGCTATATTTCTCCCCTTCGTATCTCCTTATCTAAACATGGGTCCTCTGACTAAGGCTACTTTGGCTGTTATCCCGTTGATGATATGGGTAGATAAGGTGAGGAATTCATGGGTTTTTAATTTCCTCTTGAATGTGGGCACATGGATAAAAAGCTATCACACGCTAAGCCTATGTTTTTGGGGCTACATTAACAATGCTACTTTCTGTGAGGAAATAACCCCAGGGGAAGTTTTTTTCTCAACCCCTCAAGCAGTTTTTTCGGCTTACCCCATCAGCTTTTGAAGGGTTTATATTTCCCCTCGCTACAAGCCAAGTGTTGTTGATAGGTTTACTCTATCTGATGTTGTTGACAGGTCTACTGTATTTATCATTTAGAGATAAGGTGAAATTGACTTGGGTAACTACCCAGGCACCCACTCCAGAGTCTAGGAGTGCTGACCCAGAACCTGACACGGCCCCAGATACTAGAGATCTGGCCCCAAAGACTAGAGACCCTGCCCCAGAGTCTGACCCTATGCCACAGCCTGACACTGTCCAGCAGCCCACCTCAGAAATGAACCACCCAGATTTAGTGGGGGCGCTGGTGATGTGCCAGAATATGTGCCAGGTATGCCAGGAGATATGCCAGATGCTGAGGGAATGCACCTCCCCAGCTAGTGAGAAACCCTCTCCCTGCCCTGAAGAAGGTGAGTCCGATGGTGCAGAAGTGAAACCCACAGATGTTACAACTCTCCAGGTTCCAGCTGCACCACAAGGGCAGTCATGGGTGGCAGGGATCTCTTCCTTCAGTGTCTTCCACTGCATTCTATGATGGTATTCCTGCATTCTTTCTTTGTGGATGAACCTCCCTCTTACACTTGTTAAAAGCTGCTCCCAGAGAGANGAGAGAAATGGGCCCAGGCTCCCTTACAAATATCCGGTCCACACCTGGGTCTTGGGTCAGGGAACCCAAATACCTTGCTTCACCACTGTCCAATTGCACGCCTGTACCCATAAGATCCCAAACTCGAAGCAACCAGGTTGTATAAGGCTCACGTCCCCGTCGCACAATGTCCTTTCGCATGTTACGGAGAGTGTCGTACGACAGGGACTCGGTGATGACTTCAGGTTCTGCCTCTCCTGCTGGTTGTGAGGGTCCTGGTTCCCCATCATCATTAACTTGGGCATGCTGATTTGGTCTTATACTTCCTTCTCTGCACAGGGGCGACTGCTGCCAGCCGTGAGCCTCACTGCACCACAGGGGAAAGGG
>VZRF01003320.1:1068136-1091046 GCA_013396875.1 Vireo altiloquus | reverse complement strand
TTTCCCAAAATATTTCTGAGATTATTCTCCTAAAAATTTTTTTTTATATGGCAATATTTAAAGATCTAAATTTATGCTCAATAAGGTTCAATAGTTTTAACTCAATATATAATTTTGCAGAAAACTAGTTGCAGAAGTACCCAGTCCACAGGTGTCAGATTATGCAGCCTCCCACAGAGTCTCTATTTTTAGGAGGAACGTGGCTGTTTTCCAACTCTTGCAGAGATGGGTAGGAGACAATAGTGAGGATAAATTCCCAGAATCACAAAACCTCAGAACTCTCGGGAATCACTTGGCTTCAGGCTCCCTCAGAAGTTTCTTTACCGTGCTTCTACACTCCTGGAGTTCTGACAAACAAATGTTTTGCCTTAAAATCAGTCTTTGTTACCAAATTTGTTGAAGTTTTGGACAGAGTACATTCTGTGGAAGATAACTGGACTTGAACAAAAACGATGCTGTCTTTAGGAAGCTACTGGCCTGTGGTGATTTCAGTGTAGCCAGATTAAATTTGAATTTTGCTTGAGTGGGTAGGATTTTCTACACCCTCACTGGCAAGAAGTTCATGGTAAGGTATTTCTGGTTAATGCTATCCACCTTTCCACCCCCTTTCTTTCCTATCAACAGAATAATGTTGATAATGTGATTAAAGCAGCTAAAGTCATCTGCAGTGTCCTCTGTTTTGTGGAAACCAAAGACATCACTGATGCAGTCAGGAGCCTCCATGCATTGGTGAAAGCACAGGTAAAAGATGCATGTTCATGTCCTGTTTTTCTCTTTAAGACTGGAACCTGAATGGGTATCACTGAGTTTTTGATTGATCAAGTCCATTTTACTGTCTTGCTACATATTTTCCCTTTGACAAGTGTTGGGTAGAGGCACTGTGAAAAAAAGAATGTTGATCATGTGTGATGTGACAGAAGAGCAACAGAAGACTTGTCATGTGTTTAACTGGAACTGACATTCTCTTCCAGTTCTTTCTTGTTCCTACTCAATGTACAAATCTCTGCTTTGCCACATCACCTATTTACCAAATCAAGTGATTTCAAAGTATTAGTTTTTCAGATATTCAGTATAGGCTGTCAATAATTTTGAAAAATCTTCCATAAATGTAACTTAAATCATTATTTTTTCAGTTTGAAGTGTCCCTGCTATTTAGGTGAAAAAGTACCAGCATCATACAGTCCTGATTTTAGCTGAAATACAATTAAAATACTGAAATGGAGTTTCCAGGGGTTTCTGTACAATTGTGAACCAGGACTTTGGAGGGCAGTATCCATTCTCAGTTTGGTCATCAACTGCTTTGGTATGACCTTAGACAAGTCACTATGGCCTGATTTATAGAAGTCCTGAGCACCCAAAAATTCTTTTGAAGTCAGCATCTTGGAGATACAGGTGCTCAGCAAATTTGAAAATCAAGTCATTAATCACTTGGATTTAGTCTGCTGTAACTGTGAGTCGTGATAATGTTTTCACGCCCTAATGAAATTCCCTCTTCACACTTTTTAAAAAAAAAATAAGTTACTGAAGAAGTCTCTTCTTTTCTTGCACGGTCTCTTGTTATTCTTTCTCACAGCAAATACTATTTAGAAAGACATGCCAAACTGGATGGGATTCACACCATTGCCTGCTTGCAAGACTTTTATCCTTTCTCTTCATTGTTGGTTTTGATTTTGTTTTTTCCCATGGCTTGTGATCTGTGTAAGAAGACCAAGGGCTGGAAGAACCAAGACAGCTCTAGGGTTTTTGGTTTGTTGCTCACACCTGACCAGCTGATTCACTTAAGTGGCTTCTCTTGCTTCCCTTCTAGTTCATGATTCACTGCAAATCTTGCTTCTATATTATCCTAAATCTTTTAATGTCTGCTTTGGCATCAATTATTAGAAGTCACTGTTGGGGGTAAATTCCAGCATAAATAAATCTGTGTTGGCTCACATTTTATTTGGCATGAAATGGAAATAAAAATATCTCCACTTAAGGAAAGGTCTTCTTGGATACTAGAGGGCGAATACCATAGAGAAAGAGATGAAGGAAGTAACAAGGGATTAATGAGATTTGCTTTTCAGTTAAACTCCAGACCCTTTTAAGAGGCACCAGGATGATCAGTGTCTTGGCCTTCAGAAAAGTATTTTATCAATCCAGAATCTTTCTGAAGAGATAGACAAAGAGCTGGGTCCAGTTAAAAGGTAGAGAGGACAGTAACAGAACTTTCCTTTAGAAGGGAATTAGAGCAGAAGAAATATATTGGGATCAATTTGTTAAAAGAATTTTTCTGAGGGAAGAAAAGTTTAGTGTATTTTTGCTTTTAGTCTTCAGGTCAGGTCTGTGAATCCAATGTGTAAACTGCCTCCTGTAACTGGCTTATATATCCTGAGTATCCCTTGGTCCATTTGCAGCCCCATCCTCTCTGAATTCAGTGTAGTGGTCAAAGAGACAAATCAGTTCCTCTCAGTGTGGCTCATCCTAAGTCAGAAAACACCACATGCCATGCAGAATTACATAATGGGATAAAAACAGAAGAGTACAGATTATCTTTTTCAAGTCTTAGGTTTTTTGTTGATGTTCATGTTTGCTTCTGCTCATCTTCAGAGTCATTGTCATGCAAATATTGATTTTATTTTCAGATTAAGAAGCTATTAACAGGCAGATAATTAAATTATGAGCTGATCTATCTTCCTGTAGAAAGAAAGAAACAAAAAAACCCTGCTCCAAATGTTCCTTGTTTGCCATTGCTCATTCTCTGGCACGTCAAATTTCCAACTCTGCTGTACAGACTGTCTCCAATATGTACAAGTTCTCCTAAAACAACTTCCACGTTCTTCTTCACATGGAGGGTGTAGTACATTTCCATTTTCTCTTGTATCTATTTAGATTATAAAGATTCCTTCAGAGCAAGGAACTCCTCTCCTTATCTGTGTGTACAGTCTCCATCACAGCAGAGTGCTGGTCCTGGCTGTGATCTCCAGAGGCTACAAATGATAAGTGGTGATGATAATGATACTGTTTGCTCATCTGTAATGAGAAAAATGATACTGTTCCTGAGTAGCCTCTTCTGAATGTTAAAAAGGTTGTGTCCTGATTGCAAACAAATATTTTTCCGTCCTAATATCCGATAAGAAGCTGCTTCACCTATCTCCTGAAAACTACTGACTAGATTGTCATTCATGTTTTAAAGTTTTCAAGTCATTGAGGTTTTGTTCTCTTAACGCCTTTCAGGCTTGGTTAGCTGAGCTGGTTGTCTGTCCCTTGAAGCCTTCCTGTAAAAGCTGCCTGTGACCTTGCCTGACACCCCTCTCCCTCTGACTCCCTCTGTGCTGGAGCAGACCTGACTAACAACTCACTTCAAACAAGTGGAGGGAAAGAAAAAAAGCACAACTATTCCTGCACCAGCAATTGCTGTTGCTGCTGCTGGCTTTTTACTCCTTTGAGAAATAGCTGCTAGGACAGTCGATAGACCTCAGCAATCTAGAAAAGGTTTGGCTTTGATTCCATAATCTTTCTCAGCAGCTGAACTATAAATGTCATAAAAGCAGTGAAATATATTCCTGCATGTTTTGTAATTGAATACTGTCCCATTTTATGAAAATAGTCATTACACATTACACGCAGCTACCTCACATATAGAAGAGTATATAAATGTAACAAATCAGATTGTATCTCTACTTATCAATATTTATGCAAAGACAATTGACCAGCTTTCCTGTCTGTAGCAACATATGTAGTCAAAATTAGTACGCAGCAGCCAATTGTTTGATGGAGTACCAACTCCCCCAAACTCTTTTTGATTTTAACTCATATTGAATTGTAAGGTCATTTTTTAATGTGAATTTTGGGTACTGAAAAAATTATTAAATGCTGCAATATTATTTTGCCATATTGCTTGAATTGTTTCTATTATGCTCATCATCGTAGTACCAAGGTATTTTGTTAGATGGAAGAGAGCCTTTTTTCACATAAGCACGTAAATTTGCCCCACAAATTCAGTGACGTTTTTGAGGCACTTGTTACATCTCAAGTGCTGCAGCATTACACATCGGGTAAGGAAGAAGTGCCATAAAAAAGTTCTAACTGCTTTTTCACATGGTTTCCTGATGCTTTAGTGTAATATATGATGTGGTTTTGTGTGGAATATTTTTTAACACATCCATTTGGCACATGTGCATATGAAGCCTCAGGGAAAGCACTGCTTACTTCTTCCAACGTAAATTACACAGGTTGCTAGTCTATGTTTGTTTATGCCTATCTATACATGTGTGCTTACCTACTTGGAAAAAAAAAATTGAAGGAGCTTCTATTTAATTCTGGTTTAGGAAAAAAAAAAAAAGCAAAGAAACTTACTTTCAATCTTCTGCCTTTAATTAAATTGTATTTATTACCTCCTTACTTCCTCCTCAGTGCCAGTAATGTGCATTCCTGTACCATGGTTAAGAGATTATGTAAGAAACTGGCACCAGTGCTGGTTTCTTCTTAACTGATTGCATCTCTTTGTAAATGTGATTATTTCAGTCTCTAACCAACCTAACCCTGGGATTTTGAAATCCATTCAGGGGAGGCTCTGGGCCTGATGCAGAATTAATGTTTTTCATGTCTCCTTTTTTTTTTTTTCATTCCTTTCTTACAGCAGGACAAAAAGTCCTAGGAGATCAAATCCTGCCAGAACAGGCACTAATCCACTATATATTAAGCGTGTTATACTATGTTGAAATTATAAGTACTGCCCCAAAAGGTTGTTTACTTTCCAAAATTTGAGAGAATTGAACAAAGGTCTCTGTTCCCATTTGTCTCACTGCATTATGAAGATTGTGAAAACATAATTCTCAGCCTGGATGTTGCTTTTCTCCCCTCAAGTAAGCATTTGACTACTCCTGTTCATCTTCACCAAACTAATGCTGGCAGCTCCAAGTAGAGGGAGAATGTACATCCAGCATTGTATTTCTTCTGCCACCTCTGCATGCATTGGAATTTTTAAGAAGGATCATGCTGGATACTTATGCACTAACATGAAGCATTCTCAGCCCACTGCAAAGCGATTAATGACTGTAAAGGCAAAAAACCTTTCAGGGATGTGGGTTCAAGCAGTGCAAGCCAATACTGAGATGCAGAATTAACTTTCCAATCTCTCTGGTCAAGATTTGCTTCTTATTTTTGTGTCACTTTGGTAGATGCAAGTCTGATCATAGATTCATATAATCATAGAATGTGCTGAGTTGGAAGAGATCCACAAGGATCATAGAAGTCCAACTTCTGGCCCTGCACAGGACACCCCAAGAATCACACCATGTGCCTGAAAGTGTCTTCCAAATGCTTCCAGACCTCAGTCAGGCTTGGGGCTCTGTGCATTTCCCTGGAGAGCCTGTTCCAGTGCCCATCCACCCTCTGGGTGAAAAACCTTTTCCTCATATCCAGCCTAAGCCTCCCCTGGCTCAGCCTCGTGTCATTCCCTTGGTCCTGCCACTGATCACCAGAGAGAAGAGATCAGTGCCTGCCCCTTCCCCTCCTGAGGAAGCTGGAGAGCACTTTGAGGTCTCCCCTCACTCAATATTTCCCGCTGGCCACCTCTGGTCAGCATTCCCACAGGCGTTCCAAGAGCACAGCTATTTTCACTGATTTGGCACAGGAGCAGAGGTGAAGTGGAGGGCACTTGAGTGGGGACTTTCTGCTCCTCAGCTTTGAAAGGATGCTGAGACTCTGTCCTTGTGGGCTTCACATCTGATTGTGTAAAGCTTGCAAAGGGATGGAGAGGGAATTCTTATCTCTGGTACTGCTGCGGGGGCTGAGAACGTGTGTGCCTCTTATGTTGATAAGTGCTTCTTTTCATCTTGATATGCCCAAAAGCTGTCAGAAATCAGGTCTTAAGTGGCTTGTCTGAGGTGCTAGAGGAAGCAGGTCCTGGTGCTCTGAATCCCAGTCATGTCTTGTGAAATCATAATATTAAGATAAATCCTTCCCCCTTTTCACTATATTTTCCATGAGTGCTACTCCTACAATCATCATAACTACCTTGTCTTTTCTGAAGTGAATGATTACTTTTTTTCCTCTCTGGTTTTGTCTTTATAGAATTCTCTTCAAAGTGTGGAAACACCAGGCAAAGGTAGAGTGTTATTTTTTTTTTTAATATGTTAATTCAAGATGTATCATCAGAAAACACATGTTTTGCTATTTGTTTGTTTTACTAAACTGTTAGAGTGGGTATATTGCAGAGGTTTACATGTTTAGGTGTATTATAAGGTAATTATGATAAGCTAAAATTGAAGTGATCTGAAAGTGTAAATAAAACAGCATTTCCACAAAATAATCTGGAGACTCAAATATGGAGAATGAATAGTACAGTGAAAGAACTGAGTACTCAGTAGTGGTCATGGTAGTTCTCTTTAATCACAACTTTCCATGTGGAGAAAAGGGAAAATAATGAACTTCATGGAAACCTGAAAAATATTTTTCTGTATGGTTTTTCCACTTGACTGCAATAACTTTCATTTCTCCCTCTGTAAGCTTTAGTTCTCTGTGATCTTTTGTTGTATAAATAGTATCTTGTCTAATGATAGACTGTCATAAGAAGAGTAGGTTAATTAACACTAATGCACAAAATTATAGACACTGCCTTTTAAAATTCTCCCTGGCTCAGAGATGCCCAGCACTGTTAGCATGACTGTGAAGCACTTCTCAGACCAAGGGATGAGCAGGACTCTGCTCTGCCATGGAGGGAACACAGCCTCATCAGGGCTCCTGCCATGTCAGGTGCTGCTCTACTCCTCTGTGGCTGCCCAAATGCAGCTGGGGATGCTGCATGAATACCATCAAAGTGATGCCTTAAATGGCTACCTAGAAACAGAGACTAGACAGGAATAAAGGAATAAAGGAGGGATTGATTTGAAAGGCCTTCAGAGGTCACACTCTGGGCTCCAGAGGCTCCTGCCTCAGTGCATCCCAACATGGACAATGACAGCTCCCGAGTTCTTCCCACTTTGATATCAGCATCAATTGCCCAAGCAGAAGCCAGGCAAGGATGGAATTTGCCCAAGCTTGCTCCCCTTTCTCTCCCCAAGATGAAGGTTTGCAGTTGTTGGGCCCAGGAGGGTCTGGGTGTCCTTGGAGAGCGAGCTGGAGAGGCTTTGTTATGTCAGTGTGAGCATGAGAGAACAGCACTGAACGAGCTCCAGGGAACTGCAGAGTTACACTGGGCACTGCAGGGCTGGGAACAATATAAAAGTTAAAACCTAAGGCATCAAAAGGGTCCTCCAGCTGAGCCCTGGGCTGGGCTCTGGAAGGGTTGTCTCTCTCCATTTTGTTTGTGGAAAACGATGTTCTCTGATATGCTCTTTTCCTCTCTCTTCTCTCTTTGCTTTTCTCGGTTGCAGTGTGCTCAGAGGGGCCAAAAAAGGTGAATCCACTGCAATGATTTCAGCAGCCTTTCGAACACACAGGTGGTTCAAATGCAGGTTTCCAAATGCCAGGCTTGTTTCAGCATTATTCAACTTCATGAACAGCAGAGAAAGGAAACAGCAATTAAATTTGTAAGCTGCCAGGAAAAGCTAAGCAGCTGGAGGGCCAGGAGAGCGGGGGGAGAACATGAAGGTGTAGAAGGGAGAAGGTGGTAAATGCAGTTTGTAGGATTCTTCTTCCTCGGATATAGTCCTTTATCCCATGCATTTTTTTTAACACCCTTAATGGCAGCTAATTGCTCATGTTAAAAACAATCAATAGTTGCTAATAAACATCTACCTTCGAAACATTTTCCTCCACACATTGTTCAGAAAATGTAATTGGAACGGATTTAAAACACTCCTCTGCTTACAGGTGTTTCCAAATTTGAACTTTCTTGAATCAGCAGCTCTCTCAAGGAAAATCTCATCTATTAAGTAACAGTGAAGGAATCAGTGTTTACTTCCTACTTCTCTGTACCTATTTATTTATGCCAGGAAATCTTCAACTGTGAAGATTTCTCTGTTTGTTTTTGGCACACCCTAATTTCATAACAATTGCAGAATCCTTTTGGTAGCGTAATACTAGAAACTGCAATTTACTGACTGCAAGTCAGAACTTGCCAGGCCATTAGTCATTCTGTGGAGAAGCCTACATTCAGATTTGTCCAAGGTAACCAAATTTCCAATTGTCCTTTTGCGTGCAGTGATAAACACTTAATGTATATTTTAACGTGCTACATACCTTACATCTGCACCTAATAAATAACCTAAATAGACTAAAAGTCAGCAAAATATTTAAAGTTAGGCTAATGAGCTAGCATGTCAAAGCTGGTGTGAAGAACATGTCTGAGAAAAACCAAGTGTGAGTGCAGTGACCAAAACTGATCTACAGGAACCTAGGTCTGAACTCTCAGAAGTGGGGAAAGCCAAGCTACATCTTCTCTTTTGGGCATCACAAGTTTTCCTTAGTCCCTGTCTTCTCAGTGCTCACCTTCATGATAAGGCTGTGGGCCCTCCCATCCATTGGTCTAGGGACACTAATCTTGAGAGGAATCCAGATGATATTTTCACCTGCTGAAGCCAGAAGTAAAAACCAAATAAGTGGTGAGTTGTAAGTTCCTGCCAAATTCACCTTTGTGTTTCCTTTTCCACCTCATTTGCTTCCCACCCTTTTTTTATTTCATTATGCTTATCTCTCTAGGATTGCAGGCATGCAAAAATCTGCAAGCTTGTGACCCAAAATTAAAGGAAAATCTTCGTGCTCTTAAATCTTTCCAGATCTCTGGGAAGCTAAAATCCATGTGCTTTGCTTCCTCAAGCAGCACATTTGCAGACAAAGTCAGAATTGACAGCCAAGGAAGAGACACACTGGATTTCCCATTTGTACTGTTCCTTTCTGTCTCATATGTATTCATGTTTATCTTGAAGAAAACAAGATCAAATTTTAACAGCAAGAGCAGCAATCAATTGCTCCAAGTAATAAACTGTTTTCTTTCCCCATTTTCCCCCAAGAAATTATTATTACCCTGAGTATCGTAAAAGAGTTTTGTTTTTCTCCATTGTAGCTTCTCTCTACCACAAAAGAGAAAAAGATAAAGGATACTATTAAAATTAAAGCCTTACTTAAAAATTTGTTTAGAAACTGCTTTAACCTTGCACTTTAATAACAGATTTTCAGGGGTTTATTATTAGTCATTCACCATGGACTAAGCAAGTCAAAGACTATATTCAAAATATCTAACCTTGATTTAGTGTTTCAATAACTGCCTCTATTAACAGTGTTATCTCTGTAGAACAATTTATACCACTGCTGTGAATAAAGCAGTACTTATCCATGTTATGCCCTAAGTCTGGATCATGTTCTTTTTCCTCTCTATGAAGTCCTTAAAAGATTATATTAAAGTTGTAGTGGTCAAAATATTTTCATTATTCCTTGTTAAATGGGAGGAACTGATGCCTTAAATGGCTCCCTAGAAACAAGAGACCAGACAGGAATAAAGGAATAAAGGAGGGATTGATTTGAAAGGCCTTCAGAGGTCACACTCTGGGCTCCAGACACTGCAGGGCTGGGAACAATAGAAAAGTTAAAACCTAAGGCATCAGAACTGTAGGCATTTCGAGACATTAGTACCTTTCTGCAGCACCAAGTGTTCCTACAAAATAAAGATGATTCATGTTGATAGAGATTTAGTGTTGGAGTTTTCTGAAATCCAGAGAATGAAAAGGCTGCAGGCTGGTAAAGAATTGAGCCTGTGTGTGGTTCTCAAAAGCTGATGAATGGATGTTTATTCCATGTCTACAGCCTTGCTACTTCGGGCAGGGATTTCACCAGATCAGACATAATAAGCAGCTTTTGGAATTTGATCAGTAGTTCTCTGGGACCCATCCAGAAAGTCTGATATGCACCAGGAACTGATGATATTGAATCAACAGTCTTTTCCAACTGCATTCCTGGAGTCATTATCTTTCCAAGTGAATGCAGAAATGTAATGCTTACAGTACATGTAGTGTAGTCATCATTACATTCAAGAGAGTAAAGGTTCTCTAACTGTGCTTGGGATTTGATAGTTGCTTCTAGACCTGATAATAAAAGCATTCACAACAGAATGGCTTTTTTAAAAAAAAAAAAAAAAAGGAAAGAAAAAAAAAAAGAGAGAGAGAGGAAAGGGAAAAAATGAAATGGTTTTTTTGTTAGGGTTTCCTTTGGAGCTGAAAAATTCACTTTCTTCTTTTCCTATCACAAACCCATTACATTTTTGTTTTGGGAAAAACTCTTTTTGTTTAATGATATGGAAAAATCTTAAGGTATTTTTATTGATTGCATTTCATCTCTCTATGTGTCTCCTGCATTGTTTCCAAATCAGAGCATGGCTCCTCACCTCTAAGTTGGTGCTGTGTTGCATCCTGATATATTGGCCCTACAGCCAGAGGCTTTTTAATCAATAACTGCAACCCCCCAGTTCTTCACAAAAAGTAGACTGAAGTTATCAAGGTGTTATAAATCATATAGGAGCAGAGACATTTTTGGTACCAGGACAGCAGAAGATTTTAATTTGCTTTGAAGGGATAATCCATAGAATTTTTCAACTAGTAGGAGGAAACAATCCAGTAAATATTGGTCATTTTATGCACTACAGCCTTTTCATGTTTTCCCTCTTTCTAATTACAATAGTGATCTAATTAATGCTGCCTAGCACTTTACCTAAAGGTCAAGTTGGTTTTTTTCTGTAGTCTTGGTTTTGGGTTTTTGTGTGTGTGTGTGTTTGTGTGTGTCCTAAACTCTATTCAGGGTTTTGTTCTTCCTTTTCCTCTCAGAAAATAAGTTGAGAAGAAAACATCAAGCTCCATTTCTCAAAATTATTTTTAACCTGTCAAAAGGGTCATAAGCCTTCATTCTAAATTCTGTTCAACCAGATTTTTGTCATGTTTTACCCGGAGAAAATTTGTGCAGGTCAGAGAGAGTGTTTAACATGTATTGAACTGACATCATCTACTGGTGTAGTAACAGCAGAGTCCCTGCTCTATTGGAAGATCTGGCACTAAAATAATATGTGAATTGTAATACTGGACTGAGAAGAAAAAACTAAGTGGGTTTCTGTAAGGAATAAGCTATTACACTTCTTACTAAATCTTGAAGGCACCTGCAGGTATATTCTTTAACACTTTCAGGATTTTGAGAATCGTTCTGTTTCTCACCAAGGGTAGAATTTATTCCTTCAGACTTCCTGTACAAGGAACAGGAATGTGTCAGAAATAAGCATATCTGGCAGCTGTGGTTAAAGTTCACTTCCCTTGTTCTTGTCTCATTTCTGCAAGTCAGATTTCTCCTCACCTTCAGTGAGAAGGCAATGGCAAATAATTTCACACCAGAAATAAATCATGAGGTTTGAGTTGTGAGATTATTAATCTTGGTCACAGTTCACTTTGCAACGTGGTCCATTCATTGTCTCTTACATACTGGGTATGCCTGGGACACTTTTCTAGAAAATAGGTTTTGACATAACTGAAACTATGAATCTGCTGTAGGACGTCCATGGCCTGTGCTATGTAAATCAGTGAAACAACACAGTCCTTTCTCAGCTGAGATTTATTTATCATAAAAGGCATAAAAAGCAGTAAACTTTTCTGGCTTCATGAATGGGCAATATAATTTCAGCCTACCATATCCTATTCAGCAGCTCATTAAATGCAGGGGAAAAGTGCTGACCAAATGCTGTGAGTAATGGATGTTTACAGACTACCCAAGATGTTTCCCTCTAATTCAGTTAATTGCCACTGGTCCAAATGACTGAAGATTGGGGGTTGGAAAAGGGTTGGTTCTGGCGCAGAAACCATAGACTGCTTTATACCTGAGAGCTAGCAAGAGTAAGAAAATGAATGTTGAAAAAAATCCTGGACCTGCAGACCAGGTCATACTTGCACATTTGCTTAAACCTGAGGAACTCTGTTCCTGAAAATATTTTTTTTCTGTATGTCCTAATAATTAGACAAATAATGCTGAAGGTCATTTGTCTCCTTTGGCTGGCAGCTGAACCAATTGCCCCCAGTTCCTCCATGGCTGCCTTCACTCCTCACATGCTGTTATAGCAAGTTGAGGGGTTCTGTTTGGTTTTATTGGCTTGTCTGGGGCTTTGTACATATCTGACATCAGTTTTGTGACTCAGGTAAACCATGAAAATCATTTTTCTGCAAACATGGTCAATGAACAGGGTAGTTTGGATATATTGATAGGCATCTTGCATCTTAACCACTTCCTTGTCTGGCATGTGTAAAATTCCTGTTATGGAAAATACTCCATTGTGTGTGTTTCTCCTGACTTTATTGTTTGGGAATCCTTTGCTCATGGAGTATTCCCTTCTATCGGTGGCTTAGCTGAGACAGAATACATTTCCTCTCCTTCTGGAGACAAAATCTGAAATGTTGCTTTACGGCAATAATACAGATTGTGCTACAACTGTACATTTTAACAGATTCTGAACTGTATTTTACCCTCTTTTGGAGAAAATGCTGAGAAGGTTCCTTTCAGAAATCATTGACTCCAGTAGGCCAATTTTCATAAATAAGGGCTTTGCTACTACACTGCATTTACCTGTCAACCACTTGGAACAGATTGGAAACAAGGAATCTCCCAAGGAGCTGTTGGTCCTTAATGAAAATAATGTGGTGCTTTTCAGATAAAGTACTGGTTCAAATAATAGTCAGCTGATGTCTTCTTCGGGACCTCTTAAGAAGGCTCCATGTGTATGACTATGGGTAAGTTCTTGGAATATAAAAGAATTCAGTGCAAATTAAACATTTAGTTTGGAGGTACTAAGTGATTACACACTCAAGAGGACTGGGAATGAGAATTAAATGGTAGTCTAGGGAGAAAATCACTAAAGATTTTTTTCAAAACTATGGTGGTGAAGGATGATAAATGGTGAAAATACTGAAGAGGATAAATAAAAAGGCATTTAAATCCAAGTGCTAGACAGAGAGAGTAGAAGGACCAAGTTTTTTTAACCTATTGGACTCTAAAATGATTCGGTTTTTATTTGTGGAAGATGATTAGAGCATTACAAGGTGTAGTACTCTTGCCAGTCCTTCATACATTAAATAATTTCCTCTCAGTATTTTCAGAAGCAAACCTCATTATATATCAAATTATTTCAATTTTATGTGTATTTCTATTGTTACATAGTTAAAATTTGTCAGTTATAAAATGAAGATAAATAATTTCTTTGCACTGTTTGCAATGTATTTTCCAACTCAGTAGATCTGGGTTTTTTCTGGTTTAAAGGCAAAAGGTATCAAAGAAGAAGAGTGAAATTCCTGAGTGAGGATAGGGTTTTTTGGGCACATTCCTGTCGGGAAACTGAGCTAAGTCCAGTGAATGCTGGTATCTGCATCTGCTGTTGGGCAGTAATCCTGCATCTACCCCAAGTACAAAAAGCTAATAGGAGTCTCAAGCTTCCTATTCCTGGGTTGTTTCTTCTTTTTCTTCTCTTTTTTCCTTTCAAATACACTATTAGCTGATATATAGATGCTGACTTCAGTGGCCAGACAAGTCCAGGGAATATGTCAACAGCTGTAATGGGTGGTGAGCATACGTTCTTGATCATGTAGGAAAATGTGTGTTAGAAGGGTAAAAAAAGGAGAATTTTGGGTTCTCCTCTCAGAAGACGAATCAGCCTGGTCTTGGAACAATATGCTCTGACACTTTCTCTCTCAACCTAGCCCATGCTTGAGAAATGAGTGCTCTTAACAGCTCTCTTCACTTGATGGAGGCTGCCAGGACTGGGGTTTTTAATTTACTCTGGCAATCAGGCAATCCCAAGCTGCTCCTAAAACAGAGAGGGGAGATGGATAAAAGCCAGTAATTGCAAAAAAAAAAAAAAAAATTAATAAAAACCTCTGCAGAGATGAAGCCAGGGAATGACATAAATAAAGTTGTGGTATAAGTTAGGGCACAGCCTGTGTTTCAGATATATTTATATAGATATGTATATCAGTGTCCATTTTTGTGTAATATTATCACCGATCCAAGACCACCTGAATGCTGACTTTTTCTGATTGTTGCTGCTCTTTTATATGTTTTATTAATTGTTTACCTGCAGTTGCAACAGCTTTATAGTCTTAAAATTTAACCAGTGCCTTTTCTCCCTTCTACTGCTGCCTTGCCAGTTCCCTTGAAGTAAGTAGCTGCTTAGCTGCTGAAATGACAAAATACCTGCTAAATAAAAATCCTTCCAGCACAAAAATTCAGAGACTAAAATGGCATATCTGAGGTACACAGTAGCTTGCTGTAGTTGAAAATGCTTACTTTGAAAATGCCTTAATTTGAATGCACTGTAATGAAAGTCTGTTAATGATATACCAGAAATGAGCTAAGGCTGGTTTCAGAAGCACAGATGGCTAATTGGCTTCAGTTGTAGGTTATGTCATTTTAATTAAATTTTATTAGGAAGCATTTCAAAGCCATAACTGATGGTTTAAGATAAATATAGTTCTTCATAAATGACCTATTGCTAACCTTTATTTATTCCTCTCTCTCCTCTCAGTGTTAATAGAGGCTGCTGTGACTGAGCTCTCCACGGCCATCTCTCGTCTCATCCATGTCTACAGCACCAGCTTTGATGCAAATTTCCAGCTTGCCAGCATACCTAAAAGCCCTTTATGTGCAGACATCAGCCTAAATTCCCAGCTGAGCTTCACTGTTTATGCTGCTCATAACATCCCAGAAGCCTGGGTGACCAGGTAGGAGGAGGTCCAGCAAGTGTTCATAGGAAGACGTGTTGTCTCTTTGACAACAGTCATTTTTTCACAGATGCCAGCTCACCTCTGTTCCTTTGGTGATGGTCCTAAACTAATGTTAGAGACTGACTGAGTGGGTGTATCTCTACTGTTTTTTCTAGCATAAAGTGTATTTTCTTAAACTTGACTGACTAGGAGATTTCTAAGCCTCACAGATAGATGGCAAATCAAGGAGGGAAGCCCAACTGGTTGTCCTTGACTGGTGTGGAAGGATGGTAGGTAATAGCAGGGACATCAGAGCACTGATGGGTGTGTGTACAGATGTTTCCATGGCTGGCTTGCCCTGCAGGAGGCAGGAAAAGGTGTGTGCTGCACATGGAGGGTGTTTGGGACTTGGTGTGATCCCTGCAGGACAAGTGGAAGGGCTGGAGGGGTGCTTGTGCTTCAACCCCATCTCAGTGAGGCTTTCTCAGCAATTTTTGCTCTTGGTATGTTCAAACCATGTCATGTGGCTAAGCACCTGAATTGGTGATGGGATTAAAATAAGTTTACAGATCTAAGTATACATAGTGTTAGCATAGCACAGGGGAAAAAAAGAGACAATTTTAATAAAAACAAAGGAGACACCTTTAATAGAAAAAAAGAGACAACTTTAATAAAAAGCTAACAGAAGTATTCTCTTCTGCATTGCTCAAACTTGGTAAAACTCTTAGTTGGCTCTTCAAGTAGCTGCTTTTCCAACTCTGAGCAAAACTGGTGTTCTTCTCTTACCACTCCAGTGTGATGAAAGGGAGACAGGTGACCAGTCTGGTAGCATTATTTTTTATGAGTCAAGAAGTTGTTCTCAGAGTTTTTGCTAATTTTCCCTTTGCTGCCTCTTTGCCTTCAATCCCAAATGACTGTGGGATCATTTGAATTAGACTGTGAGCAAGAGACTGCATTATACAGCATTGCCTGTAATTAGCAGTTTAATAGAAATCTGAGAGACTTTGCATTAGTTAAGGTAATAAATAGAGAACTATAATCACTATCCTAATTTCTGATGGTCATATCTTTCCCACTGCATTTTATGTTTTACCAGAAAAACATGATATTACACAGAGTCTAAAGGCCACTGATGGCTTCAATGCTATGTTCAAGAACATAAAAATGAGAATTTTTCTTCCTCCTTAACCTCCCTTTCCAGTCTTTCCAATATTCAGGGCTACACAGCATGGATTTCTTAACATGAACTGCTGCTCTAACACTTAGTTTCCTCAAGTACTTTTATTAACATCATTCACATGCATGCTCCCCATTCTTATTTTTCTGCACTGCATGAATTCATGCTGGCAGTGTCATGGATCTCATGTTGCTTTTCCAAAGGTCACATTATGATCTTGCAGCTGTTTTGACATGTATTGTAATATGTCTGTATTCCTGCATAAGTATCATGTATAAAATGTATTATATAAGAAAGTATACATATTATAATATATATTGTGTTATGTATCAGTACTTCTGTTTAAACAGCAAAACTTTATCATTTGATTGTGTTAAAACCTATTATTTCCTAAACTATGCTCCAACTGTTTGTAAAGTTTAGACTCTAAAGGAAGTATTTCCTAGTCCTGCAGGGAAATTTCTTCTTTCTCTGCACTGACACCTGATAGGTATTGAAGACTACAGATAATTTTCTTTCTATTAAAAAAAAAAAGAGAGAGAAAAAATAAAAAGCACATCTGCTACAAGAATTATAAAAGATGTTATAATGTTCTGGAAGAGATAAACCATCATTCTTATAAATATGGCAAAGTCAGACACCTTCAATCTACAACTGCCTCAGATTTCCTGTTCACATTCGACTGTTTCCTATGTTCATCATTCTTGTCCAGAATGAGGTCTAAAGCTGAGCCTGGCAGGAAGATCTGGAAGTTATAAGACTAATTAGAGCATTAGTTATTTATAATCTATTTTGACTAATATTTTAAAAGATTTCAGTAAGAGGAATGTGAAATGAGATATTCCCAGACCTGAGTTTCTCTCTGAAGCTGCTCAGTTCACTCTCTGAAGGCCAACACAGAGGCTTTAATGCTTCTGCTGTAAAAAGATGCACAGATTCCCTTGAGTACTAATTGTTTTTTACAGATTGGGAAAAGAAGGTATGAATAGAATCATAGAATACCCTGGGTTGAAAGGAACCTTAAAGATCATCTCCTTCCACCCCCCTGCCATGGGCAGGGACAGCTTCCACTAGACCAAGTTGCTCCAAGCCTCATCCAACCTGGCCTGGGGCACTTCCAGGCATGGTGCAGCCACAGCTTCTCTGGGCACCCTGTGCCAGGGCCTCACCACCCTCACAGTAAAGAACTTCTTCCTAATATCCAATCTAAACCTAACTTCCATCAGGTTAAAGCCTTCCCTTGTCCTATCACTACATTCCCTTGTAAAATATCCCTCCCCATCTCTCTTGTAGGCCCCTTTTAGCAGCTGGAAAGTGATCTAATATCTCCCTGGAGCCTTTTCTTCTCCAGGCTGAACAGCCCTCGTTCTCTCAGTCTTCACAGGAGAGATGCTCCAGCCCTCTGAGTATCTTCGTGTCCCCTCTGGACCTGCTCTGACAGTTCCATGTCTTTCATATATTGGGGGCCCCAGAGATGGATGCACTTCTCCAGGTGGGAGATTTCTTGTTGCTGTATGATAAGCAAACAGCAACACTTCATGGCTCGTGTCCAAATTTTAATTCACTGCAATAACAAAAAAAAAGTTAATGACAAAAACGTGGAACAGAACCCAGGTGTCTTTAGGACTTCTCTTGAACTCTGAACTTTAAGGAAAAAAAACCAAAATACTTTAACACCTCTCCACACACACATTAATATGAGATTAATTATTATAATTCCTTTTATTATGTAAGGATGGATCTTCACACGTTTCTGAGTGATTAAATCCAAATATACTGTTCTGGATATGGTATATTACAATATTTTTTTTTTCTCCTTTGTAGCTACAAAGTTTTCTCTTTTTCCTGTTCACTTACTTATGCTGGAAAGACAATATGTCAAGTGAAGATTTGCAAAAATACTCCGATTAAAAGATCCTTCTTTTTCCTGGCTGACTGGAATGAGAAGTAAGTCTTGGTCTGTGTTTGATATACGGTTGTCTGACAGATATTGCACATCAAATATTCGTTAAAAAAAAAAAAAACAAACACAAATCTTGTTTATGGAAGTTCTTCTGAACAAATTAAACTCCACAGAAGTCACAGAAACTTAGGGACATCAGAATGAGAAAGAAATGGGATAGCCAGGGGAAGGGAAATAGGACTAAGGTAAGTCTGGTCAGACAATAAACTAAACTAAGCTGGTCTGTGAATAGCTTTTACTCACTGGAGGCATCCAGGAGTGCTGAAACTGAAAGGAGATGCAACCAAAGGCTGTATTTCTGTTCTCTTGAGGAATTCTAGTATGTCTGCAATCCACCTTGAGAACCTACTGTAACATTTCTTCAGGGTTCTTTTTGTCAAAAACAACAAGGGTTGTTGGTTGGGGCTTTATTTGTTTGTTTGCTTGTTTAATTTTTGGGAGGTTATTTTATTTGGTTTTTTTGTTTTCTGTTTTTTTTTTTTTTTTAAATAAGAAGGATCTATAGTTTTAAAATGAGGACCTTAATGTGAGACTGGAATTTTAGGGTAAAGGCTACTTGTTACCTGTCTGTCTCACTCAAACAACATTCATTTAAGACAGTGGCATGACTAAAAGCATATTTGCAATAGGTGAGAGAGAAATACACTTTTTTTTAATGATTTGGTGGTGATACGGAATTCTTTCAGCTTCTTGAACATGACATATTTATATTTACAATCTTTGAAATTTTTTGGTATTTTACATCACTGTTTACTGTACTCTAAATGTGAAAGCAGCTTGATTACATTAGAATCCAACAAAGGCTACATGTCTGAAAAGGTTTGGGGTTTTTTTTAATTACATTTGAATACAGAGTGGAATCCATAACTTCTGTTTGCCTTTTCCTGAGACACACAACTATTTCAAACTGATCAAATGGAAGAAGACTTTTTGTGTCATACACATTTATCTTAGTGGAAGGATATAGGAAGATTAGTATGTCTGCCCTATGATTAAGAAACAAGATGAGTGCACTTCTGCTGAGCATCCAAATAATTTATTTTAGGGCTTAATATCTGCTTTGGTGCCTCAGTTGTATGTATAGCATTTGAGTACACGACCCTCAGTCTTCTGAAGGATTGACAAGTAGCTGCTGTCCTTGTGTTTAAAAAATCAGATCATTTCATTTTCCTCTGTAGGAATTTTCACTTTGTCCCAGTGTTGGTCAAGTAGTTTCTCAGAGCACATATCAGCAGACAACATTGAAGTGTATGAGCAGAATTATATTTCTTATGAGCAGTTCTGGCTTCTAAAATGTGTCTAATGCCTTTCTGGAATGCATCATTCAAATATTTTCCAAAAAAAAAAGATAGAATAGAAATAAATTTTTAGCATAACTGAAGCAGAAATCTGCTCTCCTCCCATTTCATAAAAATGTAAAGCAATCAGACTGAAGCTTCAGGCTTTCCACTAAAACCTCTCTCTTGAAAAATCATTGTTAAATGTGCACAATTCCATCCAAAAACTTCTTGGAAAAAGAAGAAATTAAATATGCAGACCAAATCCTTTCATAGGTCATAGATGCTTGTAAGAGGCTCTTAATATCAGATCTAGAAGTGTGTGAGGCATAATAGCATCAGTTTGTAAGAGCACCATTTTACTTTTTGTTGTTGCTTGAGTTTCAAAAACATTTTTCTAAATCCATTTCAAATAGATTCAAAAGTAAAAACCTGAAAATTTATATCTGTCTGGTAAGATTTTGAATATTTCCCTCAAACATTAAAGATATTCACATATTTTCTGCCTCAGACTGATTGACCTAGATTTGTTTAAGTCTCAATACATGAGGGGGGGTTTTTTGAACCAAGTGTCCTGAGGTGCAGGCTGAGAATCTGGGGAACCAGGAATGCCATTATGTTTGTATTTTAACATGCATACAGAACTGGGTTTTGTGGAAGAATGCTCTTTTTGAGTCAAATTAGAGATCCCAGGAGAGCATTTTAGATCAGCTAACAGCCTTAAATGGAGAGTAGGTTTAGATTTGATGTTAGTGAGAAATTCTTTACTTTGAGGGTGGCATGTTTGGCCCAGAGAAGCTGACCACAGATGTTAAAAATGCACGTGGTAAAAGGTGGGTTCACCAGGAAAAGCATCTATTACATAAGGAAGTCAGATATTCTCTATATATCTATGGATCAGTCAGGCCATAAAATAAACTCAAAATGAGTTCTGATCTTAGGATTTATTTGAACAGGGTGGAAAGCAATTGAGAGTAGTGTTTTAGTGATTAGGAATCTAGGTAGAGAGGTTCTACCAAAGACAAGGGTTGCTTTATTTGCTGATTTTCATTAATTTAGTTTCTATTTTCAAGTGCTTTAACCAGTTAGTGTGTGAACCTTAACTTGATGGGTTTTTATGTATGAATATGAGCTTCTGTTAAAGTCTGTTATCATATTTAATCTTTCCCAGAATGTTCTCAGAAACTATGGGAATAGTTAGATACCTAAGGAGATTACCTTGTGTAGTGTTTCTTCTGTTTGTTCTTTTTTGAGAATATAGTTTTGCTTTAGAACTTGTTTATTACCTTTGGAAAGTGTGATTTTCTTTTTGGTGCAGAGTCCAAACAGGTTGGTACCATTTAGCTTATAATGTGTAAAGTCCAAACTTTGCCCCCTTATTTTCTCATCAGTTGCATTTTTCAGTGGCTGAGATCTCTTAGTTATTTAGTTTGATCTTAGCTGGTTGCTCTTAATGTATTTATTTCACCATCTCCTCTTTTTCCATCCTTCATAATTCATGTTAAACCTACAGACATGAAATATGGAATTATCATTAAGCCTACCATTCATCAACTCAGATACTTTCTTGGCACTGGGTTTCCTTCTTCTCCATATTTTGTTTGGCTTGTCTGTTTTGTTTCCACTCTCTCTCAGGGCACAGCCTGGGTTGCCCCAGAGATCTTCTGTGTTGAGTGCTTTCAGGAAAAAAGATGCATAAATTTATCTAATATTTGTGAATGGCACCTTCTCAGTAGCAGCTTCTTTGTTCTCCTCAACTACTTTCTGCAGTGATGATGCTGAGAGTTTTTCTTCACTGCTCCAGGTTCACAAGAAGTGTTAACAATTGTCTGTATAAGAAAATGCATGGCTTGATTTTTTTATTTTTTGTCTCTTCAAAGCATAAATGGTTCTTTAAAGTTAAGTGTAACTCTTGTCAAACATTTTTTATGTAACAAGGGCAGTGTTGTTGGCCTCTCAGTGAAAAAGACAGAACAAGTTATTTTTAGGAGGTAAACCAGTTCAATTTCCCAATAACTGTTTCTAACTAATTATGAGTAAGGAAGAGTGCATGAGAAAGGGAAAGCAAACTTGAAAGCTATAAATAGGGACATGTGGGAAGACAGTTGAGAATTGCTTCTCAATTCTGTTCATGGTGATCAGAAAGAGTGGGAAATGGCTGTCTTGCTTTGTTATTCAAAGAGGGAGGTATGAAAATTTGCATAATTTCTAAATGTTGAAGACTGATGATCTGGAATTTTGACATTAATGCTAATTTGGAGTACTTAAGATTTTCAGCTGAAAACCATCTACTTTCTTGCAGTGGCTCCACAGCACATTCAAAGAAATTTTCTCACATTCAATAGAAATTTGATAGATTTGGAACTGGGAGCAAAATCTTAGGCTGATTTTTCCTTATCCTATTACCATGTCTAACTTCCAGCACTCATAATTCTTATGTTTTACAGGCTTCAATATACTTTTTAAATTCAGTTTCTACTTTTGCTTGGTGTTTAAGTATGACCATATCTTTTTTTTAAATGCTGAGTTGCATTCTTCTGTCGCTCTATTATTCAACTTTATCTTTTATTCTGTTTTCTTAATCTCTAGTCTGCAGATCTTTTGTTTTTTTAATGATTATATTATCAATGTGGAATAATCCTTTTAGCCCCTAGCTCCTTACATTGATTTTGTTTATATGGGAAAAATGTAATTAATTTTACTCTCCACTTGAGAAATTCAAGCTTCCACTGAATACATGTGGAAAAAGCTAGAAAATTTTCTTTTCAGGGAAAAGAAAATGCAAACATGTACATGTCTCGGTAATTACACATGTGATATTTCCATACAGCATGAAACTATCTGGCTTATTAGAATAATTCTAAGTTATGATTTTAGATCAATTTTCACAAACTGTATAAATGAACTGAATGACCAAGCATGCTAGTGGTGAATACAAAGTTTAGATGAATGTCGATAAACACTAAATTTTCTCACTAAAAAATGTGAATCTGTCATTGCTGTTAAGAGAACATCTGCCTTTAAATTGTGGTTGAGAAATATCACACCACCAAAGCACACCTGAACAAGAGAATGATTATCATACTCAAAGCCACTCTTGGTTTCTTAAGAGATGTTTCCCTCTGAAGACATAAGACAGCAAATAACTACTGCTTTACAATTCAATTTACAGCCTTTACAGGTTGTTTATTCTGACATTGCCTTTCAGTGATAAGGTAATTCTAAAGCAAAGTTTAATTAAGCTTTTCCTGCCTTTGCCAGCTCTAGTAGTTACCACTGAAGTGAATGAGTTTTTATCTGCCTCTTCTCAAATACTATGTCTCAAGTTAATGGTTGCCAATACTCATCAGTATATTGAAGTGATCCAGCAGTTGCATTTTCCTTCAGAGTGCAACTTCTGTAATTTATATGTGTGTAAAATATATGTGTTAGGGCATCTAGAAAAAGGTAGAGAGAATTCACTTGTAAAAATGCTAAGATTTTTTTTAACTTTTATTTTTCTATTTTCTGATTTTCTTTTAGGGTCAACTTTCCTCTACGAATAAAGGCTCTTCCAAGGGAAACTATGCTGACAGTAAAACTACTTGGAGTAAACAGCTCCTCAAAAAACACAGAAGTGCTTGCTTGGACATGCTCCCCTTTGTATGCAAAAGAGTAAGTTTGTTTTTTTATGAAAGCTTCAGAAAATACCATTTTTGAACAGTGTTGCACTCAACCTGAGAGAAATATAAAAAGACAAAATGACTCATTTCAGGGCCTCTTGTAATAAGACTGAGAGAGTCACTTACAGCAAACTGCTTTGGATGTGCCAGTAAGAGCCCCATCCATGGGTCTTTTCTCCTTCCTTCCTTCCT